>JAWNMY010000090.1:14462500-15062500 GCA_035043505.1 Drosophila setosimentum | reverse complement strand
TACTTCGATTTCTTTTTCTTTTATGATATATTGACAAAATGTTTTTTTTTCTTTTTATTTTTTAAATGCTGACAGAATATCCGTTGCAATAATTTCGTATTTTCTGTAGTCTGAAATTTTATGATAAATACATATATGTATATGTAGAAGTGTTTGAGTGTGTTTTTGTGTCTGTCTGTGTGTGTATATGTATTTATATATATACATAAATATGTAGAGAGATATCACCCGCCACTGAGTTAAGTATTTCAAATTATCACGTTTCATTGAGTAGTTGCAACTCGAATGAGTAAACGCATCATTATTTATAGTTTCATTATTGGTGAATCATCTAACTTTAATAAATGGGAAATATGTACCAATATACGTAATATGTATTTACATATGTTTGTATGTTTTAGTGGTAACGTTTGCTGAGAATGACATAATGGATTTCTTCAAGTTATAAAATAATTCGATCTTAGTGTTTTAGGAGAAACTTATCATTGAAGCACAAAAATAAGATTTGCAGACAGATTAATGCCATTTTAATCTAACCATATACTTAAATATTATGTTCTTAAAATAAAACTTATAAAAGGTTTCTTTGTGATTTTCTCCTTCAGTAATTCATGGAAATTTGATTACTTATTATTATAAAAAAAAAAGTTAATATTATATTCATATATTTATATATATATGTTGTTTGTTTTTTTCTTTTTCAATCAATATATACTTGTGGTATACACACACATATATATATACATATATACATACATACATACATACATACATATATATATATATATATAGATAACACACATTAGTTAACCTGATAATAGATTAACTAACGATATTATGATTCCTTGTTCGCGATGACCAACGATAGTGTATAAATAGTGAAGAGTATTTTACTGCTAAACCTATTGATTCTCGTCATCATCACCGTCGCCATCATCGTCGTCATGTTGCTCATCCAGCTGCTGGTGCTGCTGTTGGGCAGCTGCAGCAAGTAACGCGGCTTTCTGTACTGCTTGTGCCTGCGCCTGGATCGACGCTTGCATCGAGGGTGCTGACATGGCAATTTTCCCGCTTGTCTTGTACTCGGTCATTTCCTACAAAACACACAACAAACAAGCAAGAAACACAAGTATAAATGATATTTATTAAATACATTTCTCATATACACAGAGTGTATATTGTTGGACGGAGGACTCACCCGCTCATATCGTGCCTTATCCCTTTCAGCCATCGATTCGTACTTCTGCTTGACTTCGGGATCAACGTCAGACCATTTGCGGCCAAGCTCTTTGGCAATATCACCAACACCGAATTCCGGATTAAGAGCCTTTACCTTATTTCTTTCATCATTGCAGAACCAGAAGAACGCAGACCTTATTAAACAAAGAAACAAATTAACAAAACAAACATTAATCATCATTAGCTATTTATATTCAAGTACGCACAAAATAATATGCGCTTTTGTTTTTGAATTTTTTTTTCTATTTTATTTGTAAATTTTAGTATGATAAATTTTGCTACGAACTCACAATGAACGTTTTGGCGCATTTGGATCCTTGATTTGTTTCCTTTTCTTTCCGCGTCCCACAACAGTGCCCTTGGGCGGCACATAGTTTTGCATTTCCTGCTCGTACCGTTGCTTGTCTTTTTCAGCCATTTCATGGAAGCGCTTCTTCTCCTTGTCCACCATTGTCTAAATACAGAGAAGATTCGATTCGATTTGTTAGATTCAATTATTACTTAGTTGTGGTACAATCTGATAAATACAAATAAATTAATTAATTGAGTAATCACCTTCCATCGCTCAGCGCATTTGCGTGAGAATTCAGCGAATATGACCGTCTCGTCGGGATGCTTCTTTTTGTGCTCCTCTCTGCAAGTCTGTACAAAGTATGCGTATGCGGTCATTCGACCTCGGGGTTTCGCATCAGCTTTGCCTCCTCTGACCATGGGGCTCTAATAATAAGAAACACGGACACATAACAAAATTAAACAACAAATTAATACACAGCAATATTATTTGAGATAAGTATTAATATATTTGTAAATTGTACTCACTGCCGAATTGACGACATTCTGTTGCTGTTGCTGTTGTTGCATCTGTTGTTGTTGTTGCTGTTGCTGTTGTTGTTGTTGTTGCTGCTGTTGTTGTTGCTGCTGCTGCTGCTGCTGTTGCTGCTGCAACTGTGCAGCTGTGTTGGCATCCACCTGCCCCTGATTGGCGGCCGAGTACCACCATTGGGAGCCGGGCACCGCAGCAGCGGCAGCTGCCTGTGCCATATTTAGACGGTAATCGTAGCCGGTGGTGCCCGCATTTGAGGTGGCAACAACCTGTGCCATTGTCGTGGCTGGATTGGGGAAACTACTGGCCATTTTATATGTGAATAGCTGTTGGCCAACGCCGGCTGTGGTGTTGGAGCTATTCTGATGCGCCTGCTGTTGATTCTGTTGGACAACCACTTGATGTTGCTGCAACTGTTGCTGTTGTACGGCAGCTTGTTGCTGTTGCTGCGCAGCCAGTTGCTGCTGATAGTGTTGAATTGTTTGCTAATCAATAGTTTGTTGTTGTGGTTGTTGTTGTTATGAATAGGTGTGCGTGTCTTATTTTTTTGTTGTGTGGTGATGTGAAATGGATGTGTGTGTGTGTGTGTGTGTGTGCAAGTGCAAGTGCGAGGCCAATACGAAAACTACTGATAGTTGCTACACAAAATCTATCGCGCTCACAATCAATTGCAAGCTTACAAATATATACAATTAATAGCATTCACTCAAATTGGGACAGTTATTTGTTCAACAGACACACATACATACGTAAGCAAGTTACTTTAGCAGATTTTGGAGCTCATAAAACTTCGAATTTGAATGATGAGTTGACGATATTTATACTATACATATATGTATATATGAATATGTGCAAACAACTCATCAAAGAGTAGTCGTAATTAAAATACTACGATACAAAACATAAAAACATCGCAGCAACAAGAAATTGCATTTTGAACCAGTGAACAAATCGTGAAAGATCTTTACAAAGTTACGATTGGCGTTGGCCGTTTGGCGCCAAAAACGATCATCGCTGGCTGGTTGGCTGGGGCGGCTGGCTGATGACGCTAGCTAGCGGCTGTCACGCTCAGGCAAACACATGCACGCACGCACACAAGCATACACACACAAAGAGGCGCACGCACGCATGCATGCATACGCACACAAACATGCGCGCACTCACGCACACATAAGCATGTTTATGTAAGTATACAGTGAAAACGCACATGAGCATGAGAGCAGGAGAACATGAGAGCCGCTCGCTCCAAGTGGTTGGAGCAAACATCTGTGATGCCTGTTCCAATTCTCAACGGTTCCATTCACTTTTGTACGTACGCCGCCGCCTCTTATTAGCAATTAATGCGTAGAAAATGTAAACAAGCTGTTGTATGTATTGGGGGGACGTGTACATAATATTTGTGATACGCCGTACGTATAAGCACGAAAATATAAACAACAACAAATTGCAAATGTTTTGTCAAAGCAATCAGCTGTTTGCGATTTCCTTTGTTACCGCCGAACGACGCAACAACTGAGAGCGGGGATTATAACTAAGTCACGTTTTGAATAAAGAACAGGTTCGCATGGTTCATGAACCAATTTATCGACTCTTTTATTCTCTCCTTACCAGGGATGTCTGAGCAACACATGCAAAAAACGGCTGCTAAACTCATGTATGTATGTGTATGTATGAATGCATGCGCTGGCTTCGTGAGAAAATAAGAAAAAGCTCTTTACGATGTAAATACGTATGTACGTACTCACTGAGAAACATGTACACACAAATAAAAAAAAAATGATTGTGTTAAGTACACAATGAGAGAGAGAGAGAGAGACAAAACAAAACATTTCAAGTTTCTACACAAGCACCACACACACAAATCTATGTATGTACGTATGTGCGTACATATATGCAGACTAGTTATAGTTGTCTTCTCATCGCAAGAGACAAAATATACAATACAAAGAAAATAATTCACATGGGGCACATTACGCATACATACATCCATTTATACATTCATACATATTTATATGTACATACAGCTAATTTCAGATTACGCAAGCTCCGATGTTGCGTATGTATGTGAATGCACACATATGTATTTTAAGTTTTTTCATAGCATTAGTAAATTTGTATGTATATGTATCACACACATGCACAGCACATCGAAGTGTTTGTGTTTGCTCAACGTTTATAAAATCAAGGCACATGTCATTTCCAATCTTATAATGTTGAACTATATGTACATTATATATATATATTATATATGCAATTTCAGCTGTGTTCTAAATTGGCAACATATATATATATATATATATATATATAAACATATACATACATAGATGTGTAAGTAAATACTGAACAAATCACAAAATAAAATAAAAAATGGCGACCATAGATGCGCACGCCAAATAAAAATTTTGCTCTTAGTATGTACACACATATACATGTCCAGCCGCATAGCGTCGTATATATATATATTATATATCTACATATAATGTATATATAAATATATAGATATATATATTATATCTACATATAATGTATATATAATGTATGTGTATGTGTATGTGTATGTATATCTATATATATATATATATTAATTGTGCGTATGTGCGTACGCTTGTATTCAGTGTCTTTTAAAATGTATGTACATATGCAAGTTTATGTATGTATGTACGCAAAGAATACTTGGCAAAATGCTCACATACACTTTACATTTGCATGTATGTGTGGACATATGCTCGCAGACACACACACATGTGTGTGTGCATTGAGATTTCAACTCAACTCGGCCATTGTAAAATTTCCATACTCTCTCATGCGTCTCCCATTATGCATACATACATACAATCAACGACGTACATCTTTATGTACCCCAATAGATGTATGTATGCTTATGTGTATGTACATATGTACATATGAAAATTAAAGTTGCGAGTGTTTGGCAATTTTATTTGTTGTTGGCGGGAAAAAATCTTTAACTAGACGAAAAGTGAGCGAAATACAGAACAGTTTGTGCAAAAATAAATACATACAGACATATTTATGTGCGTGTGTGTGAGTTTATGTATGTATGCATGTTTGTATGTGTGCAGTTAAGCTTACCTGTATTTGATGAAAGTGTTCCATAATTTGGATTTAAGTCTGAGGAGGGGGTCCGATCGGATGTTTTTTTTATATTTTGTTGTTGTTTTAATAGTTTTTTAGGTATTCGTAGTTATGTCCTCTGCTGCTGCTTTTGCTTTTCTTTCTTCACTGCACACAACACAAATACAATTGTTAAAATACGTATGTTGAAAGCCAGTTCCAACTTGCATTCGTTTTATTCTAGGTATGTATGTACGTTATATTGATTATTATATTACATACATGTACGTAATGTATGTACATACACACACACAATATGTACGTATGTATGTATGTGTGAACAAGCGGAGCCGTCAGACGCCACAAAATGTTAACGATTCTTACGGCGAATCGGCGTAATAGCGAACGGAAAACGGTAAACGTAACGTAACGCGAGTTTGAGCTTCTTAATGTTGCTGTTGTTGTTTTTGTTGTCGTTGATTGTTTGTTTTTAGTTAGTAAAAAATAAACAAACGACGCCACAAAACGCAGCTTTATTGCAGTAAATGTGTTTTTGTTGGTATCACAATGCGGAAAAGATGAGGTTCGCGCGCCGCTCGCTTGATTGAAAACACACACAGAGAGAGTACCAACAACGAATGCAAAGGCTATTGAATTGAATAGCCGTCTCTGCCTTACTGTGCTTCATAGCCCAGCCTGGCTAGCGCCAGACTTTTGTATGCGTTGAGTGCGCAAGTGTGTGCGTGTCTGTGTGTGTCTGTGTGTGTGGAGAATGAGAGACTAGCGCACACAGAGAGCGAGAGAGCGAGCGAGTGCGGACCAAGACCGAGAGAGAGAGAGCGGGCTCGAAGCAACCACAGTCAGGCAGCAAGGCAACCAGGCAGTCAGGCAGCCAGTGGCGCGCTCTGAGTACAGTTTACTGAGCACACTTTCTCTCCTGCTACCCAATGAGCTTGCTCGAGACTGTGTGTGTATGCATGTGTGTGTGTGTGTGTGTATACACGTGGTGGAGGGAAGCAGACCTTATAACATTTTTGGCTTGTTACTTTTCATACTAAGATTCATGAAAACATATGTACATTGTGTATGTACGTATAGATATATATGCATGTATGTGTATGTCCCTACAATGTATTTGCATACATATGTACAATGAAAATGTACATACAAACAAACGAACCAGTTTTAATGTATTTACATCGAGTATTCTATAACTATTTAAAATTGTTTAATCCAGCATATAAACTTAAGTTAAGACGCACATTCCAACCAGCTAAATAGGTATGTTTGTATACGTTCGTATGTACATACACACATACGTCATTATGTACATGTATGTGCAAACACATTCGCACACATTTACCTATGCCTGTACGTTCAAATGTACATTCAAGTATATATGTGTACCACTCGAACAATACATTCGCATTTGTTTGGATGTGTGCGTTTGTTTTTCGCCTTTACACAAACACAAAAATGCATGTATTTTATTTGATATACACACACATACAGTGGTATTCTTGCTACATACACATGTTTCATTTTGCGTTCCTCGTCTGACTGTACTTCCCAACTCTCTCATTTTATAAAGAGAGCAACATTGTTGGAATAATGCAGCAGTGTGTGAACGTGTTAGTGAGGTCAGAAATACCCAACACACAAATTTTCTTCGATTTTATTTTGTTATTACAAGGGTGTTTTAAAGTATACCTAAAAATATACATATTTTTATATGGGCTTAATATTGAACTAATCAACAAATACATATCCTGTAAATAATATTTCTTACATTTAAAAGTAAAATTCTGTTTTGTGCATTTACTTTTTCATCTAATGAAAAGGCACGTAACATATTTATATAAGTTTGTGTCTGTTTCGCATTATAGAAATGTCATGTGAATGCACACATGCATAAAACTTATTTTTTTTTTAAGTTGACGATTAAACTTATTCGATTACCGCGCATGCGAGAGAAAAAGTTGTAAACCAACCCGGTTGCCAATTCGAGGGATGCCAACTGACTTAACAATATGAATATTACTTAATGAACAGTAAAATCGAAATCGTAATATTGTTGTACATATGTATGTATTACTTTGCTCAATTCTGTATCGGAAATAGTACTTTTTAAAAAATATGTAATTACAATAAATAGTTGTTTAAAATCATTAAAATTTGAAATAGTAGAAATTTACATATTTTCGATTTTCATATCGTTCACTTGGCGTATGTTTCAACCAGCAAACCAGCCCTGTTTCATTGCATCGTTCCGCGTTGTGGCTGTCATCTGTGCCTCTGTATGTAATCGTGTCTGTTTATGTGCATGTACATATGTGTGAGTGTGCTAATATGATTTGTCGGCATTAGATCCGATTTGTTTAATTGCAGTTGAACTTGTGGAAAACTATTAAAATGGCAAACAAATCGCAGTTGCCGCTTCCAGCGGAAGATTTAGACTGGATACAGTTGCGTCAGGATCTGGGACCAGTTGTCGAATTCGAGACGACCAAAGAGAGACTTGTGCGTAAAATCAAGGAGAATCCATTGGTACCAATTGGTAAGTAATGTAAAATCAAATACCTCTCTTTCGTTATGTAAACACTATTTTTTTTTTGTATTATTTTTTATTTTTGCTGCATAAAGGGTGCCTGGCCACAACCGCTGCCCTAACAGCTGGTCTATACAATTTTCGCACCGGCAACCGAAAAATGTCCCAACTTATGATGCGGACTCGCATTGCGGCACAAGGATTCACCGTTTTTGCATTGATCGTGGGCGTCGTAATGACATATGGCGAAAAAAAATAATTAAATAACTGCAAGCAAACATCGTTTCTCAGCGTACTCTGTATGTTCTGTTTAGCATTAATTAAACGATTATAAACCCAGAATTGATGCATATGCATACTGTACTATCTTTTCTGCATCCTATGCCCAAAACATATTATTAAGCTCTTAAGACTTTTTGTTTTCATCTAAATATGTTGTCAAAGACACGGTGATAATTGTAATAAATATGTAAAATGACTTAAATTTAACACTTGGATTTCGACTTATTGTCCAAATATTGCATAACGTTGATGAATCGCATTTTTCTCGTTTACTTCTTTTTTTTTTGGTTTGCTTAAGTTGCTTTAGTAATCAGCCATGCGAATCCGCTAAAGATTTCACCAAAGTTGAGTGTTCTCTAATTAATTAGTTAAAGCATCAGTCATGCATTAATGCATTAATATGATCCAATTGTACAATTACATATCTATTTGAAATACTCCTTCAAGTTTTTATTATTTTTGTGTGGAAATGTTTCTGTAGCTTAATACTTAAAAGGGAACGAAAGATATTGTGTAAGGGACTTTTTCCTAAACATTATATCCTAAATATACACAGGGTATGGCATAAGTATACATTGTAGTAATTTTTAAGAGTTACTTTTTTGTTGTAAATTTTACCATAAGAATTTTTTTTTAAAAATATTGAATTGTGAGCTGTGTATGTTATGTTTTGTGTATTGGCTGGGTGTGGCCAAACTTTGCAGGGGTAACTAGTCACCCCCACATTGGATATGGATATGGATGGCGATGGGGGTAGAGATGTGGATGTGAAATGGAGATGCGCGCGCATATTACTCTTGGAGTTGTTTGTGCGATATGGCAATTGTTTCAACTACTCAGTTCAAGGTAGAATTTCGTCGGTACAGGACGTTATTGAATTAAGGTTTGACAATGTTTTGTAGAGTAGTAATTGCTCAAGCAAGAGCATAAAGCATCAATAACTTCAATAACAATCAAATGGGGAATCAAATAGTACCTGCAAATATATATCTAAACTAAGTGTTAAAGGTTTTTCTTTCATTTCTTGTTGCAATCGCGTAAATTATTGGTGATGGTATTTGGTTGGACAAAGGGTATTCATTATATATGTATATACACAATATATATATATATATATTTACGGATGTATATAGGAAAACAAAACATATTCAGAATCGACTCGCGATGTGTACAAAAACGTGTACTATAACTAAATCATCTGAGTGTGTTATAGTATTTTGTTAAATAAATAATTCAAATCAACCATAATTGTTTGTTATTGATATATAGTATGGCGGATGTGTAAGTGTGTGCATACAGACACACATTGGTATTTGCGGAGAAACTTTTGATATATTCTAATATGGATTTATTAAATACACAAACATTGTGAATAGCTTAAGAACACTTAATAGTTAACTTGTCTTAAATTTAATTTTAGGACATTGAAAATGAATATATTAATTGGAAATTGTGTGGGCAGTTGTGACCAGTTGGCTGGTCCGCCACCAGATTTCATATTATCGATGCCGCCGCCGCCACTGCCATCGTTTTTGATATCCAAGCCAAAGAGCATCGATATAATGCTCCCGTCAAACGAGTCTCAGCCCTGTTTTGCGGCCTTCATGTGTGGCCAGAACAATCAGCACAATGATAGCGGCAATGAGCTGATGGAGCTCGTCCGCAGCGATACAAAGAGTTTGGAGAATGTTTGGTTTTTCGTCTCATCATGCATCGGCATATTTGTGCTCGGTTGTTTCCTGGCACTGATTGTCATCCGCTGCAGAGAGTAAGTTCAGTGCAAGTTTCGAATCTTTCAGTTACATTTTTTAGCTTTTATTTGAAAAACACTCACATGTTTAAAGAACAAAATTATGAATTACCTTTAGAAACGAATCATTTGAACAATATTTATTTCCATGTATTTCCCTATTTATTTTCACTCGATTACCGCATTCTGACTTGTTTTATATTATTGACGAATGTTTTTTTTTTTTTTTTTTAACTTTTCTAATACACTTCTTCATACACTTAGCACATTTTTCTCGTATCACGATGCGAATATAAAGCAAACAGCAATCAACGCTTTGGGAGAGGCAACAAAATCGAATGCATTCACATCGGGTGGAATACTCTATCCGTGTGCGACGGCAAACAGTCGAGATCTGTTGCAGAGCCAACTGGTGAATGATAGTCGCTTGCTTTGGGCCACGTTAACACCACATGGCACCAGGCACTTCATCATTGAGAACTCCCAGGATGGCCACTACGAATCGGTTGATTATCGCAGCAAAGCGCATAATCAAGTATTCCGTGGCTATGCCAAGCAGTCGCAATCATTTGTCAAGGTTATTCTTCTGATTTATAATGTGTTTTAGCAATTATTGATTTTTGTGATCTTGTTCAACTTTTCCAGTCCTTTGATAATAATGGCTTTGTTGATTATGATTATGAGGATCCAACACCGTTGATGGACTCATATCATGATGACATGGACTCGGGCTATCAGGAGCCGCACGAAGTCACCGGTTCCCTCAAGCGCTCCCCAATGCGTGGCGGAACAGGATCAGGAGCTGGAGGCGGAGGAGCTGGTTGTGGTGTTGGTGGTGGAGGTGGAGAAGCACTTGCATCGTCACCGACACTATCAAATAATGATACTATATCGAATATGGCATCGGTAAACTATAATGGGAATGTGGGAGCAAGCATAAGCACAAATCCACAAGCTCAACTCCCCAACTCGCTCTCCATCAGCCGCAAGACGACGCTATCCCGGCGCATTAGTGACGCCTCCTCGCATAACGGTACATCAATGTAATGCTAAATCCTAGAGATACATACATACATATATATATATATATATATATTTATACATACATACATACATACATTCGGTATTAGCCTCGCCTAGTGTTACGCGCAATCACGTTTTTTTGTAAATTGAGCATGGATTGATTGAGCTGATTGAGAATACCGGAAAATCTGTATTGAGGTGAAAGCAGCAGTCAGCTGGCCAAGTCTTCAAATCAAATGCCTCTTGTCCACAAAATAAACTAATCATACAGTGTATTTATATATACACAAATATACATATACATACATACATAATTACATATATAATTACATATGTATGTATGCATATGTATATGTATGTCATCCTAGTGTAAGCGACACACACATACATACACATTCAAACATTTAGTGCACTGCATGCTAAATAAGTGTAGAATGTGTTAATACGCCTAAAAGCTAAATACTACTACGCATGCAAACGTTAAGAATACACTCAGAAAAAGAAAAACAACACAAAGAAAATAGTGAATACTTGATCAAAACAATATACCAAAAAGTCATATTAATTCAAGAATCGTTGTAACAATTTCGTTTCGATTTTGGAGATAAGTATATTCAGAAATGATTTCGACTGTGCTTGAATTTGGAACAGTGCTTTTCTCTGAGTGTACATACCTACAATCAAATACTAAAAACAATGTTTAAGTTACATTTCGCCAGCTACAAATGAAATAATATTGTACACTAACTATCCTATCATATGAATTTAAGTACATAAACAAACAATTCTGCCACTAATACTATATGCATAAGTGAACACATGATATGTTATATTTTCTATTTGTTTATCAATTTTATTTTACAATGCGTTTTTAACAACTTCTGTATGTAGAACTACACACACATTTACATATATATACATTTATATATGTATATATAAATATATTAATTATTGTTTTCTTTTTATTATGTTAAACATGTCCCATTAAAATTAAATAATTATAACGAACATAATATATAAATTAAAAAAAATATATCTTCTTTTTTTCTCCAAAAAAAGAAAAACACAACTACTTACATATTGTAAATGTTGTTGTTGTTTATTAGCAACTTAATATACTTTTGATCCAATCATGCAGATGCACCTCAATTACATTCACCTGGTTGTAGTTCTTCAGATGGAATTGATTAAAAGCCGTCGTCAGATGCATTACGGCTGAGACGAAATCGCTCAGGCGGAGAGTGCCATCTTTTCGTATATATCGCTGGATCAGACAGTTCATGATATCCGTACTCAGCTGGAAACCGATGTCATACAGTGCGTCACGTAATCTCTCGGCACGTAGAATGCCCGCTTTCTCTTTAGTGTACATTTTGAAGACACCTTGCCACGATTTCAGATTCACCATAAATGTTTTGAACTGTTGGAATGTGATGCGACCGTTGCCGGTTTTGTCTTGGAGTGCGATCACCTGTCTACATATATCAATGTTGGCGCACCCCTTGATGTAGTCATTGGGCAGGCATGCCTCCAGCAGCTCGTGCAGCTCAAAGCAATTGATCGTTTTGTTCTCATCGGCCAATTGCATGTAGACCGGCTCATATTGACAGACGCTCTTGATCTTCTGCACATTGTCGTCACTCTTTAGCGATGGGAAGGGATCAAGTAGTATCATTGTCTGTGTCTCCAGGCAGGAGAGTCGGAATACCGATGTGCCCAGTATGCGAACTGTAAACTGTGCCTCCTCAGCCGGCTCGTAGGTGGTCGGCATCAGAACGTAATGGCCCGTCTCCAGTTGGGTATGATAGCTAACATGCCGGGTATTCCCATAGTCCGAATTAAGAAAGCTCACCTGGTTCTTGAAGAAGTCCTTCTGCAGGCATTCGTTTAGGCTATATTCCCGATTCCACATGTACATGGTGAAGCCGATTACTTTCGGCTCGACTGCCGTGTGTTGATTCAGTGCAATAACGATGTCCTGTTTCTCTTGTATGGTGACCATTAGCTGTGGGTTTATGTGAAAGGATTCATGGTTACGGCAACCGCCTGCCGTCACACCCCGTTTCCACTGTCCTTGGTACATTTTCATCTTCCAATGTAGAGGTCGTCCCTTCAGCATTTGCTCCCCATTCGCCGTATCCGAGTCGAGATAAACGATTTCCAGCATTGAAAACGATTGCACAAAATCATAGAACGAGATCCAAAATTCCCCCAGCTCCAATTGGGCCAGTAGACGTCCACGTTCGGACGATGAGACACGCTCCCACGTCTTGGACGTGGGTGACCAGTCCCCAATGAAATTCGTCTTATCGCCAAAGGGTTTCGATGAAAATGTGTCCTTAATGCGAACCAGTTGCACCGAATCGCCCATAACGGTTTCCACTTTATCCAAACACGACAGTCTACGAAAGTAAGGATATTATTACGTGTTTATATTAAGTGAATTGAGGATAGGGATAGCTTTACAGACATACCTGTAATTGGCATTTACGAGAATACCATTTGGCAGCCTTTCCATCGTATTCTTCTTCTGTACAGCCGCATTCTTGACCGCTATACACGTGACAATGCATGTGGTGGCCAGATGATCCTTTAGTGTTTGTGGCCTAATGCTATCCGATATTATGGGCATACACTTGACAACTCCGCCGAGCAGATCGGTTAGACCATCGGATCGTGTACCATATTTAAGAGCCTCATACGAGCCATGCAATTTGGCAATTGCCTTCTCCAAAAGTGATGCCCAAAAGCAATTGGATGACTGCGGCTGCATGAACGCCAATCGTCCATTAATTGTTGGCAGACGATCGTCGACGATAACCTCGACCCATTCACCGCACCACCACAATCGAAAGCGATAAATGCCCAATGATTTGTCCAGGCCCTGATCGGCGGGCACAACGCGATAAAATAAATTTCGCAATGAATATAGAACGCCCAAGCAAGATACTAGCCAACGATCACCCATTTTTCCCGGGATCACATCGAATTCGGCGTTTTCATTTAAAAACGATGCTTGCGCATTGTTTAACTCGGCTATTCGTTTCCATTGGAATGTGAATGGGGGCGTTTGATAATAAAATACAGACGATTGTATGGCTGGGAAGTCAGCATCTTCCCACAGTAGATTTTTGGATCTGCAATCACTGATAATGCGCTCATATTTTGATGCCATATTCAATTTATATTCGTTTAATATTGTCCATATGTAATGGTTTGGTTTACATCACTTTGATCGATTGGCAATTGCTTTCTGTTTTTTGTTAGTCTGTCGAACTTTTAGTTTGTTGAAGTGAAAGTTAATTTGTTGCTGTTGCTGCTTGGTTGGTAAGTCACTGCCACCTAGTCTAAGCCATTTCTTTCTTTTAGTGTGACCAGCTCGTCGAATGGAAAAACCAGCAAAACCAAGCCAACTTTAATCGGGGCCCAATAGCCACGATTCTACGCATGCCGAATTAGATTCTTTATTGAAATATAACTTGTGGCAGGCTGGGCAATCTTTTAGATAAAAAGGCATTTCTTATCAATTCACATGTAAAAAATAAAAAAAATTATTATATATTTATTTGCATACTTCTCGTTTTACACATGAAATCTTTAAAATATAGCAGATGTTATTCCTGGATGGCATTTCAAGTAATAGTAGATCATCAGCAGAATACCTGCCATATATAAAACATTGATCAATATGGCTATGTGCAATGGTATCCAAATTATACAAACGAGAAAGTTTTGTAATAAACAAAACGATAAGTAAATGAAATACTTGTACTTTGTGGGTGCATCGGAAACGGGAGTGAATATGAATATATAAACCACGCCGAATGCAAGGCACAATATATAGTTTAAAATTGCAGAAATGCCAAACTTTGGTGTGTCCAGTACAAAAACTACATTGGCACAAACTAATACATGTAAGCAACAAGCTGCACAAGTCTCTGTCGGATGTATACTGGCCATATATGCAATACAAGTCGTACGGGATGCTAAAAAAATAATTGGTTTAGCTGTCTTGTTTGAATGAATCATAATATTAGGCTCACCTGACAAGCATAGAAGGAACCAAAATTGCACGACAAGTCCCTTTGTTCCTATATCGTATTTATCCAGCTGGGTCAAGCGATTCGAGCGATTATAGGCCACTAAACAATACGCTATACTTATGAAATATATCAAAAAAGTCAGAGCACGTAAATCTGAAAATAGAAATTGACTTCACATTAGAAATGTCCGAATTATATTCACATTTAAGTGCATAGTCCATTATACTTATTACACGTTAAGCTTTTGACATATCGCAATACTATTGCCAGCTGCAATATTTTTTGTGGAGCAGTTTCTACAAATAGGTCGAAAAGTCGTATAAAGCCAACGTTACACTCTTCCTTCAAATGTCTGCGATAACATCTTAAAGTTTGTTGAAATGGAAAATCAAATAATGGTTTTGAATTTTAAGTCAGGCATTCAGTAGTCGCTGGTAAAACAGAACACTTCGATTTAGAAAAAAATGTATTGTAATTTCAGGAAATATACGAATTTTAGGATGTCATCTTTTTTTTGTTATACAATAAACTCAATGGCGATTATTGCATAAGGATTCTTTATGGAAAATTCGAATTTCTGAAAGTGTGAATTTCTGAGCGACCACAATTCTTTTATTATTATTTTGTATTATATTGTTTTTTATTGGATGTGCTTACTCAATCTCGGCAACCTTGTCGTCGCGCTTTTTAGCATCTTTGTACTTCAATGCCCAATTCAGGGTATGTGCATCTCGAAACAAATAGGAGAGTACTAGTTTCCAAAATAGGTTCGTATAGATGAGAGGTTTTTTGCCCAGATTGCTAACAATAAGCCTACAAATGAACATAATTAAAGATAATATCTAGACATACATATGGGGAAAATTGCAATATCTTACACATTTGAATATATCAACGATGTCAAAATCATTGGCAATAATACCGATAGAATCGTCCAAGAGCAATAAGCATAAGACTCTGTTAACCAGTAATCATATGCTAGGCACCAGTTCATTATGACTGAAATGCAGCGCATGATTGCCGAAATTGCAGTCATTGTGATATTGAATGCTGTTATCTCATGTGCTAATGCTGCAGCCTCAAAGTTCTCAATGGTTTCGCCGTACTCCATTTTTGCTAGCTAAATCTCTTCTGGAGTTGGTATACAGTCGATCTTGTCATTTAATTATCATTTTAATCACTTCGACTTTGCGTTAAAGGCGAGCGACTTGCGCATTAGAGATGTGCAAGCCGCCAATTAGAGATGTGCATGCCGTACTAATGAGTTAGTGTGTGGAATACTAAATTCTCATCTATCCCAGAAAAAGAACTAATTCTTGCTTAAAATATAAAACCGAGAGCTAATAGTGTCTGAAATAATTAAGGAAATCGCTGAGCTACATTCAAATTGTTTGTTGCATAAATTCAAGGGCGTACGCAGCATTTCGTGAAGGGTTGGGCCGAACTTCGTAGATTTGTGAGGGTTGAATAGTAGTTTTCATAAATTGCAATGCATTTAATAATCCACTGTGCATTTTGGCATTAAGTGGCTTAGACCAGTTGAGATGAGATTTCAGTTTTGTCATTACTTACACATTAACTTTACCGCTAAACACGAGCGCAAAACAAACGGCCGATTTTAATATTTCTTAGTTTATATATTCTCATTTTTTTTAATACATTTTTGTTTCCATTTACAAAATTAATAAACTTTTAGCCTGTACCCCATAATTTGATTTCGTATAGGTGTATGACATTTCCGTGTTTTATGTTGTTGTTGGGAGAAGTATAAATTGACTTCGGAAAAGAGATTACAATAAAATATTAAATAACAGTGTAAATACCATTTCTATAACTAATAAAGTTTATTAAAAAATGAGCTAATACTTTTCTCTTATAATTCGAAAAGAAAACAAAAAAATAAAGAAACTACGCAAACAATACTATTCACGTACATAAGAAGATAATAATAGTGTAATTATTCGAGATTTGAGATTTCCAAATATTTGCACCAGATTGGAAAAAGCCCGTGTCTTGCAATTTATTGATCGCTTTCTCTTTCTCTTTTTTAATGAGTAGAGAATTCAGTAAGAGAATAGAACGATGAACACGGCAAAGTTAATTTTGTATCATTATGGAGCATACACCGTTTTTAAGATTAATTGAGAATGCAATTCACGAAAATCACTTGAATTCATACATTCTAAATAGGATAAATCCGAAGAGAGTATAGATTGGAATGTTCATTGTAGCATGAGTATTAGCTAGCGTATTAGCACCAGCAGTTAAGGCCATTTGCTGAAAGTTGCGGCATAGAGTTTCGTTTCTGATAAAGTTGAACATTGACTCTATGAGATTTGCCGGTGTTATTTCTGAGCAGTGCTCCAAATTACGAACAACGCAGGTTTCCAATGATTTTATATCACTGCACTGTTTCTGGCCCACGACTAGTTTGGGTATTGTTTTGATCTGATTGCTATCGTGCATATCTGCATCATTGAAATACGTAGAAAAGGTGCTGTTTAGGCACTGCTGAATATTGTCCTTTTGTGACTCAAGGCACTCGAATCCCTGCTCGGCAATAAATAGAGCGATTTGGTCCCCATCCTTGTGGCATACAAAGTTCAGCAAACTCTGTACAATACGTATCATAACATCATGGCTCTCCTGCTCTTCCTTGTCCAGGCATGGCAACAATTTATTCGAGAATACTTCAAAGCAATTGGTGGCATTCGAGCGCTTCTTGCAGTACTTATTGAACAGCACATCCAAGTCACCAAGAGGCCGTGCCTCCTGAATTTCTTGTTTCATTGTCGTGTAATTAACAATATTATTGATGCATTCGCTGAGTATAAAGAATCCGGACTCAATATCACTGTAGGCCTGGTCACCAAGCTCTTCGCCAGATACTTCTATACATTTCCTGCGGAATACTTCTTTCACTTGGTTGTAGCTAATATTGGATTTTAACATATCATCCGTAAATTGGCTTTGCAGATCGAGGTTGTCCAAATTTAATTGCGCCTGCGCTTCAAATATTCCGCAGACAATTAAGATTGACCAGATGCAGGAAATGGCTGGCAGCTTCATCCTGTTATATGATTAATTGTAATTAAGCTTCCTCAAAAACTAAGTATTCCAAACACAATTCTTGGCTTATATCGATTCGACTAGCATTACCACCGACACCCCTTTAAATATAACGTATTGGTTTTAATTAGTTGTTAATAACCAGCGAATTGATATGTATTGTGTACCTGTACTTTGAAATTCAACCCGTACGTATAGACTCTTATTAGACAATTAATTAGTCATTGTGTTTATATTCATCATACCCAACCATGCTTATGGCCACTTATCGTATATCGGACAGGTGGAATAGAACAGATTCTCTTTATCATGTCTCGATTAATACGGACCAGTGCTGCCATTTTAGCCGCGTTCTGGGCAGGCCAAAATTATCTAAGCATTTAAAATCATTGCCATATCAATCACAAGGAAATTTAAATTTAAAATGTTGCATGTTTTCAATTCATTGAATATATATATTTATTTTCATCTCTGACCTTTTTTCTGGTGATGCTATCGATTACTAGCAGTTGTCAGTTGCTACAGACCGTTTACATGAGCTATTGCGGAATTTCTTTATTGTTTATAAATAAATTGATTTAATCTATAATAGAAATTTGTGCATAACCTAATTTTTTTTCCAGCCTAAAAGTTAATTTCATAATGCAAATTTATTAACTATTTTCAACGTACGATAAATATTAAGATTCGATTTCACGTACATACGACTGTGTAAAAATATCGTCACTAGAGCAAAGTAAAAGCGGGAAGTTCTGCGGTGTTTTAAAGCTTGTGCTAGTTTTATAGTGTTTTTTCTTTCATAAAATGTGTGATACTCGTAATCTAATTGACCTAACAGGTTGGGATGAGCATATTAATGGTAAACAAAAAATTGGTGATACACACTCGGACCCTGTTCTCATCGAATCAAAACAATTCAAGGGGCCTTATGATCCTTTCGATTCTATGGAAAAAGAAGCCTGCATCAAGGTTAGTTCTTACACACATGCATACAAAACTAAAATATGTACACTTTGAAGAAACAGCGGTTTTATACATCCGTACATAACATTTGTTTAACAGGGCTTACATATTAAAAATGCAGTACATAATTCTGGAACCAGAGCCAACAGTGATTCTCAATATTCTGATCAAGACTTAAACAATGAGAAGCCACCTGTTGCCTTGGAGTTGGAACAAAAAAAATATGATGGCTTCAACGGCTCTACAATTGGCAGCAATGAATCGCGTCAGCGAAGCCTTCATCAGCTGGCCAAGCTCAATGCGACAAGGCTATCAAATGTGAATACGCCAACTTCCAATCCGTCGACACAGGATTTCTCCATTTTTAAGAATTTGATTTTGGCCGAAAATCTGCAAATGATTGCGGCAGAATCGCCAATCAAGCTCATAGAAGATGAGACCAGTCCAAATCCACCAGCTAATACCGCTGTGACCGCTCTAAGTGACGGTACATGTTCCAATATGGAGTTCGAAGCACGCTTAAGGATGCTGCGTATCGCTATATTGGACTCTCCTTCCAAAACCGAATCGCATGCAACTCCAAACACAGAACAGAAGCTAACCACAATAACAACAACAATAAATGTACCTAGTCCAATAACGGCCCCAACAGATGCAATGGCCGATGTTGGAAAACTCTTGAAAGACTTGAAATCTTTGATTTGTGAGCATGTTGACATATCCAAAAGGGAACAATGTAATGTGCTCTTTGAATCGCTCAGTGCTGCTATTTACGGCAGTGTATTACCATCAGCAGCAGAATTTTCCGGCCAGAGAAGTAAGGAGTCACCGAGCATCTACAAACGGCAAGGCACATTCGACTTGGATCTTGAGAGACAGGTAGGTCCTTGCTGCATGCGAATACTAATTAAATACGAACTGCTAAACCCACTTTCTTCGTAGAAAAAGAATGCCGATTTGGAATATTGTGTGAAGGGACCGGGCCGAAGTGTACAGGACATTCCAGATGTAATGACTTGTTCGTCGGCCACATATGTAGCCGAATCGAATGATAAACCGACAAGTCCGATTAGTGAAACTGACTGCCGAAAAGCATCGCCAGATGTAGAGCAGAAACAACCAGATTCGTACATGAAAGAAGTAGTTGATGAAAATTTAGCTATTCAAATAAACGAAATTCTGGAGCGGCACAATTTGACGAAGGTAAAGCATTACACTTCAGACCATAACGAGACGGAATGTGGCAGTAGCGGGGCAACCGTAATATTGGTTGTAAATTCAACGGCGGCAACCCAATTACCTAGCGGCATAGTCCATCAAAAATCAGCCAAAGTAGCACCTATAGGTAATCAGGATAGCATATTGCGTCGACGTTCTTCTTCGCTATCAATTCATGACAAGTCTACGCAGGATCGACCAAGAATCCAGGTGAAACAATCATCTGTCGATAGCACCACAAATACAAATATCCCAACTGCACCACTAAAGGAGCTATCAAACGTCGGTGACAAATTTAATACAATGACGTCCTTCAGACAACGCCGCTACTCCTTTTCAGTTGGTTCGATAGCTGGTAAAGTGAATGCGACAGCAGCAGCCGCTGCTCCTGCACAGAGCCGAGCCCTCCTCAGTGGCCGCAACAAAACGAGCGCCATGAGAGGGTCCAATGTAAAATGTATTGCACCCACTAAAGAAAATTTATCCATTAAACGCGTTTTGCCCATGATAAAGACATCTTTAAGCCCAGAAAAGTTCAGCTCTTTAAATACGACAACACCACGCTGCAATTATGCCCAGGAGACAACAGGTAGCAAAATATTTTACACCAGCACTCCTATGCCGCAAGTACGCTCGATGCCGCGCAGATTATCAAGGCCAGTAAGCAACTATTCCAGCACTTACTCAAAGAACGCTGCACAATAAATATTTAGCCAGCCATAATTTGTGATCGTTTCCTGTTCTATAAATTGAACTTTTGACTGGAAGTAAAACATAAGTCTTAATTATCAGAATCCGTCATGCCGGGCACCCTTGCCTGGAGTTAACATCTGTGTCTGTTCCTCTTATATAAAATTCCTTTTGGGTTCTATTCATTGATGTTTCCTTAATTAAATTTTAGTTTTGTATTGAATGTATTTAAAATAAAATAATTTCCGACATATAATCGTCGAGAACAAATTAAGTTAAATAAGATCAAATAAAATGCTTGTTGTTTTTTCTTTCTTGTAAATCAAAAAATTGGCATTTAATTTAATATTTAAATATTATTTATAATTTATTTGTCATTGAGCTTGTTCTTCAAAATGCTGAGGTGAGTCAGACAGTTGTCCCGATAAGTTCGACGTTCGGCTAGTTTGTCCAGTGGCACCATATCATTCAGCTGCTTGGCAATCTCGTCGGCAGTGGGTCCATCCATTTTGGGTGTGTCGCCCATTGTCATGCTGACGGCATGGATCGTTTTTGAGTAGCGCTCAAAATAGTTAGCCATTCCTTCAGCGTTCAGATGCGCCGTCTCCAGTGGGCCCAGGAAGGCATAGCGCATACCCAGACCATCGCTCATGACGCTATCAATATCCCGGACATTGAGTATGCCGGATTCAACCAGACGCCACGTCTCATTCAAGATTGCATATTGAATGCGATTTAGGGCAAAGCCTTCAATCTCACGCGACAGCGTGACGGGTTTCTGGCCAATTTCATCCATTAGGTCGCGAGTCTTTTGGACAACCTCTGGCTTGGTCCATGGCGCTGGCACAATCTCCACCAGCGGCACATAGTATGGCGGATTGACGGGATGCGAGACAACAGTCTAAAAAAATAACCAGAGAACATAAATCAATCAAGGTGCTCAGCACAAGATTAGCATTCGGACATGCGTAGATAACATGTACAACTGTATATTTTTCATATATCATTCCACGCCCCAACATACGTTGTGTTTGTGCTTTAAGTTGGCAGTGAAAAGCGACGGTAGAAATGTGCTTGTGGAACTGGACAATATTGTGTTGCTATTGACCACATCGTCGAGCTTCTTGAACAGCTCTTGTTTCCACTCCAGCTTCTCGGGTATGCACTCCTGTATAAAGAAAGCGCCATTGGCCAGCTCCTTAATGTCATTGGTGCCCGAAATACAACGAAATTGCTCCTTTGCATTCAATTTGCCACGCAGCAAACCCTTCGTCTCCAGATCCAGCAATTCCTTTTTTGTTGCAGTCAATGCGCCTTCCACCTGCTCGGGCAGGATGTCATAGAGCATCACCTGATAGCCAACCGAGGCGAACAGCATCGACCACGAGCGTCCAATGAGCCCACTGGAAACATGTTCATGTATTATTCAGTATACATATGCATATACCATATAATAAATGTTACCTGCCAACGATGCCTATTTTAGCCCTTTTTTTTATATCGGCCATTATTATTATTGATTTGTTTTGCTGATGTTTGATTGCTAGGAGAATACAGACTACCACATTGAGCGGAGAACTTGATGCGTTTGAGCACTGAATTGTTTAGCGCAACCGGTTTAATACTACTGATACTTAATACAAGCGATAACAACAAAAGGTGAACGCGACCTACATGTATACACAATTTGTGAATTCGTGTAGTTGGTTGGGTGTCGCTGATTTCAACACCAGATAATAATGGCAGCCAAGCCAACCAACACCAACAGCACAATTCAACTAGTTGTTATGGCTGCTAAAAACAATGTGCCCGCTGGAAAAGTGATTGCAAAACACTTATGTATTGTATTTATGTATGTATAAATTGTGTGCATTATATATAAAATAAAATAAAATAATAACTATTTAAGCTTTTTGTGTGGTTGTTGCTCAAACCGGTTTAGTGAGGCGATTTAAAAAATCGTTGACACTGAAACTTTATGCACATATTCAATTATTTAGTATTTTGTTTTACTAAATTTGCAACCGGGGATGTTTTCTATCAGTTGCGCCAAAATGCCCTTAATTTGACTTTTAATATTAATTCTTCTTTACAATATTTACAAACTAAGTGGTATCTATATCTTGAGCTGTACGCATACACGCACATCTAATTCTTAAGTACTGTCAGAGATAAATATGAGTGTTTTAATTGTCAAATGGGACTATATGAGTTTATATTCATACATGATCCTCACACAAACGCAGATTTGATTATATATATTTACTTATGTACATATTTATATATCTCACCTTTTTGTATTAGAAATACACTTGTCGTACAATCAATGAACTGCATTTAAATGATTGTGTGCGCTCGCAAAGGTTGACCTGTTTTAGCAGTAAGTTCAAATCAATTCAGCCATAAGCAAATGGGGGTTAGCAATTGTAGAAAGTAAAATTTTCTATTTAAACTCTGCTGAAAAGTGCAACTGATAAACCAATTCATTGTATTTATTTAGTCGTATTCTGAGCATCCGAGTAGAACATATCAAATGTGTCGATTAGTTAATCTAGATATTAGTAGGACAATGCATTTATCTGTTTGCATATTTGACGAGTCACGCGCAACAGCGATATGCTCCCATTCCAAGTCTCTTTAAAAAAAGAGAAGAAAACAAGTGCTATAATATGGTATAGTAATATCAATGTGTTTTTACAAAGAGCGCTTTAAGAGCGCCATATATTATATATATCTACACCATTTTGATAGTTGCATTCATCATTGTTGAAGACCTGTTATAATTATTTTGTTACTAAGACTATACTTAATGAAGAAAAATACATTTTAAACATTCGAGAAAGAGTTCATATATATATATATATTTTTGACCATTTTCATATTTTCCATTAGCTTTACTATTATTACGAGCGCAGCTGTATGTTGTCAGTCGATTTCATTTGCTTGTGACATTGAAAAAGCGTATCACAGGACTTGGTCGACCTTAAGTACTTCCTATTTGTCGTAGGAGCTCACTCTTTTGGTTTTGGTAACTTAGGCCCACCGGCAATTGTCAAGTCAATATTTAGGTCTGTAAAGTTTAATACATTGAAAAGTTGACTTTTAAGTAGCTGATTTCATACATACAATATCCATAGAAAGGCGTTGCTTGATATATTTGTATATATATATATATATATATATATATTTAATTTATTTTGTTCAGCTGTTTCTTCTGTTGGGGATGAATTATAGAAAATGTATATAACTAGTGGGTTGCCACATGTTTAAAGCGCCATTTTGCGACCCTCGATAGATATTTCGACGGCGCGACGGCTTTCCTTCGAGCGTTTCGAGTCTAAAAATCGTTTCATATGTTTTTCATAACGGTTGGGTTTTCGCTTGGAGGACTACAAGAAAATAAAAAAAAATCGGAAGTAAATTATTAAAAAAAAACACCATTATTTGAGTGATTTTTCAGCAACATACCGTTTTTACTTCGCCTTCAACTGTAGATTTTGGGCGAATAACGTAATCTTTGTTGGAAGGCATTGGTACACGAGCACGGGCCACCCAGCCAGGATCACCGGGACGTAGTGGTTTATCATCACTTGAAAACGTGTGATTTAGTGATTGTGGATTGCTGGATGCAGCGGGCTCGGGATCTGGGCTCTTATGGCGATTGCGTGACATTTGCGCAAGATCACGCTCCTGCCGTTCCTCCTTGCTCATTGCAGAGAAATCACAGCTTAAATTGAATATGGGACGAGCCCATTCCGATATCAAGCGACCTGCGCGATCGCGATTTGTCTTTGTCTCTTGTGGATGCTTGTACAAATACATGACAGCCTTGCCAATGCCTGATTGCTTCAAATATGATTTATCAATGGTTGGAAACTAAAAGGGAGATGAAGAAGAAGAGTTTGTTATTTACATCTGCCGTTACGCCATTGAAATGGGTTAATATTTACATCGGATAACAATCGCAAAATGCTCTCTCGTATTTGCAGACACGGGAGGCTTTTATTTGGCAATGGTGCTAACCAATCTGTAAGTACATTGAGTATATTGTGCTCCAAGAATGCCAGTTGAAGATCCTTCTTTATCAGCTGTGACATCACTTGTTTGAGCATTGAAATTTTCTTTGTTGCTGGCCTGCCGGCCAAATTCAGCTGTCGATCATCGTCCGATGCATTTTTCATATTAATAATCAGTTGATCGATAAGATCGTCATTATCATTTATCAGATCGATATCTCTCTTGCGTCTTCGCACGCGTTTCTCTTCCTTTTTACGCATCAGCATTGCATCAAAATCGGAAACAAAATTGCTGTTCCTAAATAACTCAATATGTTAATTAAAAAATACAGCCACACACATTTTTTATTATATATATATATATATGTATAGTTACGCTGGTTCATTTGAAATGGGTGTGTTTTCATCATCTGAACTTTCCGCCATTTTATCCTGGGTACTCTTCACATCCTCATCGTTTGGCTTTTCCGCATCATCCTCATCCTCATTATCTGTATCTGTAATTTTGGGTCGTTTTCTTTGTATTTTTGGTGCGTCATCTATATAATAAACATAAATGAATAAAGATTTAATCAATTTTAGAAACTCCAGCCCATCCCGATTGCTGCAAAATGTACCTTCAGAGTCACTATCTATGATTCGTTTGCGATCCAGTGCATCTTGTGAAGTGTTATTCTCGGCAATACTCGCGGAACGCGATCGCTTGTCGCGAGAGGCGTCGTTATGTTTTTCGTCGTCGGAATCCTTTCTGTTTTTACTCAGACTTTGTGTGGAGGCAGCGCTGTTGGACCGACTGCGCGTTGCCCTGGAGCCAGCGCGGGAAGTCTTTGAGCCAGCGTGTGAGGCCCTTGATCCACTGCGTGAGCGCCTCGTTCCACTACGTGATCGCCTTGATCCACTGCGCGACCGTCTTGAGCCACTGCGTGAGCGTCTCGAGCCACTGCGTGAGCGTCCTCCAGATCCACTGCGTGACCGCCTGGAACCAGATCCACTGCGTGAGCGTCTGGATCCAGATCGACTACGTGAACGTCTGGATCCACTACGGGAACGCCTAGATCCGGATCCACTGCGGGAGCGTCTAGATCCGGATCCACTGCGGGAGCGTCTAGATCCGGATCCACTGCGTGAGCGTCTCGATCCACTATGGGAACGTCCTCCCGATCCGCTACGCGAGCGCCTAGACCCGGTACCACTGCGGGAGCGTCTGGAACCGCTACGGGAACGTCTTGAGCCACTACGTGAACGCGAGTGTCTCCCAGATCCACTCCGCGATCGTCTCGATCCACTACGCGATCGTGAACCACTGCGCGCAGATCCACTACGCGAGCGTCTAGATCCTGAACCACTGCGCGAGCGACGCGAACCGCTTCGAGAACGCTGACCAGAACCGCTACGAGATCGCCGGGATCCGGATTGACTACGTGAACGTCGCGAGCTGTCAATTACACTACGACTACGGCTGCGACTAGGTGACTTTCGGTTTACGCTGGCTGAACGGCTTCTTGTGCTTCGATGAGGAGGCGAGTCAGATGTCTCTTGAAGTGCCTCGAAGGTAGGAGGCAAGGCAGACGGTTCCTCCACGGTGCTAGTTGAATCAACTTCATTATCTTGAAGACTTTTCGTTTCAGTGTCCAAGGTCGGTGTCGCGTCTACAATCGTTCCATCTTCCGGTTCCTTACTGCACGCATCACCTAAAAAATAAAGTGTGAGCGCAAAGCACGCTAAAATTGAGAATTGTTCACCTTTTTTTTGTGTAATACCTTTTTCAACGTCCATATCCATATTAAATTCGGCCCATGCGAAATTTATAGTTTGGTAAAGTTATTATTTTACACGTTTGCTTATAGCCAACAATATTGCTATAATAAATACTTAAGATTTGTCAAATAAATTACGAGCAAACACACATTAGTATGTATGTAAATATGTCTGTACAAAGCGATTAACTCGGCATATCACACAACGAACGAATGGAAAATGGAACATCAAATTTCCGATAAATTTCACACTTGTCATCGGAACCATGTGCCATAGTTTGATTTTTTAAGCAGAACTAGTTCTTGCTTATAATTTTTGTGTCCACTCATATTTGAAAAATATCTATTTCCAACGTAGTGTTTCATTCTTAATTTTGCAAATTCTACAATCCTATTTTAACTGAAATCGAACGTCAGTATCTTTGGCGTTAAACCGTTTAATATTTGTTGTTGATTTTTCATAGACAATACCGCTGCAGCTTACAAAACATTAATGGACACTACTGACTCATGTATTCCAGGGGTGCAATAAATCAATGTTTTCTTTTATTACTTAGTATATTTTATTGTTAACAATTTTAATATTTTGAGTACAGTTAAATCCCGTAATTCCATTTTATTTGATATATTGCTGATTTCCCAGCATTTAAGATTCAAATTCACTAATTTAAAACGTTGCCGAAAGAGACAAGAATTCCAAATTTACACAGACCGTCTCGGCAATATCCCACTCGATTTAAAGAGTTTATGAATATTGCTTCATATGCGCAAAAATATGCTGCGAGATCCTATGCAAATATGAAACGTTAAATTCCTGCTTTGCGGCAAAGCTGTAGTTCAGCGGCGAACAAACAATTTATGCTCAGGGACGCCGCTGCTATCCTCATCCACCTCCCATCGAACATGATCCACCATTTATATCTGATTGCTGTTGTATCCGTCCAATGCGTCGATTCGGCCTTAGACCGCCTCCTCCTCCTGCTCCTCCACCACCACCACCGCCTCCTCCTCCTCCACCGCCACCACTCCAACCAGACCAATGGCGTGAGTTATCGCGGTTATTGTTCCCATTGCCACTGTTAAAGGGCGCAAATAGCGTTTGGAAGCTGAAAGCAACGCACGTGATGACCACAACAAACAAAATAATATGGTCTAAAAGGTTAATATCCGAGCACTTACAATTGCAGTATTAGGCACCAGAGGCCAACGAATATTTGGACAACACGCTGCCAGTCCCAAGGCCGCTTCTCCCAAACGCGACCATCTGAAATTACCAACGAGAAATGGGTGTTAACAGTATGTTCCAAAGCAAGCAGCAATGAGACATCTGTTGTCTTCTACTTACTACGGTCAATGTAAACCATTATGGGACCCTAACATGCATACAGTTTTATCGTTGTTTGTTTTGACTGATTATTTATTATTAAAAGGATTTGCAAGGTGGGTGCCAGTGACGTGTCTCTAGACTAAAGCCATTCACGATTAGAGATTTTTAGAAATCGATATTTTTTTAGAAACTAAATTGTGAGTATGCAATTTTGCAAGTAAGCAACGCTGCAGAACCACCAAAAGCAATTGATTAAATCCGCTTATTATCCTACTTACTAGTAAAAAATATAACGAAGCAATTGAAACAAATTTAAATATATGAATTTATTTTGTAGTCTTTAAATTGGTTGTTGGCAACATGAGTTTCAAGCTTCTATGTAACTGTAATATCGCTAGTGACAAGTGTATGTTGTCATAGTGCGATGAATCGACATTGTGCTATCGATAGTCCAATAGTGCCACAGTTTCAGTCAAGTGGAAAGAAATACAAGTTGCAATTTAGCCATAACAAAACGGCTAAGACGCTATCGCTCGCGTCTGTGGCTGCACACTTATCGCAGCGATCTCATAGTGTATGCACATCGACTCATAGATAACAACAATCTATCAACAAGAGGAAAGCAATACAATCGTGCACCGTGGAGCTGACACAGACTACAACTACGGTCAGCTGCTCCCTGAGACCGAGGTGAGTTCGAGCGCAGCGCAATTTCTATCCCCCTCAACCCCAAACCCGACCCCTCTCACCTCCTCCAAACTACTAATGCGTGTCTCTAACCAAGTTTGCAGCCTGTGCACATCACTGACTAACAACAAACAACGACGTCATCTGTGTTTTGATCGCATTCAGAGGAGACGCTATCCAAAATATTTAAATTTGTTTTAGGAGCTGCATTATCGGCGTCAACACCTCCCACGCAGTTCGTTCTGCTTTTTTTTTTCTAATGACATATATAGCTTAAGCATTAGCTTCCTTTACGTTTCGATTTCAATTGCCGGCATTTCACTTGCGCATCAACCTACATATATCTAGTAAATAATTGCTTAATGCATTCCATTTGGATATAATTCAAAAAATCATATTCGAAATGGATAAAGCGCGTGTACTCAAGATGTGCAAACATGTATTAGACAAATTTGCTATTTGCTATATGCTCATAATAAAAAAGCATTAAAATTTCAAACCGATCCCATAATAAGCAGCGGATGGTATTTAAGGGTGTTTTCCTAGTCAGGCAGTCAGCTACGACTTATGCTCTTTTTCTTCTTGTTTGCAATTGGCTTTTGTCAACAAATCATTTACACTTCAACTTGACCTTTGCGGTTGGTAGTCTGCATAACAAGTACATATATCTATGTACATACAGGTTTTATATATATATATATATATATATAAATATATGCACATTTATTTGGGCTCCATATCTGTATCGGTTACACCTCGTTGCACGCTGCCGCTGTCTTTTTGGCAATCAACTCTTGTTGCTGTTCTAGCAGCTGCTTTGCGTAGAGCATTGGCTGAATTTGGTCAGTAGTCAGTCGGCAAACAACGCTCGCATACGCATTTTTCTAGCTCGATTCGTTTTGTTCTATGGTTTTTTTGTTTTATTTGTATTTTTTTGTTGTGTTTTTTTTTCCGTTTCGTTTTATTAGCTGACATCATTTGGCCACTGGTCAGTCTCTCTGTGTATGTGTGTGTGTGTGTGCAAGTTTAATATATTTGCTTATCAAAGCTACTGCTAACAATCGGTCTGGCTATTCTTGCTCTTTGCTCTCTATCTATCTCTCCCTCTCTCTCTATCTCTCTCTCTCTAACATCTTTTGGCCGTCAGTCAGTTTACCGTTATGCCTGACACATCTTCAAAAGCTGCCGTTGCACAAATGATCGAGCGCTTAGCGTGAACTGGATTCGAGTGCGTGCCTATAGTACCGAGTATAATAC
Source organism: Drosophila setosimentum (assembly GCA_035043505.1). Classification (NCBI taxonomy): domain Eukaryota; kingdom Metazoa; phylum Arthropoda; class Insecta; order Diptera; family Drosophilidae; genus Drosophila; species Drosophila setosimentum. Next base: position 15,032,736 of record JAWNMY010000090.1, on the reverse strand, counting down.
TCGATAATTTAAAGCTGCCACCTGACAGCTGGCTGGCTCTCCACTTCAACTTGCATTTCCTGTCGCTATCTCCCTGTGCCTGCTTCAGCAATGTATTCAGCGGGTAAATACATGATATACGCTCATACGTTTAAACATTTATAAGAAATATGAATTTGTACATTCATCAGCAAATAACAGAAACAAATATGATCAACACGCTCTCTCACATTTTCCATTCCCATCTCCATCTCCATTCTCATTCTCATTCAATCACATTCACAAATTTCACGCAGTTGTTTGATTTCTTGTATTTTTAGACTATTTGCTTATTTCGTGTAACTGCGTCTCTCTTTCTGTGTGTGTGTGTGTGTTTATGTGTCTGTTTGCTGTTGAATGTTTAATATTTGTTTTACTTTGGAGCTTCAAGATCACAAACAAGGGCGTGCCCTGCTTTTCGCAAAGGGGATTGAATTGTATTTTTAGTTTTTGTACAATTCTTAATATAAAATTCGCTTTAATTTTTGACAATCGCATTATACCCTGGGAACCCCTTTAACTTTGAGAGGCAGGCCAATTATAATATTTATATGACGTATGGGCACAAATTTATTATGAATTCCGAATTTTATGTTAAACGATAAGAGCCGTTATTATAACTAGCACATAGATAGATGTGGGTCTAAATTGGATTTTTTTCATACATTTTAATCTACACGTTTCGTACATTATTATCAAATTATTTTAAAATGTCAAAGGTTTTTGTTTTTGTTAAAAAACTTATCTGAGGTTAAGTCTTAATTTTATAGGGTAAGCTCTACATTATTATTTTGTTTTATTTATTACTCATCAGCACATCCACGTACTGTTATTATTGTGTTACATACATACAAATGACAGCACGTTTGTCAATTTGCACTGTTTTTGGGCCGGAAATGGATGATCATCCATTTGGGTTTGCGGGCTTAATGTGCCTCCATATCATGCCCATTACTTACTGCAAATTACATAATTGACCGCATTTCAATGACATTCTCCCTCTTTCAACAGTTAGCCAGGCAATCAGTATCAGTAGCCGCCGTCCTCGATTAACTGATAACTTCGTAGCTTAGCTTACCAATTATAAATAGCACTGTGGTTCAATTCTCAACATTTGTAAATTGATATATTATATATAACTAATACAACTAAAATCAAATAATTGCTTTAACTTTTTTGTTTTTCACGGAAAATAAATAAATTTACATTATAATTTATTAAGTTAATTCGTTTCTATTCGAAAAGCATGAGTTAATTGCGACGACCATAAACAATATAAACTGTAAAGCGAGCAATATACACTACGCGAAATTCGATTAAAGGCACTTATGTTTATTGTGCGAAATTCGATTAAAGGAAGTCACTTTCTAGCTTTCGGAAAAGGAAGTAGGGCGTTATATGGAAGTTCTTCATCAACAAATTTTATCAGGTTTGAAGAATCGATTGGTTTGGTAGAAAATATGGTCAAAGCCAGTATAAACGAAGGTTCACCACATAGCCCGATGAAATGGCGCAAAAGAACACATCTCCTGGTCCCAGGTGTGGCAAAATGTAATATTTTCTGAAGAGATCAAATTTAATTTCGATGGTCCAAACGGTTTATGTTATTAGAGATTTTTTCCTACTCGAAGCTGTGGCGGTGCATCACCCATGATCTGGGCTGCATTCAGTCATGACAACAGGACCCTGATTTGCAAAATTTCAGGCGGTATGAGCTTGGAGCGATGTATAAACCTGTTGGGCGTAGTTTTGGTGAACTTAAGGGAGCATCAACCAGACCCAAATGCTTTCTTCCAGCAGGATAATCTTCCAATAAATGTGCCGGGCCTGTCGTGGGTGTCTCGCGATAAGAATTTTAAGCTTTTAGAGTGGCCAGCAAGATCACCCGACCTGAGTCCCATAGAGAACATATAAAGACACCTGTTCAGTCGAGTTTAAGTGAGTACTTGACAGTTTGAGACATTTGAGCAGCTACGATGGCTGTCGTTTAGGAAATGGTATTAAATCTCACTATTTGAGTTCTTAAAAGTTCTTGAATCGATCTCAAATCAAATAATAAACAAATCTGGAGGATAGGATTATTAATTATTATTAAATTGTTATTTTCATGTAATTTCTACAATTTTTTTTTATTGTATTAGCAATGCCTTTAATCGAAATTTATTTTCAATTTTATAAGGAAAAATCAAGTGCCTTTAATCGAATTTCGCAGAGTGTATATGGTGGAATAACTTTAGAAAGTGAATTAGTCAAACTTTAATTTACCTTATCAAGCCTTATCAATTTTTTTGTTTCAAAGTATTTTGGTTTTATCTCTGAATTCAGTTAGAGACCGTTCTCATACACAATGTTTGCCATATCATAGATAATCATATCATCCCATGCAATTAATTGGCTTTGATTTATATATTCAAATAAACATACGTCTAAATATGTTATGAATTTGTGTATGCTTGTATGTATGTGTGTGTGATACATATACAGACGCACTTTGGATTGAGCAGGTGACTAATTCGTAATACTGTTTGCAGTGCGCACCCACGACTACGATTATCCCGAATCGGAAATGGATGAGCGCGAGAGTCTCTACTTTGATACCATCTCGCTGGCCGATTCGGAAGCGGCAGCGGTGGCGGCAGCGCATCGCAAATCGCTATCACAGTCACGCAACACCATTTACCATTCGGCAGTGGATCTGGACGGCGATGAGACGCGCAACAGTTTGCGATTTGGGAGCGGCGGCGTCTCTGCCGAGCATATGAGACTAGCCTGGCAGCCGGGGTATCGCCAGTCAACGGCGCTGGAGCATTTGAATGGTGGCGGCGGAGATTATACGGATGCTGCCATTGCTGCCCAGATGCTCGCCCTGCACAATGGACGAACACATTTGCCCACTGGCATTGGCGTCGCTGGGATTGGCGCGGGTAGCGGCGGTGGTGGTGGCTACACTACCTACGGCGGCTCTGGCGATGATGAGGTCTCTAGACGTCTATTAAGGCAAAGTAGCTCAGTTTCGAATAAAGATAAGAAATTGCCAATTACATACTCCCAGTGGAAATTGAGGGTAAACAACCAAAAACACAACAAAAATAAAAGTATCAACATATCTACCGAACAACAACGATAAACAAGAAGCACCCACGCATTTAGTTCAAGCAAAGCAATACGAATTTTCAATATGCAAAAGAAATAATAATAATATCATTTCAAGCTACTTTATGGCGCGCACTTTTTTCGACTTCTTTTTGTATGCTGCAACCATCACTGTCTTTCACACACAAACACTCACAGTCTGTCTCCTTTGTTTTCATACGCATTCCAAAACTCACTCAGTTCAGTCTCTCTCTCTCTCTCTCTGTCTCTGTCTCTCTCTCACACTCACTCTCATTTGTCTCTTTGCCAGTTGCACTCATCGAATCCGTTCGGCTTTAACTGCACCAAAGATGTGGTGTGCACTTACCTATAAGCTCATACAAACTTAAAGACTGCATTTGGCTTTCTGGTTTTATGAAGAACATAATACATACACGCCTTTTTTATTTCTGTTGTTGTTTACTTGTCGCCTATGTGTCTCACTGTATTTTTTCTCTTTTTCTCTCTTTTTTCAATAGTTTGCTTGCGGGAATGGGTAATGGCAATTTTTTTTTTAGCATACATTCATACATATAGCGTAGAATATAATACATATAACTAGTGTCCAGATACATATGTGTGTTCATACCAAAACGATTCTGAAATTCGAGATTGGAATTGCTTATTATATTAATTTTATGTATATATATGCATATGTATATATATATCTATATATGCACTTTGATTATATACTTTTCTTGAGGATTATATTTATCGGGTTTTTCTCAAGTTTTCAACAATGCCTGTTTAAAAACTGCTTTTTGATCATGATTTACGAAATTTGAAGTTGCTTATACGATTTATCGTCATAATTCATGTACATATTATTAATTATACCCACAAAAAATGCATAATTCAAATTGATTTTCAATCCAAAAGTCATTTTGGTCAGGACCTATACTTAAGATTTATACTGCTTATACAAATTATGCACTTGTCTTTCCGGACTTACGATCAAAAATCATGCGAAATATGTTCAAATGCAAATGTGTCACAGTCTCCGTATGTCACACGGATGTGGCACTCACACACACGTACACCTGCTTAGCACACACGATACTTGATATTTGTCCACGTTTTTTCTTTTTTTTTTTTAAATTTTCTTGGCTTATATGTACATATATGTACACATACATGCATACATGCATGCATACATAAATATGTACTGTTGTAAATAGACGATTTGAAGGAAATATGACGTCAGCATGTTTAATCAATGTTTGTTTTGAACACTCTTTGCCGCAGACATATCGCCGCTTCAACGATGGCAAACGCAGCGTGGACTTTGTGCTGGCGTACAAAGGTGAGGATGTGGATAAGACAGCGAGGCGCACGAAATTTGAGGATAATCTGAGGCGAGAGGGTCTCGAGCTGGAATACTATAAGGAGCAATGGGTGCACTTTATCAAGCTGCATGCGCCAGTCGAGGTACTGCATCGGTATGCGGAAATATTAAAGATCAAGATGCCGCTTAAGGAAATACCAGGACAGCAGGACATAACTATTGATTTGGAGCGTGATCTCAATACATGCTTCGGTCGCCTTTGTCGCACTTTCTTCAGCTCCGTGCAAACGGATACTGTTAAGTTTCCAATACGCCAGCCACGCATTCATATGGAATTTGCGTGTAAATATCTGGAATTGTATGACAAGGAGCATCCCAATTATTTTGATGCCAGCACACGCTACTCGATCATCAATTTTATAATTGAGCGGCAGCATTTTGAGCGGGGCGAAGAGAAGTCCGAAAATCTGGGCTTCGAGAAGCTCGTCGAGGATGGCGTCTATCTGTGCGCCTATGCCCTGCACGAAGTGAGTTAACAAGCTAATCATTTAACTAATCGCCTGATATATATATATATATATATATATCATAGTAACTAACATGTTGCCAATTGGCCAATGGGCTTTCAGAAAGACGAACGCGATAACCTGCTTATGGGATGGGCAAACATTGGCAAATTTAAGAAGTAAGTAATTGTTCATAGTTTTTGTGCCCTGTTCTTAATCATATCTCTTATTGATTCTCATTGTTTGACAGCCTGCAGCCGCTGGATCATGTCAAAGACTATTTTGGGCCCAAGGTGGCCTTGTACTTTGCCTGGCTGGGCTTCTATACACAAATGCTGATACCTGTCAGCATTTTGGGCATACTTTTTTTCCTTTATGGATTTGTCACGTGGAACTCGGATCCGATTAGCCAGGATATTTGCAATGGAAACGATACGATCATGTGTCCGCAGTGCGATAAGGGCTGCATGTTTTGGCGTCTTAGCGAGACGTGCACCTCATCTAGGATCAATTATTTGATTGACAACGAAATGACCTTGGTGTTTGCGTTTATTATGGCTATTTGGGCTGTTACCTATTTGGAGCTGTGGAAACGCTATTCGGCCGGACTCGTTCATCGTTGGGGCCTCACTGGATATAATCAGCATGTGGAGCATCCGCGACCACAATACCTGGCCAAGGTTGCCAGCTCCAAAAAGTTAAATGCCGAAACGCAGGACCCAAGGAGCAGCTTTGATCCGGATGTGCCATTCTGGAGCATCAAGTTTTTGCCAAACTTCACGAGCTACAGCATCATGGTGTTGTTTGTAAGTTGACCACCCCCATACCCCCGTTCCCTAGTTTATTCAGTATATTTATAAACTAATCGTTTCACATTTAGATCTGCATATCAGTGATCGCCGTTTCGTCGATTATCATTTATCGCATGGCACAGCGGGCCTCACATAGCATATTGGGAAACGAGAACTCAATGACGTATAAAATTATGGTGTTGCCAATAACGGCGGGATTCCTCGATTTAATTGTTATCTCTATACTGGATCTGGTATATAGCATTCTGGCGGTTAGGCTAACTAATTACGAATATTGCCGCACCCAGACGGAATACGACGAGAGCCTGACCATTAAGAACTATGTGTTCCAGTTTGTCAACTATTATTCGTCACTATTCTATATTGCGTTTCTCAAGGGCAAATTCGTTGGTTATCCCTCCAAGTACAATCGCATACTCAGCTTTCGTCAGGAGGAGTGCAATCCGGGTGGCTGCCTCATGGAGCTCTGCGTGCAGCTAGTTATTATTATGGTTGGCAAGCAGGCCGTTAATGCTATTGTTGAGATGCTAATACCCTATCTGATGCGTACAGCCAGGAAGTGTAATCAACATTACGGCTGGTTCAAGCTGCACAGCGACGAGATTGTTGTGCCCTCGACCAATCAGTTCACCGAAGATTTTAATTTACTGTCCACCGATAATAATTCACTATACGCCGAATATTTGGAAATGGGTATGTATGCCCGACTTAAGCATGATTCAGCATTCAATAGATAAACAAAACAAAAACATTCACTCTCTTCTTCTGCACAGTGGTGCAATATGGTTTCATAACTTTATTTAGTTTGGCATTTCCACTGGCGCCGCTGCTGGGGCTGATTAATAATGTTATGGAAGTGCGTCTCGATGCTATCAAAATGCTTCGCTTCTTTCGACGTCCCGTGGGATTGCGTGCCAAAAATATTGGCGTCTGGCATGGCATTATGACTGTCGTTACGCATATTGCGGTCGCTTCGAGCGTGAGTGCTTGCCATTTAAAATCTAAATCCAAATCTAAATGTGAATGTATATCTGTAGGCATATGAAATTAATATTTTGATTTAATTGCAGGCCATGATAATTGCATTTAGCACAAACTTTATACCAAAATTAGTGTATAAGCATACCCATGATGATCCAGAGCTGAATAATTATCTAAACTTTACGCTGGCCACCTTTTATACCAAGGATTATACGACACAAACGCTTCTAGATGTCAGCGCCCAGGAGAATGTCACACAGTGTCATTACGCCGAGTTCCGAAATGCTCCCTGGGTCGATCAACCCTACAAGCGACCAATGATTTATTGGAAGATCTTGACAGGCCGACTAGCCTTCATAGTTATCTATCAAGTGAGCGTGCTGTGTATTATTTTTTTTTTGTTTTACCTACGTTTCACGTATTTTTTTTTTTTTTTTTAGAATATAATAGCCCTGGTGCAGGGCATTATACGATGGGCTGTGCCCGACGTCTCTGCCCGTCTGCTCAAGCGCATAAAGCGCGAGAATTTCTTGCTGCGCGAGCACATCATCGAATTTGAGAAAAGGAAGGCACACGAACTGGCACAGACACCGACACAGATGCCACCGACGTTGAGTGCAGGGTTCCCTAAAAAGGAACCGGACGAGTCGCTGCGACAGCGTCTCAATGGCAATGATTCGGCAACCAGTGCTGGCGACAATGCCACTACATATGTCTAAGACTATAACTAATTCGTGTTCCCGTGTTCGCGTGTTCTCCTCCAATTTTAACTCCAACTCAAACCCCCATGTCCATGTTCTTTGCCAGTTGAAATCAAGTGCATTTTAGTTGTAAGACTCGAACATTGAATTTGTTTTACACAAGAGAATTATTTACATTTGAAAAACATAGCTTGCATATATACTTTTGTATATTAAGGGCATCATTTGTTCGTTGTGCCCTCAATTGTTGTTATATGTGTGTTGTGTTCTTTTACTCTGTACTTAAGAATTGAAAACAATGTTTACTATTCTTTTTCCTATTACTTTGCGAACTGCATGTCAAATGCTCAAAAGAACAACAAAAACAACAAAATGCATTGCTTTTGGCGGAGGAACAGCAGCTGCTTCTTGAGTAGAACGCTCCCTCCCCGAAATATAGATATATGTATATTTATAAATGTATATGTATATTTATAAACTGCTGTTAGAAATCAAAAATGAATTTGCCAAATTGTAAAGTGTTCGTAAAAATTGCGACTGATGCAACAGACACTCGAAATTAGTTACAACAAAATAATGTTCATGTTCATGTGTGTACGAGTGTGTGTGCCATATACTTACATGCATAAGTAAATAGACAAAAAAAAATATATATATATATATATATATATATATACGTATGTTTGTCAGGGATGATATACACACACATACATAATTATATCATAGATCATTAGCAACACATTCGCACTTGTCTGTTGTGCAAGTGCTTAACTGCTTTATATATTATACACGTCCAAAGTGCACTGCAATTATCAAATCTAATCAAACGCGTTATTTTTGATCTAAATAACGTAAAGAAAATCATTTGTACCTTGTCGATGCGTATATGTATGTATACTTTGTACTGCAGATACCAAACCTAAATCGATTGCGTGTGCTTAGCATATGTACATACATATATACATATATATACAATGCATAATAATATGTAAAACTAATAAACAATCCAATGTACCTTAAAATATACACAAAAATATACACATACCTGCCCATATTTATGTGGTGTGTGGGTGAGTGTGTGTGTGCTATTACTCATACAACAAATGTATTGACTTAATGTGAGTTAATTCTCCTCGTTGCAATCAGTTTGTATGTTTTGTATCTGTTCAATTCGCCCGGCACCAACAACTGCAGAAATGTTTTATACAACTAAACAAACAACAAAAACGAAATGTTATTAAAATTACGATACAAAATAGTATATTTTATTATTTTGATAATATATTTATATACAAAAGAGATGTGTTGCGATGTACAGAATGTTCTAATGTAAATTTACACATAGCATTGTTAACATTTTATAAAAGTAAACTAAATCAAAAAAAAAACAAAACACAAAAAAAAAAATATATTAATAAAATCTGGAATTACTAAATTACAAAAAATGTTTGCATGAAATAAATCAATGTAAAACGAATGAATAACAAGAAACTGGATATACAAGTTTTTATAACGTAAATTCGATAGATTATGTTAAAGCAAGGAACAATAGAAAATATGGGCTATAAACTTGTTAAATAAGCTACAGACAAGAATGTTATTGAACTAATTTGAAAGTGTGCAGTGTACTATTTTTTTTTATAATGTTTATCAATGTCACTTTTGTGACAAATGCCTTTGGGCCAGCAGAACCGGACGCTATGTATAAATATATGTATATATATGTCGGTATATTGAATGTCGATGCTGGTAAATCAATTGAAACCGAATAATGTGAGGCGACACCAGTTGTGATGCTGTGATGGATGTGTGGATGCAAACAATTGAGGCATATCAAGCTAGAGCCATCGACCGACACACAATACTTACTCAAGCAAGATCAGCGAGCATAATGATGCTAATCAAATCGCTTGAAACTAAATTGAAGTGTACATCCAACTCGACACCAGAGTACTCAGCTCGTTGTACAGCCCAGCGCAGCGCATCTCAGCTCAATAGTCAACCATCAATAGTCTTTTGTCAGTCGAGCATAATAGTCGGACACTCACTGGGGCTTAGTTTTGAATCTGTTCGGGTGACGTTTCAATGGAATTTACATAGCTGCCAACAACGCATAAAGCAAAAAAAAAATAAAAAAATTAAACAGAAATACAGAACAAGAAACAAAAGAAAAATCACCTCTTTCAACTTTGATCCGCATTTGCATCAATCCCATCGTTTACAGCAAACCAAATTAAAAAGTTTTCAAAATGTGCTCCAGTTCTGTAAGTAGACAAGATGTGGCAAGCTGAAAAGCCACATTGCATTGGCGTGCGTACTAATTACATTCTCATTATATATACATATATAATTCTAATCAATTTTTAATTGGTTTATTGACAGCGCAAAGTCATCAAGCAACTGAGCGCAACGGAACGTGAGAGGTTTTTCGATTCCTTTGATGTCGTTTTCTGTGATTGCGATGGTTTGTTTCATATATATTCAATCTTATATATACAAGATATCTAGATGCGGTCCGATTCCGTAAGCCTTACGATTACCAATTACTATAGGGATTTTATATCAGCTCTAAGGGAAAAAGCCTTTTTTTTTGTTTTTTAATAATTAGCAATTGAAAATTGCTAATATATAATAAATATATAAAATAATTATGTAGTTCATATACTCAAGTTATTGCAAACTGCGGCAGGTGTTGTGTGGCATACGATGCGTGACTTTATTCCCGGCTCAGCCAAGGCCATTGAGGAACTGCAGCATCGGGGCAAGCAGCTGACCTTTGTAACAAACAACAGCATCAGATCCGTTGCGGATCATTTACACAAGTTCGCCAAACAGAGGCAATTGCAAATTGATAAGGTAAGATCGAGTAGCTAAAAAACATCGTCATCATGATGATGATTATCAAAATTTATTCAATGCTTCTCTGAGCAGGACCAGATTGTTCATCCGGCGCAGACCATTTGTGATCATCTCAAGTCCATTAGCTTTGAGGGGATGATTTATTGCCTGGCAATGCCCACTTTTAAGCAGGTGCTCCGCGATGCAGGTTTTCAGCTCACCGAGGAGGTGAGTTAATTACTAGTACTAATACATTTTGCTTGTGCTGCTCAAGCTCAATTGTTAATCGCAGAGGGAGGCATCGCTCATTGTTAGCCTGGGTGAGTTGCGTGATGCCATCTTTGGTGCGGAGACCGTGCAGGCCGTTGTCATTGATGTGGACTTTAATCTGACGGCAGCGAAACTAATGCGCGCCCATGTCCAGCTGCAGAATCCCAACTGTTTGTTTCTGGCCGGCGCTGCCGATGCGCTGATACCCTTTGGCACTGGCGACATCATTGGTAGGCAATTTGCGCAGCTTTGCCGCTGTTCAGATATGTTTTTATCTGTATTTTGCTCCCTGTATAGGACCTGGCGCCTTCATTGACGTTGTCGCCCAATCCATTGGACGTCAACCCACGGTATTGGGCAAGCCGGGCGAGGCACTGCGTCCGCTGCTGCAAAAGCGCCACGCCCATGTGCCTGCCAACCGAGTCCTCTTCATTGGTGACAGCCTGGCCAGCGATATTGGTTTTGCACGTGCCAGCGGCTACCAGACACTGCTCGTCCTGACCGGCGGCACCAGCAATACGGATGTTGCCAGCCTGCCACCAGACCACGCCCATTTGCCCGACTACATTAGCGATTGTTTGGGCGATCTGTGCGAAAAGTCAATGAGGAATGATTCGATTTGACAGCAAAAGGTCTCGAAATGCTTTTGATGATGCTGATGATCAAAAAAAATTTATTAGGGATCGGCTGTATTATGTAATCTTGATTTATAAGAATGTAATCACTAACGAAACTTGGCTTGGTAGATAAATATTTATAAATATTTAGTTGTTGTTGATGAGCGCAATTTGATGGTGGACAATCCAACTAAACGTGGAGTGAGACAGAGGAATAGAGAGAGACCGAGAGGGAGAGACAGAGAGAAGAGAGAGAGAGACAGTGATCCTTGGTCTTGACAAGCAAGTTCGAATTTAAAAGTCATAATTTGGTTTGCGTAGAATTTGTTAGTTGCCGTCTTTACCAATTAAAATTAAGCCGCGCAATAATAGTAAAATTTAAATTGTGTTCATTTTATTTAATTTTATAAAAAAATCTCAAATACAAATATTTTAGAATCGCCGTGTAATTGTTTTTTGTTTAAGTGTTTTTAGCGCAAATGCAATGAGCCACTTTTTATTGTTTTTTCGTATTTGTGTTTTTGTGAGTTAAACCACTTAGCAGACAATAGATGTGTTGTCTTAGTATATAGTGGTTAAACTGTAAAGTAAACTAAAATTAATAACAAATATTTTCTTATACCCTTCTAGCAGTCATTTTACTAAAATTGTACAATTTTAATATCAGCAGAAGAGAAATTTATCTTTATCTCGTGCTGCCCCACTGAGAGTGGTGAGCATTGGCATCACAGCCTATAATAAGGCAAATTTTCTGCCTCTTGACATGGCTATATCGACTCGGCTGTTGATCCTGATCAAGAATATAAATATTTTATGGGGTTGGAGATACTTCCTTCTGCCTGTTATAATATTTGCACAAATCCATTATATCATTTTCACTCATTTTTAATGGGTTCGTGGTATAAAAAAATCGTTCATTTCTAATGGGATCGGCCGAAAAGGGAATTGCAAAATGGTGACAGCCCAAAGAACGTATAACTTGGGTTTTTAAATTTCACAAATAATTTCACAAAAGGAATCTTGCAAAATTTTCTTGAAATAGTTTTTGGGAAAACAATTGAGAGAATATGAATTTCTTCCTGTGTCAAAACACTTTCTTGACTTTCTTGCTGTATGTATGAATATTCAAAGATACAGTTATAGATATGTAAATATTATTGAGTTTGTATGTATATATGTATTTATATATATATTACAAGTGTCTATATACATTTTTGGATATATATATACATATATGTATGTTATATATTATATGTTATATGTACTTAGTGTGGTCGACGTTAAAAATGCGGTTTGGCTGCGATATTGGCGAAGAGTTGAATAAAATCGGCCACGCTGTCGGCATAGTAGTCGGGAAGATGTTGGGAACAGGTCTCCGCATGGAGCTGGTCAAGCGTGCAGCCGCCGGATAGAACGAGCAACGTCTGGAATCCGCATATCCGACCAAATTGCACATCCTGGGCGAGCATATCGCCAATCATCAGGACCCGCGATCGATCGCTGACATTGTGCTTCTGACAAAGCAAATCACCCAACATACGTCCCGGCTTGCCGATAACTGTTGTCTCTTTGCCGCTCGCCTCGACCAGAATGGAGGCGAAGTTGCCGGGCCCAATGAGACTGATCCCCTTGCCAATGGGCAATAGACGATCGGTGGCAGCGGTCAGTAGCAAGCAATTGGGTTGACGTAAATAAGAATGGGCTCGCATCAGTTTCGTCGATGTCATATTAAAGTCAAAATCAATGACGACCGCCTTCACGGGTTGGTCGTCGAAAACATGAAGCACAAGATCCTCAAAAGTGTCCTCAATAAAGTGATTGGGCTAAATACCGGCATTCAAGTCAAATTAATAGCTTATCACTTCAGTTACCAACTTACCCCATCGAGTAGCTGATAGCCAGCGTCCCGCAGCACCGCCTTGAACAGCGGCGATGCCATTGTGTAGATGAGACCATTGAACTTAATGCTCTGCAGATAGTAGATGAGCGTCTGGGCTGGATGCCAGATCTTATGTGGCGGCACTTGCAAATTGGACAAGGCAAGACGATTAATAGTGTCATTTAAGGAGCGTATGCTGTTGTTGGTGACATATGTGATCTGTTTGCCGGCACTTTCCAGTGCCTCATACGCCTGGTTGCCATTGGGCACATTGGTCCCTACGTTGAACAAAACGCCATCGATGTCGCTATAAACATGATCAAACGAATCTAGAAAGCGACGTTGCTGCTCAATGCTTAGCCTTAGAATATGCTGTGGCTAAAAGAACAAAAAAAAAAAAAACCAATTTAAGTATCATTGAGTAGATTAGGCAAGAAAATACTAACGCATCTGCTGGTTGCCATAGCTTACGCTGTTGCTCGATGCTGTCGCTGAAACGTGCGATAGTGAAGTAATTCGATGAACGCCACAAATGCATAATATAGCTCAAAACTGCAAAATGAAAGCAAAACAAATGCGAATACAATTAACACTCTTCAGTGGAAAGCGAAACACTCTTACGACACTTCTCACAAAGAGAAGGTTACCGTCGGGCGTAACCGACTGCGAAATACTCTGATACCAATTCGTCATACTATATATTAACAACTGGCACAGAGCAGGGTAGGTGTAGTCAAGAAATACCGATCTTTAAAGGAGGCTCCTAGTAATCTATCCTCGAAGTCAGTCGGATGAACCGAATTGAAAATGGGTTTTGTGCAAATGTATGAAGCAGGTAAAAGAAGGCATCTTTGACATCTCCCCATAAATATATATATACCACACGCTGATTAAGTTTGATTCATTTCATTGATAGCTGCCTCAGTTTCTTGAATATCGTTACATTTCGATTTCCAATAGCAATAAAAGCAAGAATATATATCGCAGAGGCTACTCATTAATACAAATCACAATTTTCGTCAAGATCGGATAAGAGAAATCCAAGTTATAGTCGGAAATAGATTCTCATTTCTTGATAGGTGAGCGAGCGTAAATATGTTATGTAAGAATATACACACCGTTATCAGCATACATAACATGTTTGTGTATGTATGTACGTAAATCAGTGTTACGTATGTCACAGTGTGTCGCAAGCCACGTTACTACTTTTGTTTGCCATAAGATAGAATAGCGACACCACGTTTTGTCAATAAAACTAGATTATGTCAAACAACTGGGTTCAGATTATAGCGTAGTCGAGGTACGAGCTCACTCGACTACAGAATTTTTACGTGAGTTGTTGTTGTTATTGCTGTTGAATATGTAAGTGCTTATAGACACCGCAAAATGAGCGATCAGTTCAATAATGCATGTTTACACTCACTGGCAATGCTGCCGCATATCTGATTTATTTAATGCAGAGCAGAAGCCAGAGACCAAACTGCCAATATATGCTTACACTGTCTCAAAATTCCATGAATTATTTTCGAAAAATTATAGCTGCGCCTGTAAAAAACAAAATGGAGATGGCAAATATTGGCATATCCTCTGTTATTTGTTACCTGTTATCAGCTGTTATTACGTATGATATCAAGATTTTTCAAAGTTGGTTATGCTCGACAGCAACGTTATCTCTTGTTTTTTCCGCTTTTCTGATCGTTTTATGATAGTGTCGAGCCTTATTAGCCTTTATAAAGTATAATAAGTAAATATATATATAAGCAAATATAAACAAACAGAGATGTTTTGTTAGTGATAATATATATACAGGTTCGTTTACATTAATGTATGTTTGTATGGTGTGTATGCCTAAGATTATTCGATGAGCAATATTTCATGAGAATTTTGTGTTTTGCTTATATTGCTTTTACTTTATTGCTCATTGTAGAATGATCATCTATCAATAAAATATATACATGGTACATGGTCCGTTTTGTCCATAGTCCCTGTTGGCTGGTTGCACCCGAGATGCAGGATATACCTAAACTGACTACGAAGGATTGGTCTATTTATTCCAATAATAATCAACGTGACTTAAAAAACCCGGGATTTATGGCACCCAGGTGTCCATAATGTAACTGGTCCAAATAAGCTTTGACCATAAATTGAGTTACTTTTTACATAACCCGACCTAGCAGGTGGGGAAACCCCAGTATATTTGTATCTGGCATAGGTCTTTGGAATTTTTGAAAAATAATATATAATTAGTTTATGGCAAGCAATTAAAATAATTGCTTGACACTGTTTGAAATAAGGTTTGAGACACTGTACATAAAGTAATATTAGACTTGCCTAAGAAAAGGTAACCATTTATAGGAATATATTATTTGTATGTAATTATGCAAATAAGTTTTTATTTAGCATGCACAAACGAAATGCATAGATAAAAGATGAATATATCCTAGCTTATATCGTTATTTCAAATCAGAAAATTGATACTTAATTCTAGTTATGAGCTTTTGGCATTTCATCTTAGGTAAAGAATTTCAATTTCTTGGATTCATAATATTTATAGCTTAATTGTTTCAAGGGTTTTCAATCGGATTAAAGTCAGGTCGTTGTAGTGACTTGAAGTTATTCATAATTATATCAAGCACAAACACTGATTATCAGTCAGTCTACAGACAACCCTACCCTAATAATACCGTCCGTAACCCTCCCTATATCTCAATTGTTTGCACTAAAAAAGCGATCAACCGAGGGTGGAAGGGAGAGAGACGAGGGGCGGACAATTCTCCCCCTCGCCCTCCCTTCCTCTCTCGGAGCATCAGGCAGCGTTGCGTATGTGTGTGTTTTGTTGTTTTGTGTGTGTGTTGTGTTTGTTGTTTTGGCTGTTTTTTATATATTTTTTTTTTGGTTTTTCTTGTTTTATTGGTGTTTTTCTTTTCGATATATTTTTTATAACCATTTTTGTTTTGTATATATAAAGTTTATCTATCAACCACCAATTCCCTCTCACACACAGTTTTTTTTCTTGTTGAATTTTTTGTTCAATCTCTACAATTTTTTTTTTATTTTTGCGGCGTTTGAACGTATTTTTTTTCATTTGATTTTTTTTTCTCTATGTCTATGTTGTGTGTCTATGTCTGTCTTGCAGCAACAACAAATCATATAATTTTTGCATTGTGGCGAGCGGTGTTGTGCACTGCCCAAGAGAGAAGTAAGTGTGTGTGGAAGTGGAGTGGATAAGTGTAGCGCACAAAGGTAGAGGTTGGTTCTCCTCCTACACAACTCAACCCCCACCCACGCATCACAATTTGTCACACAAGTCGGGGATGTGATTAACCCTTTATGCTGCGAGATGCTCGACCGCCCAAGTAAGCTTTTATGGTAAGCGCTATATAAACCAACAACTTGTCGAATAACGAGTTGGGAATTATAAGCGATTTGTTTAAATGTGAGTACTGGTACTGAAACGACATTGTTTTGTAGCTTGCTCCGTGGATGACGTAGTCGATGACGACGCATTGCCAACGAGCACAACCAGTTTTGGCGCTCTTTGCGAGCGTGCGCTGCACATTTGCTATCTTTATGCATTGTATATACATATGTATGTATGCATGTCTGGTATACGTATGTATCTAACGTACACAATAAGTTTGATAAGCACCAAGTGGCATTTGGTTGAGAGTGAGTACACTAATCAGTTTAGTGATGGGCTTTTGAACGGGGGAGGCGATGGGGGCAAGGGTGGTGGGCGGGTCAGTGTAGTGTTGGGAAAACCAGATAACTGGCTATTTAGTGAGCGGAAACTTTCGCTGAAACGACGACAAGCTGTAGAAACAGTCGCTTTACATTGGCACACAACAGTATCAAACGGTCAGCGAATTGAGTGGTTTGTGTGCATTGTGGCGACAACATATTTAATCGTTATGGATCAGCAACAGCAACGGGATTCATCGTATTCGAATTACACAGATTTTCGCAATTCAGATCTACCGGGTGGCTCAAATATCCATATCGTCGATGTAGCAGCGAGCCAGCAAACACCGTCGCCAAATGCCGGTCGTTCAAAAGATCCAGAATATCGTGGTCTCAAGTCATGTGAGTATCAATAATGTTTATCAATTGCCCAATTATTTTTAAAACGCAATAATATTAGATTAGCAAAGTGGTTTTGGTTTAGTTCAGTTCCGCCAAATATATATTTCTATTTCTGTAGATAAAGTGCATTAGGCTGAAAGTTACTTGAACCTACGAGATTGTGCTCGATGACTTGCAGTAATGGCAGCGATGTTGATAACACTAGGCTAGGACTCTATGCATTAAAAATGCATTATTAAATGAAATTCTCATAAGTTTTCGAAATTGTACTGTTAGAAACGCCCTTAAATTTAGAAAACCTTCGTGTAAACAAAAAAGTTTGCTTGCTTCAAATTGCGAAGAATATAATATTTAAGAAAGGCTTCTTTTTATTTTTCCAAAATATTATATTTTTTTAAAAGTAGAAACGCAAAAACTTATTTTAATTCTGTTTTGCAATTTGTTTTTTCGACTGTTATGTTGAAAAGTTCGTCCCTCACTAACTCTCAAACGAAGGCTCACGAGTTCAAATCTCCGTAAAATTTTAGGTTTTTCTGCAACTAAATTATACGTATTTAGAATTTTAGGATTTTTCGAAATTGTTTTTGTAGGTGAATTCTTAAAACACTATTGTTTAATAACGAAAAAAACCAATGTTAGCAATCTCTGTGTTGAACACATGAAAAAAGCTCTGAAAATTAGATATTTGTATTTTCTTTTAAATGTGAGATATATGTAGTAATAAACAACCTTCCGTAATAGAAATATACTTTCTGAATAATATACTGAGTTACTTTTGCAAAAATAATAACGTAGTTGAGAGCAATGAGATGTGACGAGAATTACAGACAGATGCACTGATGTACACATCCATATTTGCTAGCTGTGAGTCAACCACATCATTTATATCAGCATCCGTAACAACAACACGCAACTACATCAGATAATTATATATTTAATCATCAAGCTTTTGTTCTGTTTACTTATTGCAGCGGAAAACCGGCCGCTCGGGTGCATGGAATGGCTGGTCACGCTGCTCTCAATGCTGGTTTTTTTAATCACTTGTCCCGTATCCATATTCATTTGCTTCAAGGTTGTGGCCGAATATGAACGAGCCGTTATTTTTCGGCTGGGACGATTGAGTGGCGGTGCTCGCGGACCGGGAATGTTCTTCATATTGCCCTGTATCGATGAGTATCGCAAGGTGGATTTGCGTACGGTGACATTCAATGTGCCGCAACAGGAGATGCTTACGAAGGATGCTGTGACGGTGACAGTCGATGCAGTTGTCTATTATCGCGTCAGTAATCCCCTATACGCAATTGTCCGTGTGGAGGATTGTAGCACATCGACACGTCTGCTCGCTGCTACCACGTTGCGCAACATTGTTGGCACACGTAATCTATCCGAGCTGCTGACCGAACGCGAGACGTTGGCGCATAATATACAGTCGACCCTGGACGTTGCAACCGAGCCCTGGGGCGTAATGGTTGAACGTGTCGAAATGTAAGCATCAATGCATTAATCTAATAACATATTGTATGTGACTTGCATATGGACATACATAACTACAAATTACAACCAAATCCGTGCCAATATGTGCGTGCTACCATGTCCGTCTCTCTTACCGTTCGTCCACCCATCTGGGCTAAACTATTCAAATGTGGAATGTAATGTTAGCTCTCGTATCTATGCAAAAGTTTATTTAATTATTAAAAAAAAGATCGGTAGCACACAATAATTTCCTAATATCGATCAAAATCAATTAGCGATAGGAATGCACATGGTACGCACATTCTTCAACGTTTAGATTGGTACAGAATCGAACTCTGTCGACTAGAACACTATAATTTACTTTGTTGATACATTGCAGCAAGGATGTATCGCTGCCCAAATCTATGCAACGTGCCATGGCCGCTGAAGCGGAAGCGGCACGTGATGCCCGCGCCAAGGTGATTGCTGCCGAAGGTGAAAAGAAGTCGGCAGCAGCCCTAAAAGATGCATCAGATGTGATATCCTCTAGTCCATCTGCTCTTCAGGTGGGTCGCTCGCAATTCTCTAATTTCGAATATGGCTGACATCAATTTCAATGTGTTTTTATAGCTGCGTTATCTCCAAACGCTGAGCAGCATATCGGCGGAGAAGAACTCAACCATTGTGTTCCCCTTGCCCATGGAGCTGTTAACACCGTATTTGGCCAATTATATGCCAAGGATGGAATTGCCACCAAAGCCACAGTTGCCCACTGAACTATCGACATATCAATAAAGCCGATATCCCCAACAAACAATCCTCTAAATAATATTTTCTTTATGTATTTTATATATTCATATATACGTATGTTGTATCTGTTCCAGTACCAGAATGCCTATAAGCCTCGTCGCGTCTTGGAATTAGTGTTTTTTGTGTTTGTATATCCTTATATATCGAAATATATATGTACAATAATATATATTTTTTTAACGAAATTGCTTTTTTTCTGTAAGTCTGGCTTGAGATTTGAGAAATAATTTATTAACAATTAGAATTTCCTTGCAAAACTGCAAGCCAGCTTATAAATATAAGAGCGAACTTGTTAATTAATTGGGAGGGTTAGATTCATAGCTTGAATCAAGATGCAGCATTGGCCTAAATTTGATTAATCAAACATTTATTTATTTTTGAAGACATTGCTATTATACACTTAATGCCACGGATAATAAAAAATGACAATTGTGCTAATTGCGATGTCATTAATCAATGCAGAGTAATCAGTATTAAGTTAATTAAAGGGAACATGTTTGAATAATAAAACGGCACTTGTTTTGCGGGATAGTCATGGGTCAGGATTGAAAGCACCAAATGTGGTTAGACAAACAATTCATTAAAAACAATTCGATTTCTTATTCATAACCACTTCCGATTGTGCACCCAGGTGTTAACTGGATATACGATATTGAGAAACAATAATCAAATCACAAATGCATATAATTCGTTTAGGTGGCGACCCGTCGCGTGACGGCAGCCACGTTAACGCCTATCCATATAAATAGGTGGCGCTCCATGGGGCAGCTTACCATTTGCAGAATGTGGCCGTGTTGGATGTGTGTGCTGTTGGTGGTTGGATTCCTCAGCCAAGGGATTGCGATGCGGTCGCTCCACACTGGAGATTTGCCGCAGAAATGTGTGAGCAGACGTTTGATCGAGCGCCATCGTCTGAACAACAAACTTTATGGGAATTGTGATGGAAGGCGCCCCAAGCGTCGTGTGGATGCCAAATTTCATGGCAATCCCAAGTCACGCGCCGAGCTATTGGCCAATAAATTTTTACATTCATATAATTTCGATCAGGCCAATTCACTGGTTTCCCTGGTCAACAAAATAGCCGAAGATTATTTGGCCAAATGTCCACCGGTCATCTACTATGACAGCAATGTCGCCGAGTCAAAGGGTCAAATATTGGAAACGCTCTTCAAGGTGAGTATTCAAATCATACATATATATTCATATATATATACGTATGTGGATTAATTTATTGAATATTGTATGGGAAGACCATTCCGATTACATTCTACCATGGCGAAATCAATGAGCGCTACGAGCCAAAGAATCGAAACTTGAACATGCACATTGATTCGAACTGCAAGAGCTATATTCTGTTTCTATCCGATCCCTTGATGGCTCGCCAAATCCTGGGACCACAGACAGAGAGCCGCGTGGTTTTGATCTCCACGTCAACGCAGTGGAAATTGCTTGACTTTCTGAGCTCGGAGTTGTCGTCGAATATTGTGAATCTACTGGTTATAGGCCAATCTTTGATGATCAGTTCAAACCGGGTGAGTGCAAAGATGATGAACAATAGACTTCAATTATATTGTACGGGGTATCTCAGTTGGTTGGGATCCACTGATGAAATTTTATCAAACTATAAACCACCTAGAAATTAACTATATTAGATATACATATATATATATATTGAAAACATAATTTATTTCATATTAACATAAAATACAAGCGCCGGCTGGTAAACTTGCCGATTGCCGATTATATTGGTATATATAGATATTTGCCAAACACGGGCAGTTATCAATAAAATAAAATAAACTTGATCTGCGCGTGCTATAGTCATATTCTAAAATTTAAAGATCCATTTAAAAATCGAAGATCCACATGTTCATACAGACACGGATATGGCTAGATCGCCTTGACTGTCGATGCATGTCGAGAATACATATATGTTTATACTTTATAGGGTCGCAGAAGTTACATTTAGCGTTTAATAGGTATAAAAATACAACTTATAAATAATACAATTACGACTATATCAGTTAGAATTTGAAGTTTGCAAGTAAAGGGTATGTTCTGTTCGACCTGATTGAACCAATTGTTATTTGTTTTTGGAGTTTAACATTTCTCGCTGCATTTGTTCATTGATTTGTTGCAGGAACGACCTTATGTGCTATACACACACAATCTGTATGCGGATGGCTTGGGCTCGAATAATGGTTTGGTATTGACCAGCTGGATTCGGGGAGCGCTATCGCGGCCACATATCAATCTGTTTCCGGCCAAGTATCACAATGGTTTTGCCGGCCATCGTTTTCAGGTATCGGCCGCCAATCAGCCGCCATACATCTTTCGCATAAGATCGCTGGACTCATCGGGTATGGGCCAGTTGCGTTGGGATGGCATCGAGCTGCGTCTATTGCAGATGATAGCGAAACGTTTAAATTTCACGGTGGATGTCACAGAGACGCCCAATGTGCCGTTGAGCGCCAGTGTCGTTGATAGCGTTCAATCGCAAATTGTACAGGGTTCGATCGACATTGGAATGTCGGGCATTTATATTACGGAGGAGCGAATGATCGAGACGGACATGTCCGTGGGCCATTCGCGTGATTGTGCCGCATTCATAACACTCGCATCGAGGGCACTACCAAAATATCGGGCTATAATGGGCCCATTCCAGTGGCCCGTTTGGGTGGCATTGATATGCGTTTATCTCGGCGGCATATTTCCCATTGTCTTCACCGATCGCCTGACACTGAAACATCTGTTGGGCAATTGGGGCGAGATTGAGAATATGTTCTGGTATGTCTTTGGCATGTTCACCAATGCGTTCACATTTAGTGGCAAATACTCATGGGGCAACACAGACAAGAACTCGACGCGTGTCCTGATTGGAGCCTATTGGCTCTTCACCATTATCATTACGTCCTGTTACACGGGCTCCATTATTGCGTTTGTCACATTGCCCGCGTTTCCCGACACCGTCGACTCCATAACGGACTTGCTTGGCCTCTTCTTTCGCGTCTGCACTCTCGGTATGTTTACGTTGTTTATATATTTTTTTTTTAAACTGATGTGAAATGTCCGAAATGGAGAATAATGTGATCCAACTTGCCTTGCAGATAATGGCGGCTGGGAGAGATGGTTCCAAAACTCTACGCATGAGTCAACGTCCAAGCTGTACAATAAAATGGAGTTTGTGGGCAGCCTGGAGGAAGGCATTGGCAATGTAACGTCGAGTTTTTTCTGGAACTATGCATTTCTCGGCTCAAAGGCACGTCTCGAATATCTGGTGCAGTCCAACTATTCAACTGAGTAAATGCTCCATATTACAAATTATGATCCAAATAATAATAATACTAAGAATAATATTCACCTTGGGTTTCTTGATCGTTGCAGGAATTTATCCAGACGCTCCGCGCTGCATCTGAGCGAAGAATGCTTTGCTCTGTTTCAAATTGGGTTCATGTTTCCGCGCAATTCTGTATATAAGCGCAAGATCGATGCGATGATTATGATCGCACAGGAAAGCGGTCTGATGATTAAACTCGGCCACGAAGTCAGCTGGGCCATGCAGCGTTCGTCGACGGGACGTCTGTTGCAGGCCAGCGCCAGTTCATCGTTGCGGGATATTATACAGGAGGAGCGCCAACTGACCACCGCCGACACGGAGGGCATGTTTCTGTTAATGGCCATTGGATATTTGATGGGTGCCGTGGCGCTCGCCTCGGAAATTGTTGGCGGGATCACAAACAAGTGTCGTCAAATTATCAAACGTTCACGCAAATCGGCCGCCAGCAATTGGTCATCCCGACAAAATTCGGGCGTGGAGCGTACCCTTGTCGACCAGGAAGCGCACGATATACGTAAACTGGCACGTCGTCATGCTGCCGAGGATGCCAATCAGCGTATGGGATTCGGCATGATGGAATTTAATCTGACACGCACCACGCTACGCGAATTGTACAACTCCAATCGTGACGTAATGCAGTCGAATCATCCTGAGCCAGACTTGAACTTACACACTGCGGCTGTGGCGGATGAATTGGACCAAATGTCGCTCCATAAGGTCGTTGCCACGCTAGATGGCCTGGATGAGTTTATAGCCCGCATGGAGTTGGTCGACGAGCATGGCAGCGTCGCATCTGACGATGATGCTGTCAGTGGCATCTTTGGCCGTGAAATTGAATCTGATCGAGACACGAATCATATTTAAAAGTCAACCTAATCACACGTACTTAACAAGGTCAAGTTGGACTTGTCCGTAGAACATTTATAGTTGCAGTAAATTAACATTTTTTCTTTTAATTTTTGGTCCAATCACGCTGGAGATTTACGGTTTCCTTGCGTATCTCTCAACATTAAATAAAGAACGCACAAAATGGTAATTTTCATGAGATTTGTTTTTACATATGTATATTTTCGTGCAGTTTTGCTGGCTTACAATTTAGGATTATGCACTTCTTGCTTTGCATCCGGTTCATTCAACGAAACTAGATAAAGTGCTACTTAATGTTTCTGAATTAATACACACAAAAAAAAAAGAAAGAAAAACAAGGACCTGTGGGCCTCTTTTCTAAAGTAAGACAGAAACAATAATACTAATTTGAGATTTCGTAAAAAAAAATTAGAACTAAGCCTTATAAATGTACATATTACAGAGGCCTATAGACGGTATGCGAATGTTTGCGAGAGAGACATAGTCACATGAGAATAACAGAGATAGAGAGACCGAGATGAAGAGAGAGAGAGAGAGAAAGATCGAGAGCACTCGGCATATTTAGACGCCTCGATTTGGCAGGTCCTTAACTTTGTAGATGCGCACCAGCCAATGCTCGGTGGTATACGCCTCCTCGAGGACATCTAGTTCGAAGTCCTTGTTGCCAATTTCGGAAGCACGCACACGATCATAGCCCTGCGCCTTGCCACCCTCCGTATACATTTGTCCAAAGCGATAATAGCACATCTTGTACATAAGGCAATTGAGCAACGTGGGCGAACCCTCCTTGTCCACACGAAACTCGCCATTTGCCGCATAGTAGTCCTTCTCCTTGATGTGGGCACCGCGATCGGTGCTGCCACCAATGCGCACCATCCACAGGAACTTGTTGATATCGTCGGATGAGTAGCCCGTCAATCCACCAAATATAACCAGAACATAGTCCACGTCCAGTTCACGCATTATTTCGTATGCCTTCTCCTCGGATGAGGCCATTGCCTGGCCAACGCGCGAGATGTGTGTATTGTTCCACGTGTTGTTGTCCACGAGTATCGTGCGATTGGCCATTGCTGTTATTTGATAGCCATAATCCCACCAGGACATGATGCGAGCATTCTAAAACGACAAGGGCAAATGAAGTCATTTAAAATAAATTTGAGCAAAGATTTGTAGCACATCTTTACAAGTACTTTTTGCAATCATTGTTGTCGCGCATTCAGAAATATTTTGTTAGTACTCATTATGTTTCATACTCTTCCTATCAAGAATATACAAATTGTATTCATCACCAGTGCGAAACAAAGACAACACAACAACTCCATCCATCTCTCTCATTATTATTCTCCTCCCTGTCGAACAACTCACCTCGGGCGTATTCATTTGCAACCAGTAGTAGGCCTCGCGAAAATCGTCAAAGATGATCCGACCGCCATCGTGGGAACGTGCGCTGAGCACAATGCTGGGCGAGGAGTATGCCTCGGATGTGACCCAGGTACAGTGGAATGTGTAAACGATTAGCATTACTGTAATGATGGACACAAATCCAATGGCCACTTCACTCTTGACCCCACCACTCTGCTGCTCCAATTTCTTATGTTGACGTTTACTCTCCGTCGCTGACCTCAAGCTGCCCGCGTCCACGCACTTGATGTACTTGGCCAGCAGATGCGATATGGCTATGCCAGATAGAACGCACATAACTGGCGCCAGCACAAGCATTAGACGCACCATAACACCAGCAAAGTAAATACTTGTCACGCCGTACAAAATAATGAAGATATTCGAATCCGTCAAGCGCGAGAAGCAAAAGTAGAGGCCAGCGGGAAACAGAAAGACAAGAATCTGAAATTGCACAAAAAGCCAAATAAATTTAATTAGTGCATCGCCTAAAAACCGGTTCGATGTAAATGGAACTGGCTCAGCGATCAAAGTGCTTGTAATCAATGGCTGCTTTAAGGTGCAGGTCATTCGCATCGTGTTTATTGTGTCATCAGTCAAGTAGAAAGCAGAGACATTCAAATTAAACGCAATTACATGAAATACATTACCTGTAGATCAAAGTAGAATGATGACCATGATGTGGGCTGATGCTCCGACACAGAGGCAATAATCGGTATATGATTCTTGGCATAGGATGGATCCAACAGCGAATAGAAGCGACCCGTCCAAGGTGATACCTTGCCGGTTAATGTTAATAGCGTGCCCACAATTAACACCAGGCTGACCAAACTTGATACCAGTGTCTTGAAGAGCAATTCAAAGTGATCCTTGGGTATGCGCGAGCGTAGATAGTCCACGAAAGCATGTATCTGACAGAGACCAAAAACGCCGAGTGCCTTTCAAAAATAAAATAAAAAATCGGATGCCGATGAGACACTAAACTGATATATTCACGATGTGCATAAAAATTTGATCCACAAATTGCGAATCAGTTTATTTTATAGTACTCATTATGTGTCATACTCTTCCTATCAAGAATTACAAAGGTAATCATCATTAAGCAAAACCTAATTAATTTTAATTGTAAAAAAAAAAAACTTACCAGCATATGCTCCGAGCTTTGAATGGGCTGAAAGCCCACAAACGATATCTGCATGGAGAGTATGGTGCCGACACAGTAAAGTGTGCTATATGCAATATAAATGCGATGCGAGAAGCGGCCAGTGATCATCAGTGCCAGCACGTGCAGTGGTATCAAATTGATAAGGAAGACATAACCGCCCCACGAGGACACCATGTAGAAATAGGCGAGTGCCGACATCGCTGACCAGAATATGGTGCCTGTCTTGACAGCCTTTATCCACAGATAGTAGGTGAAGAGCATGCAGAATATGGCGATGCCTTCGTTGTCATAGGAACCAGCCACCGATCGCGATATATAGCCCGGCACGATGGATATAAGAGCTGCGGCGACTAAACCGGCACCAGTGCTCTGTACACATCATTGAAGATAAATAAAATTAGCACCACGTGCATATTATCGTGTTTAACCTCAATTGATGCATACTCACATGAATTTCCTTGGTCAGCGCATAGGTGACGAGCGTGGTGAGGGAGGAAAAGAACGGGGCCAGAAATACGCAAACATTCCGAATATCAATGGTTACGTTCAGCATCCACATCAGCCTGTACAATGCAGCCGATGTGACCATCAATCCGGGGTAGATGGTACCGCCAATGATGCGACCAAGTGGATACCAGGCGCGATCATCAAACCAATTGTGAAATTTATAAAAGCCCTGCTCGGCCAAGAATCGCGTGGTGCGATAGTTAAAATATGGATCGAACTCATGGATGACGCTTTCGAAACGCAGTACAGAAAACAAACGTGTGGCGAACGCTGCAACAAGAAGTAAAATGAAGGCATTAAAGGCATTGCTCGCTCCCAACACTTATCGAACACGTAAGAACTCTTTGCGATAGTCACGCTGATTGAATAATAATCGATCTATCGATATTGTGTGAACTAGATCTAGAACGATTTGTTTAATTATCGCTACTTACGCCCATGCACACAACACTCAACACATATTCATGCAAGTAAACACAGACTTGTGATACCGATTGGCTGGTGTCCCCGCCCCCGACTAATGAATTTTTTTATACCACGCAAAATACTCACAGAGTACAGCGGCCAGAATAAGTATCGCCAATTTGACGAGATGCTCTTGTTTTTCCCATGTTAGGAAACTTTTTGCCTTTGTCGCCGCACCACTGCTCACGTTGCTGGTATCCACCGTCATGGCTGATATAATATTGGTTTGAGTCTTAGCTCTCTCCTGCTGTCCAGGAAATGCCGGTGCGACTTTGATTGGACGTTGCTTAGTGGCTTGCCTGAGCGAAAGTACACACAATTCCACACACGGATTTCCACGTTGAGCACACAATAATTCGGCACATTACCTGCGCTCTTTTACTTGCGCAAAATGAGATAAAAAAGTAAAAAGAAATGTACGAAAATAAATGCAGCGAAGCTTCGTGGCAGCCCAAAAGAAAATTTGCGAGACGCTCGTTGATGCGGATTTATATCGATAAGTCCACTCGTATGCGATATCGATGAATCAGCAATTGCCGGCTTTGCCAGCCATGCAATCAAATTTGAATCGGCACAATGCATAAAAAAGTTACAAATGGGAGAAAAGCAGCGGGCCAGTGAGTAGCCAGACAAATAACTTACATGTAGGCTACAGTAAAATAATAAAACAAAATAAATGAAATGTGAAACAATCATTAATAGTTAAACGAGTCAGAGTTGAATGATTCAAAATTTGAAAATGTATCATGTTTTCAGCCTTAATATTACCTTCAGACATTTTTTTCTTCTTTTCAATAAATCGAGTTTTTACAATCGATAGTTCGAAGCACGAAGACAATCAATAAGGTCACGATTTAGAATGACTTACAGCAATCGTATTTACATTGGTGTCTGTCGTCACAACTTTAAGTTTTGGCTTGCATGCATTGTTAAACAATGATACATTAACTAAGGTTTACTTTGATAAGAACAACCTCCAAAAAAATGCATTTGAAATAAGTTTATATAAGCCGCAATTTTATTAGAATTCTGTTTGAATTAATGTCATGTTTCGTGAATGTTATGAGCAAGGCTTACACTCACAATAAGCTAGCTGTGACGTCACAATCTTAGAGCTTTGTTGTACTCTCTCTCTCCCTCCCTCTATCTGTTTATGTCTCTCTCGCTTCAGCGTTGACAACAATTGCGGACTTGCGCACTGAATATCTCCAATTCATTAAATAGCTGTCGTCTTGTCGTCGCTGTTGTTGCTCTCGCGCGGAAGTTGTCGCTGCGCTGCCGACTTTTTGTTATTGTTTTTACTTTGAAGTGTTAGTATTTTTTTGAAGAATTTGATTTTGGTTGAGCCCACGCGATTCCACTGGTAAATTGGTTTATTCTTTTATATTTACAATAAAAGTGCGTGTGTGTGTTTGTCCGTGGGTGTGTGTGTGATATATAAACAATAGAAATTGGTTTTTACAATTGCCAAGCTTCATACTACGCACATATGTATGTGTCTACACACACAGACACACACACATCAACTTAAAATGTCAAGCTGCGTGTACATAACCTAAGCGAAGGGCAGTCGCTGCAGCAGCAGCAGCGGTAGTAGTAATATTATTGTGTTTGTTACTCTTTTTTTTTTTTGCTTTTGTTATTACTTTGGAGCATATGAATGTGCTCGTGCGATTGTGAGTGTGTGTGTGTGTGTTATTTAAAGTTTATGCCGCGCTGAAAGTAAATTATAAATTAATTAATATCGTTGAAATACATATGTCAACTGTTATGCAGCGCTGGGACACCGCCTACAATTGACGTTGGAGACAGCAGTAACAATAATAAAATACCATTAACAGCAGTTACAACAACAACGAAAGCAACAACAACTGTTCAATCTGGTAAGTGGTGATAACAATAATATATGCGTATGTGGGGAACAGAGGTGATAACAGACACACACACGCACAAAATGCGTGTATGTATGTGTGGGTATAAGGACTAACTGCAGGGCATGATCAAAACCAAATTGATTACGATATACATTTATACATTAAATATACATATATTATATATATATAACACACATACATATGCATGGAGTCATGCACATGCAGCTTATACAATTTGAAAGAATGGTGAAAAATCGAACATCAACGCATGGCTAGCCGGGTGGTGCGGTGCTGGTGGTGGTGGTGTAAGTTGCATGTTGTACACGCATATGCAAATAGAAAAGTGCTATGTATGTTTATGTGTGTGCCATAGAAAAAAACACACACAAGCACTTTTGCTCTTTTTCACTCTTTCTCTACTCTCACACAGAGTGCAGAGCTACTCGCATGTGCCCCACGCGAGCCAATTGCATTTGTTGTGCAGGCAAATGATGTATCGTTGTTGTTCTTCTTCTCTGTGTGTGTGTGTGTTTACGTAGTAACGCACCAGGGCTGCATGAAGCATGTTCACAATGCACAGTTGAAATGCAAATGATGAATGTGGGAGTTAAATAGTTGCAGTTGCATTACCCCAATCATGTCTGCTCTTCGAGATTATTTTTTTCGATTGTGTATTTAGAGTTTAGTGGCATACACACATATGCAGTTGATTGCAATATTCAAATTCACTCCTCCACACGTAGATATGTATACAATATTTATATTTATATGTAAATCATATGCCATATACAAATACATATGCATGTTATTCTGAGCGTCTTATTGCCTTTATACTCGTGCCTTTGTACTCGTACGCGTGATCAGTTCAGATAAAAAATGTCGTTCAATATTCTTTGTTCCAATCCTCCATTCCAGACATATAGAGGAACATAGATACAGTTGCGGTCAAAATAATAGTAGTTCCGCTTCTAAAAGCATTTAATAAAATTATGACTAAGACTATGAAAAATCTTCAATTTGAATAAAAAAAAAATCTGCCAAACAAAAAATATTTGCTTTATCATCTGGGAAAGTTTTTAAATACTATTATTTTCCAAATACTAGACGAAGTAAAATATAACCAATCTTCATATCTAGTTTTAAGAAATATTATTTAGCCGCACAGAAAGGTAAAAAAAAATTCATTATTATTCCAGTACCATTATAATGATAAAATTAAATAATAATTTAATAAAAATAATTATAAAATAAATTAAAAAATAATTAAGGGATTTTGTTTGTAACACATTTGGTAGATATTTTTTTAATTAAAATTTTTTTTGATAATTTTTGAAATATTTTGTTTTTAACATCCTACAAAACATATGTGTGCACTACTATTATTTTAACCACAGCTGTTCAAACATGTTTATATTTGTGCATATATATTTATACTTATATAAATGCAAAATATGCAATTACAATTAGAAGCTTACTAGTTAAACACTCGCATTAAAATTCGGATGACAAGCACAAGAAGAATAAGAAAAAGGTATTTGGCATTTGTTTTTTAAAGTGCTAGAGGCAAAGGGGTTGCGTCTTATTCTCAAACCTCTCTCTATCTCTCTCTCTCTCTATAGCTGACCAGCTTGCCATATCCGCGTCTTTATTTGTAGGCCATCTAATCGTTTTTTGGTCGATCGAAACTGTATGATGTTGTAGATATCCATGTTTATTGTTTTGCTTGTAAACTTTTAATGGTTATTTCTTACAAATATTTAATTTTGGACGAAACACAGAATCTTCTAATAGTCATTGTTGGCAACCATTTAACCTGCTAAATTTATATATATCACAATTGAAGGTTGTTTTTGTGTCTGTATATATGTATGTTTCTGTGTGTGTGTGTGGCCCCGCATAAATGCCACCAACACATAAAGCTTGGAGCTGAGCCATCAACTGTGGTTGGTTGCGGGCTGTTTTTAAGGCAAAAACAAAAAATGCGATGACTTCATCTGCTTTGACCATTTGCTTGTTTTCAGAGCGCGCACACACACACGGTGTTGTGCGTGTGTGTGTGTGTGTTGCACACCCCAATGCAAAGGAGGCGTTGGCGTTGTTTTTGTCATGTGTGTCATTTGGCGGCGTTTGGCTTAATCAACTAACCAACATGAATAACAACAGCAAACATGGATGGAGAGTATGTTTTTAGGTCTTGTGGTTGTTAGTGGCTCTTTGAAAATGGCCACAAACTGTCTGTCTCTCTCCTCTCTCTCTCTCTCTCCCCCCCCCCACGCTATCTCTCCCCCTCTCTCGTTCTCTGTCTCGATTGCTCTTCTGTCTTTCCCAGCCATTTTTGTGTTTTAATGCCGGAAATGTTTTTTTGTTTTTGGTTATTTGGCCAACTCTTTTCAATGGGCATTCCACCTTCTGCTGTATTCTTCTCACTTATGTATTGACCACCATTATTTGGGTCAATCGTACAACCTGTTTGTTTTGGCCAACTTTTCTGTTTGTCTGTGTGACCCCCTGGTGTACTGCCTTAGCTTGGTTTCCACGAAACTGTGACTAGCATTATGCACACATTATTATACTCAGCTGAAACGTGTAATTGCAATTGGATCAGATGTGAGTCCTTTTAGTTATAGAAAACAGTTAAGTATTCATTAAATCGGACTAAAGACTTTCAAATAGATTGTAACTGTTGAGAGAGTGTTTTGTACAACTTTATCATACACATATAAAGTATACCAAAATGCAATAATTTGTTGTTGTGCTTCTTGTTGCTTGTAGTGGAGTTTTCAGTCAATTATTATGGGAGCGTTTGAACTGAATATTTAATGAGCTTAATTGCTTTCAATTGATTTTCAATGATGGCCTGTCTAAGGGCGCTGTTTACTTTTTAATTTAATTGCAGCTGAAGTGCTTTGAATGAACTACTATGCAACAATGTGACCCAAAGCATAATAAGGCGATAGCAGCAGCAGCAGCAGAAGCCGTGGCAGCAGTGGCAGAGGCAACAAACGAGGGAGCAATAGCAACAAAGGAGCAACATCGAATCGAATCAAATAAAAACCGATAATTAGCGAAGACAACAACCAACTGTAAAACCAATTGCTGAAACTGAGACACACCAAACAACAAACAAACGCTGAGAGAGGGAGCAGACTGAGCAACGAACGAGCGACGACGTGAACAACAAACAAACAAACAAAAAAATTGAGAAACTGAGAGACAAAAAAAAAAACGGGCAAACGGTGCTGAACCATAGACTAAAACGTGATCAACACACACAAACCACCATGCCCAGTACGGCAGGCAGTGCGGCTGGCGTCGGGGCGCTGATCAACAGTGCCGGTAGCAGCGCCAGCATGGGCATCGGTGTAGATGGCGCCGGCATTGGTGGCGTCGGTGTCGGCGGTGGTGCCAGCGTTAGCAGCGTGGCTGCTAGTGCCGGCAGTAGTGCTGTGGGCGCTGCCTCAGCTGGCACACTGATAGCACAGAGTACAGCGGGCACCAGTGCCGCTAGTGGCACCATAACGTGGGACAACAACGGCACACTGCGCTCCATCAATCCGGGCGACTGGTCGATTGGACAGTGCCATATTTGGCAGCAGCCGCATCATCTCTACTTTCAGCTGGGCTGGGCCTTTCTCTTTCTGGCGTTTGTGGCGCCACATGGTCCGTTTGGGTCGCTTTGGATGCGCGCCACACTGCTCATTGGCTGCATCATGATGGGCATGTACGGCTATCTGATTGAGTGCACTCCGGATGTGGTCCTGTGGTCGGGCCTGGGCATCGCCATCAACTTTGTATATCTGATTGTGGTGCTCTGCCGCCTGCGTCCGGTGCGTTTTGATCAGGAAATTGAAGCGGTAAGTGGGAACTTTTTGTGTATATTTTTGCATACTAAACTAACACAAGCACACAATCAGGACATACGAGGGCAATTTAAACAGTCTGTGATATATTTATGTTCATATATGTATATATAATTAATTTTTTCAGTCACTTAGTTGAGACTTTTTTCCACCTATTTAAACTCACCCAAATAATTCCATTTATTCGGGATTTGAAAACGGGCAACATAAATCTAGTAAATATGCTGAGTGGCTTAGCAGATTGCAGTCCTACTTATGAGTTTATATTTTTGACATGGTGTTTGGCAGTAGTGTATTAAAGGATGGTAGCCAACAGCAAAAGAGTTGCTCTAAAAGCCACAAAAAGATCAGACTGACCGCGTATATATACATATTTCATAAAATTAAGACAATTTGTGATTCTTCGAAGATATAAGTGTATCAGAGTTGGATAGATTTTCTGACCGGTATCATTTATAGATTTTTTTGATTTGATTTAAGCTTATAGGATAAATTTTGTTTTTCCAAAATAAAAAATCAGTTATCTTTTTTTTTGATACAAATTGTTTTGCATATATTTGGTTTTGTTTGATTATTTTTCATGTTTATGTTTTCAGTTTGTTTATGGTTTGGTTGCTGTGGCCAAATGCACAACATAAAAACAAATGGACATAATTCACTTAAACAAATAAATAATTTCGATAGTTTTTTCATTAGGGAAAAAGAAAAAAAATTTGTTATATTACTAAACACTCCTAAGTAACAATTGTGTGTAAATTACTGGCTACGCGGTTAAACTTAAATGCTTTGCGTATGATTTAGTGTGTGTGTGTGCGAGCGTATGCAAGGTGGGAGGGGGTGGGCTGATGGGCATGGGCGGGTTGAGATTTATCACAGGTTTATTAAAACATTTTGAAAACGATTACATAAATTATTATATGTAATTTCCGAGCCAATTTACTGTTCATTTAGTGTGTGTAACTTTTTCCAATTATTTTCTATTTGGATTGCTTAAATTGGTTATTTTTAATGAATGATAGTTGTGTGTGTGTATGTGCGGTTGTGTGGTGAGTGTGTTTGTTATAAATACATATAATATAATATAATAATAAATTTGAGACAATCATTGACAGTCAAATACAATATAAACTTTCATATGTAAGTGTGTGTGTAACAGTGTGTGTTTGTGTGTGTGTGTGTATTGGACTGGTGATAGTTTAATGGCTTAATTGCGCTACAAATTTTTTTAATTTATAAATTCTATTTGCATTAAATGGTTAAAAACCAAACAAAAAAAAACCTGACAGCCTTTTAGGCGCTGCACGAAAATGTGGTTTTTGGCCTGGGCTGCCAATGTGGTTGGCGTCTTAGCTAATTCGTATTTTCAATGATAGAAAATATAATTGCAGACATGTGGCCAACAGTATAATCATATTGCCAACGGCAATGCTCATGTGTATGCGCCGGAATGCCTTATGTATGCGCTGATAGTGAGGACACTCGACCAAATCCCCTTGCAACAGGCTGCCAACCTCCTGGCCACTGCCGATGGCACCCTCGATCCTGTACTTTTCATGCATGAGTTGAAGCATTGGCGGTGCTAGATATAAACGTATCACCACCTCAATGGCAGACGTCACTGACAGAGCGCCCAGTTGCACACCGGCCGCCGTTGACCAGCCGCTCAGGAAGTATTTCACATAAATGATTAGCATTGTTATGCTCAGCATCGCATTGAGTGCAAAATATTTGGGGAACAATATCTGCTGGCATTGGCCAAAGGTGTGGCGAGGCAGCGAGAAATATAGCGAGAGGCCTGTAATACAAAATAAAATATAAACAAATTCACCGATTATTATTAAGTTAAAGAGAGAGGGAGAGAGAGAGCGAGAGATATAGAAACATTTAATGTGTTATGCCAACGATGTGAATGACATTGACTCAATACGATGATTGATGTTGATGTTTTGGCGAATGATAGTTGCAGCAGCAACAGCAGCAGCAGCGTTGGTAGCAGCAGCGAATTTAACTGGCAGCGTTAGCAGCTGTTCGGTTGGAAACTTACCCGAGACAAAGGTCATCCAAATTTGAGAGCCAAAATGTGTGGCGAATGCGCCTAAAAACGCCAGCGTTGCCAGCACGCTGCCACCCATTTGTGCGGAAGCTTTGCTGCGCATCTGTGTCCCTGTTGCTGTTCCTGCAAATTGGCTGTCGTCCATTGTTGTCGTTGTCGTTGTGAGATCGGGTCCAACGGTCAATAGCACAAAGGACAATATGCAAATGGCCATCAAATGCGCCGGCTGTGTGGTACTCGTCAGTATTCTGTAAGAGAAAGAGAAAGAGAGAGAAGAGTTATTGAAGTGTAAGCTAGCTGTTAAATATGTTAAATAGGATGTGCATATGTTAAGGACAACATTGGTCTCTATCTGTAATTATCTGCTTTGGATTCGAAGTGCATATTGGCATTAACACGTGTGCCTTTCTTTCGGCTGTCTGCTGATTAGATACGCTTTGAACTTTTGCACTTCACAACATTTACGAGTCGCTGATAAGTGTCGTCGTCTACGACAGCAGGCAACAATAGCGAACACTTATCTAACATCGAGTTGTTTGCGCAGAAGCTCGATAATTTTGTATTGGTTGTGTTGCGAGATAGTCTCGCTGTTATTGCTTACGCATGTGACGCGTTGCGTTGCGTTCGCTTTACTCGCTTCAATACCCCCCACTCATTGATATTCAAATGGGAATGTTAAATTACTGGCAACGTTTGCAAACGGGCAATAGAAGGTGAAAACATTGCAAAAAAAAAAGCATTTGATTATATCTATTCTTTCACGAAACTCTTTACAATATAGGGTATCTTAAAGTCTGCCCTGATCGACAGACGGTTTCTTATTTTTTTTTTTGCAGACTTTTTGTATTTTGCATATTGTCATGTGGGGAAGTGACGTTTAACGTTGAGGCGTCGTCTCTGCTAAGGTTTGTTTCTGTAACAGACAGTTTGGCGTACGTGCAAAAAAGCATGCAACCAAACACATGCACACACATATATATATATACATACATATGTATGTATATATATGTATATCTATATATATATGTATATGTATATGCATGTATTCGCACAAATAATTGAAGTGGCCATTATATGAAATACAACAGCAAAATGTGCGGGCAGCGAATTTGCGAGTCAGCTGTTTGTGATTGAAAGATTGATCGAACAGCTGCTCTCCAAGCTTCGCTGCGGAAGGCCACCTCCCCAAAACCCAGAAAACAAGGTGACACACCGACTCACTCACACACTCAAACAGCGAGAGTGACGTTGAATGCGACTCGCACTATGTACTTCTGTGTGTATGTTTGTTGCGGCGGGAGGGAATTCTGTTGACAAGTTAAAGCCACAACAGATACATATAGATATAAATAGATGATAACGGTTAAGGTTGAATCGTCTCGAACTTGTGAATGAATCAGAATTGTTATTGTCAAGGAGAAGGGGCGCGTTTACTTCCGGTCGATGCACTTAGTTATTATTATTATTTATAAATAGCTTGTGATAAAAATAATATTGATAAATTTATTTACTGTAAGGGGACCACAATTAGCATGTAGGTGAATCATTTGATGACCCCAGCAAAGCTTGGTAATTCATTTACCGCGAGACATTGTTAATAATGTTTTATTGCAAAGAATAGAAAAAATGTGTTAATTGAATAACTGTTTATCAGACACCATTTTAAAAATAGTTTAATTTCTTCGTGATTTTGATTTAATGAGAAATCAGAAATAAGAAATAAGATTGATATAAATGATAGCACATGATTTGGTAGCTGAATTTAGGAATGCTGTCCAGCCTCTTAGGCTCCATTTAAAGCACGTGATTTGTGCTTGTGTGAGTGCAAAGTAAGACTTTCTTCTTCTTCTTGTTTGCATAATGGAACGACCGACAGACTGCGGAAACTTGTGAGTAAACGCAAAAAGACAACAAACAACGAAAACAAAAGCAATAAAAATATATTCGTCTCAAAGTTCGTGAAATAATATTAGTTGAATCGTAATCTTTCGCCTTCGCGTGATTGACATGATCGAACACCATGTTAATTTGCAGTATCAAGCGATAAGCATGCTACAGCAAGACAGGCAGACACACTTGCCGTAAATTATACGTTTATATATTATATCACATGATGAAATGGGAACAGCAAAGATTTAATGAGACTCACGTGTATAGGCGACTCCCCTGCAGCTGAACGATCATGCAATGGCATCGCTCAGTAAATTTGCGCGTCAATTGAGTACCAATTGCGAGAGCATCGTCCATCGATGGCTCCATGGAGCTCAGTTTGCGTTGTTGCTGTGCTGTTAATGCAGTTGCTGTTGTTGCTGTTCCTGATGATGTTTTTGTAGTTGTTGCTGTTGGTGAAACTGTTGTGACGGTGCTGCTGGGCTCAGAGTTTACAGCTTCCAATTCTTGTTGTTGTTGTTGCTGTTGCATTTTCTTAAAACGTCCACAGAATTTGGGAATTTTTAAAATGCTGCTGTTGCTCTCAATGTTATTCTGACTTTTGACTGTTAATGAAGCTTCTGTTTTGTGTTCAACTTTTGCCTCTGCTTCTGCTTTCACCGTCTCCGTCTTTGTCTCGGGCTCAGTTGCTGTATTTTGTTTTGCGGTTGGCAACTGCTGTTGCTGCAGTGGCTTAATATCAAAATTAGTGCCGCTATCGCTGCTGCTGTTGCTGCTGCTGCTGCTACTGCTGTCTTCATTATCGGTGTTGTTTTGTGATTGATCCTGCTGCTGCTGCTGCTTTTGTTGCTCCTTGCGCTGCTGCTTTTCGCGCTTGCGCATCGTGTATTTTACCGATTTGACGGCTTTTTGTGGCAGACCGAAGGCCATATACCGTTCGATCTGTTCACTTTCGATGCCCGAATTATGGCACATGTTTGCATTTGTATTATATAACTGCTTAACGGTTCTTTATACTTCTTCTTTTGCACTGTTTCTGTTTCTGTTTCTGTTTCGGTTTGCTTTTAGCAGTTGCTCGTTTTGGCTTGCACTCAAAAAAAAAAAGAAAACAAATTTGCAATATTTTTTGTTGGAATTTTTCTTTTGGTGTCGTTTTGGTTAGTTAATTAGTAAATTTCTGCTTGCGAGCTTAGAATTTGAGCAGATAGGATTGTTGGGGATTGTGTCTTGTGTTGGGTTGAGTTTGGTTAGCTGCTGGTGCTGCTGCTTATGCGGCTGCGACGTCTACGCGACGAGTTAATATGTGCGATTGAATGGCCAGAAAGTTGCGTCGTACGCTTTTATAAGGTGCCTGCGCATGTGTATGTGAGTCGCGAGTTCTTGGATGTCGCAACGAACAGCAAGTAGCGATCAACGAGCACCGAAAACCGAACTCTCTTCGGCTTCGCCGAATACCAAAGACGACGCTCCCACGCACGCATCGTGCACTTGATCCACATTTGTATATTTGTGGCAGTGGGTGGGGGTAGTAAGTTTCCCCTCTTGTTAATCGTGCCAGTCTGTGCTGTACAATTTGCTACTTAAACTGTATTAACAGGAAAGCAATTTATGTTGCAAAGAAAACGAAAGAGAGATAGAATGGAAGATAGATAGAGCGAGCAAGCAAGTTAAAGAGAGAAAGCACATGTTACATTTTGCGCTCTTAAAACGCAGACGATCAGAAGATCATGCAATTAATTGCTTCTTGTCACGCTGCGATCGTTAGGTGCGCACTTTTATGGCCAAGCCACCTCTGGACTGGACTGAACTGTCCGCTGTGGGGATGTGAACGTGCTGTCGGCGCGACCAAATGGACGCCGTTCTCAGGTTTCTATGGATAATGGACGCCACATGCGCATAGTTTCAGGCACAACGGGGGTGGGTGGTAGATTGGGTTGAGAATACCTTACATAACTTACATACCTATACATATATATACACACATCAGACATTCCGTTGTGACTATTTACATTATTGCAAGCTTGTTGGCATTTGCAGCTCTTTCTTTCAATTTAATGCAATCGACAAGATACATCTATGAGAAAGTGACCGACTAGAATATTCTCTGTGCCGCCCTGGCCTGGCCTAAGTAATTTCCATATATTTAAATAACAAAAATGTCCCCTTAAAATATCCCCGTTTTAACCAAACTCTTTTGACGTCATTCGGACTCAAACCCAAAGTCCACAAAATTCGGAGACTACGTTGATGAGTAAGTGATCAATGGATTGGATAAACACGGGACCAAACCGTCAAGCGTCATCATTTTGATATTTGAAATTATCATTTATTTTGTTGCTAATCTCAAATATGTTGTAAGTTTTTAGTTAAATCAAACGCTGAATACTTTGAAAAGCAAACCATTTTTTAATATTATTTTTTAATTACTTGTTTGCTTGAATTACATACTCCTATTAATTAATTGATTGTTCAAGTTATTTTTAGGAATATTGCATAATGGTTAGTTAAAGGATTTTAGCATTGTAATTTCTTAACTGATTTCCGTCTTTGACTTTGTTCATTGTTTTGCTGCCACGGAGCCCCCACGTGATTGTCTTTGGAACGTGATCCACATGCCAACGAGATATAATTCGAAAATATTTAATCATGGATTGCTTTCTATATATTTTATTATATATAGACATATAAATATAAATATATACAAATTATAAATCTAGCCAAAAAACATATCTGATTTGCGCATCTTGTTGCGCGGTCGATAGCCGCATTAGGTTGCCACGCAAACATTTTGAATTGTCGGCGGCAAGGTGGCAACAAGGGGGGCAGCACAATCGACACTTTGATGAATGTCTGTCGGCCACCAAACTGCTCATTATCTAATTGCGGCAAGTTCCGTTCGAGCGCCGGACGTTGTGTCGATCGAAAGCCGAATATCTAACAACAATGACAGCAAAAACTACAACAAAAACAACAATCCGTCAGTCTGTCAGTCAGTCAGTGAGTAAGATTTCCAAAAAGTCAGGAGCTGTTTAGTGAGTCGTTTATAGCACAGGTATAACTTTGCATACAAACGCGATATTAGCGAACTGATATGGATACTATATGATTGTATATGCATTCATAAATATATAATATATATATTGATTCTAAACCATTTGCGTTTCTTTTTCGGCGCCTCATTATCATCATCATTGTGAATGCTTGTTTTGTTCTTGCATTTTTGCCCACTCATCGTGCGACGGGACATTTTTTTTTTTGGGTTTGTGGAACCTTTCAAACAAGCCTCGCACACTGGAACACCTCAACGATGGTAGTCGGTACTTAGTGCCCGATGGCCGGAGCCACATCAGAGTCAGAACTAACAACAGTCAATTGACCATGATTATTAAATTTAATCAAATTTTTGTGAATTTTATGAATTTTTGTTTTTTTGTTTTTCATGGTCTGACCTTTAAACAGCTAATCATTTTGTTTATTTTCGCGATTTACCTCTATCTCTCTCTCTGCGGCATGATTTTGGCGAACTAGATTTTTGATGGACAGAGGTGGGGTTGAAAGATTATAGTTTTA
Source organism: Drosophila setosimentum (assembly GCA_035043505.1). Lineage (NCBI taxonomy): Eukaryota > Metazoa > Arthropoda > Insecta > Diptera > Drosophilidae > Drosophila > Drosophila setosimentum. Next base: position 14,992,366 of record JAWNMY010000090.1, on the reverse strand, counting down.
ACATATATCAAGCATATCACATCTCAGTCACCGAAAAGAGAAATTCAAACTAAATAAAACTGAATATACAAATATTAATTTCAAAATCACCTAAACCTCCATTAGCGATTTAATATATTGTGACAAATATATATGGAAACCCAATCAAAATTTATTTCTTAGAATTCAAATGTTATTTTTGACGTCAGATCGGGATTTTTTTTTTTTTTTTGGCAAAAGTTACCCTTTTACTGTAGCGTTCAAAATCTAATCCTTCTATTGCTTAATGAGTCAGTTTGGAAGTTTCTGACTCACGCATTTACCATTTCATTTCGATTGATATCGATTTCTAGTCATACATTATACATACATGGTGGTTTTTCGTCAAGCCTGTCGAAGACTTTAAATTGATTGGACTAATAAGTAAACAGAATTCAATTCAATGTAGGACCGAAAAGTTAAATTCCATAAATGGAAATATAAAACGTCAAAGATAACTGTTTATTGTTGTGTTATTGGCCAATTGATTGTCAACTTATACATTCATAAATTTGCTCAGCTTATTCAGGCGATTTCGTTTGTCATCAACTGGATTGCATAGAACAAAACAAAAATAAAAACAAGCTATGCGATTTCCGATTTTAATAATGCTGTCAAAAAATCAATAATGCCAACATTCCGCGCTCGCTTTGGCGTCATCAAATATTATAGGGATACTTCATTGTGCTTCCCCAAAACACGTGACAGAGACACAGACACACACAGACAAACAGACAGACAGACATACTGACATCTTGCGTCAGCAGAGCAGCATCTTCGTCAGTCTCATCACATGTCTCTCTTTGTCCGTGGCATAGATCCAAATCATGTCACCTGCTTCTTCTACCCTTTCCCGATAGCAATTTGCGCGCGCTTTCGCTCAATCATTGTCAGGGGCTCGGCACGGTTGGGGGGCGGGATTTCTGGTGTTGGTATTTCACCACGTGAGTTGCTAAAGCGCTGTGGGCTTAAGATGGTCAATTATGAATTTTTATGAAGCATGAATCATGGAAATATTTGCCTCTAATACAAGAGATAAGCAATCCGATCACTCTCTCTCTCTCTCACTCTCTCATTCTCTCTCTCTCTCTCATTCTCTCTCTCATTCTCACTGCTTCCCATTGTCTTATCAAATTTGACAGTTTAATCATTACTAATGATTGTGATCGGCTGCAATCGACTGTCGAAGGTTGCTTCTGCCTCTCATTGCCTTTGCGCTGTTATCAGCTGTTGTATTGGCAAATTGCTGACGAAATTGATTTAATTCAATCAAATAACTACCATAAAATATTGATTATTGATCCCAATAGCACATATCAAAGAAACACTTTACATACACAGATTTAAAAATCAACAATCAAATCCTTAATCCTCTCCGATTAAGATCCTAACCTAAACGATCAGATTTATATGTATTGTATGCTTAGTGCTAAAACTGCATATATAAATAATTCAATCCGAATTAAAATCGATGAATATTTAATTGACATACTGATCAAGAGTATATGTTGTATATATTGACATATATGTATGTATATATTTTTTAATGGCTTCGTTCTTTACGGCGTGTGCATCAATGTTGATGGCGTTATCTGCGTGTGGGGTGAAGTTGTGATTGATCTTGTTTGCGGTGTGCAAACCACGTGGCAATGATTATTGCGACTGTTACCGACTGGCGCTCTTTAGGCAATGAGAGACAGAGAGAGTGAGAGAGAGAGAGAGAGAGAGAGAGAAAGAAAGAAAGAAAGAAAGAGAGTATAAAAAGCTTGTTTCTCTTTGTTTGCAAACAGATTATCAATGCAAAAGCAACGTGTTCATTTCAATGGCTCTGGGCTCAGTTTAGCTTAGATTTGTCTGTAGTTACTGTAATCGCTTCCAGTATTATGGACATATCTTCACATACGTGCTATGTGTGTGTACAGATGTACATATGTATGGCTATGAGAGACTTCGCAGAGACTTCAGGCAGGTCAGTTCAAATAAGTTCTTCTGAGTGCTGTAAATAAGAAATATAGATAAAAGAAACCCGGATTTTAGGTGGTATTATTATTTTGTCGATAACTAGCAGCGCATTGAAGGAGACATTCAACCACATACATATGCTATATATATATTCTTGATCAGCATCAGTAGCCGAATCGATATAGCTGCCTTGGTTTAAAGTTAACTAAATTAAATTTGGTTGTAGGCAAAGCATATGTTCGAATATCATATAACTGTCATTTGATCAGTTCGAGCTATATATATATATGCTTTATCTTATAGTCCTATAGGAAATTGAGTATCTGTATGAGGTGGACTCCGATATGTAGTCTAAGGCGTTCCATCTCTTTTTTTTGTTGTTTTATAAATAGGCTTTCATTGTATCCAATGAAAATTGACCGCCATAACGACGCGTGGACTTCGACGTTGCCGCAATTTGAGTCGGGTCAGGCCACCTCCGCCCACCGCCCGACCACCCGCCTGGCCTGAGCTTGCGGCAGCTATCTCACGCCACGAGTGATTGGTGCCTAAAAGCAGCGATCGCTGGCGTACGTGACTTTAGCATTAGTGGTGATGTCCGCCGAAGCGAGAGCTGTTGCTGTTGCTGTTGCTGTTGCTCTCTGTTGCTGTTACTGTTGCAAATTGCGCGCCACATGCGGCAGCAAAGCCGGTCAGCCACAACATTTACAGCAACAACAACGGTAGCAAATAAACCTGCCCGGATTACAGTTTGCCGTTGAGCTCAGCTTTTGATTATTATTATTTATTATTTATATATGTGCACATTTTTATGTGCTTGTCCGTGTGTGTGTGTGTGTGTGCTGTTGTTGTTGTTGTGTCGCCTTGCAAAAAATACAAAAAGAGGGAACGCAAGAAGCGAATGAAACAAAAGTTGATTATTTTAAAAAGCTGACTATTGAATACACTTAAGCAACACATAATACAAATAACATTAATATAATATTTTTGTATAATGAAAAAATTATCTGTAGATCGTTAGTTTCTAGTGATTTTGAGAGAATATCTATAAAAAAAAAAAAAACTTAAAGTTAAACTTAGTTTGATGATCAATGTATTGTATGGACAAGATAAAGATAAAGCGTCCACTTATTCAAATTTAAACAAAGGAGTCCCAAATTTTAGATGATGCAGAACAAGACGAATAAGAAATGTAGAGCTTCTTATGTATGTCAGAAGCGTATTTCTGGCAGCTGCTTAACAAGCTTAGTGCGATTAGTTTTCTACTTATGCTATTTGCGACATGCTGTGTTGCAGCGAAGATGTCCAATTTTTGGCAGAGCATTGTAATCCGTTGCTATACCATGTCGCAGAATATATAGGGTGTATCTCGCTCCGCCCCACCCCGACTCGCATTTGCTGTCTAGCGGCTGCGTCAGCAAACAAAAAAAAAACGTTTAAATAAACATTTTGCTTGGCAACGAAAAACTGAAAGCTCGCAAATAAAATGCCATCTTACAATCGGCCATGTCGTTAACTGGCTAACTGGCTAACTGGCTAACGACTGGCCATGTGATTACGTAGTTTTATTTATGTTTTTTCGCCCATTTAACATGGCGCCGTCAGTTCATCATCGTCATCATTATCATTATCGTTTTTTTTTTTTTTTTTTGAATAGGTGACGATCAGAATTGTAGCTTATAAACATGTTGTTATTGAACCGAGTAATTAACAAGTGCAATTACTTTCAGAACTCACAGCTCACTCTCACTTGCCTAAATATTTGCCAAGTCAAAATAAATGGGCGAAAAACAAAAACAAAAAAAATACATCAATAAAACTGAACAAGTAGTAGAACAAAGGTAACAAATTTGTGTTTAATCCAATAGATGGAAATGTCATAGTAATGCTCAAAACGGACCACTTTGTGCCTAATCTATTTGTTATGCTTCATTTATATTCATTTGCCAGCCGATATAATGAGTAGCCCGATATTATATACAATTTTTGTTTTAATATTGGTAATAACTGAAGCATTAAGTTCGAATATCTCGTTAAACAAAATAGTTGTCCATACAAGAATTTATTTTTCGATCGGTTATTCCTATAACATCGTAAATTAACGTATAGTTATCTGATCATACCGGTTCTTAGATATGTATTGCCTGCAGTAAAAGGATGGATACATGCCAAGTTGCATCCAGATAACTTCAAACTAAGGACAAAGGACTAGTTTGCATAGAAACAGACACACATACGGACGTGACAATATAGACTCGGCTAGTGATGCTGATTAAGAATATATCTATATCTATAAATCTTTCTCTTCACGGGAGAATTATAATATTCTATACAAGGGTAATCAAAGCGAACAGCAAATACAAAAAAAAATGTAATTTACTTATATAATACAGATCATACCCTGCATCCATTTTAATTGGGAGAGAATGATACACATTAATCACACAGAGTTGTTTTTGGTTGCAGGTGTATGTGGCGTTGTTCCAGCCGCTGCGCGTGACCCGGCATCAGTTCAGGAAGGTGCTCAATTGTATGAAGGTCATTAGGGCACTCAAATACCAGGAGGTCTATGCGCAGGAGAAGGTCACGAAAGTGGACAGCCTGTCGCTGGTACTGAGCGGCAAGTAAGTGACGATGGCACACAACAACTGCTCGATACCAAATTGATGTTGAAATTTGAACTCATTGCAGATTAGTTGTATCGCAGCATCAGCGGGCACTGCACATTGTGTTTCCCCATCAGTTCCTAGACTCGCCAGAGTGGTTTGGCGTCTCGACCGATGATTTTTTTCAGGTAAGCGACAAACATGGCTTAATATGCTGTGCATACAGTCATCTATTAACAGTGTGTGTGTTTGTATAGGTGTCCATTATGGCCATGGAGGAGTCACGTGTGCTCATCTGGCATCGGGACAAGCTCAAGCTTTCGATAATGGCCGAACCATTCCTGCAAACAGTATTCGATCACATACTCGGCCGCGATGTGGTTAAAAAACTGATGCAGGTGACACAGGTGACAGCTGAAAAACAAAAAACAAAAAACAAAATAAAAACCTCAATCATATTTATCATATTTATTAATGTATATTCTTGTGCAGGTCAGCGAATCGATAGCCAGCAACGGTTTTCTGCCCTCGGGCGGCTATGCGGAGGATGCCGAGGACAAACCCATGCTCATACTGAAGAAGAGCGTTGATGTGGGCCATGGACTGACGGCGCTCATCAATCGCCAGTTGCAGGGTGAGTTCACTAACTAACCATCTATATATCTACATAACTACATACATGCGTACATACATGCATACATACATAGACACATATGTAGAAAGTTACATAGATGCTTAAGATCTAGAAACTCTTTTGTTCACTGCAAACGCTGTGCGTCTTTCTCCTTATACATATATACATATAACGTCCTCTTGCTACATATCAGTCTCTCACTTTCACACTCTCTATCTGTCTTTCTCCCCCTTTCCCGCCTACTCTCTCTCACTCTCTCTCTCTCTCTCTGTGTGTGTGTCTCTATGTGATACAAAAACTGTCTCTCTGTCTCTTAACGTGTCACTTGGCCCCATAATTAAGAGCTGTCGTTCTTTGATTCCTTAACCATTAACCAAACATGCCTTATGCCGCCTCAATGCTTTTGTTGCACGCTTGCGCTGGGCGCCTTTTGGGCTTTGGGGCGCGCGCTTATTGCATGCTACAAAACATCTAATTAAAAAAAAAGAAATCAAAAACAATCTAACCTAGAAACCAGTATTCTATTTGAACTGAATTCACTTTTTATTGTTTGTTTGATTGTTTTGCTAATTTGTTATTTGGTTTGCATTTTGTTATAAGTTTTTTTTTTATTTGATTTTTTTTATTATCGTTAACTGTACAAACGTTGATGTTTATGTTCGTTTTTTACGATTCGCTATCTAATTTTAGAAGAGCATGTTCCTTTACTTGGTCGCACGTACAAACACACTAAGCAGCAGCCGCCGCTGCCAGGTTTCGCCACCTTGGCGGACACAAATGTTGATCACTACGCCAATGCCGCTGCCGCCACCGCCGCCGCTGCTGCACTTGCTGCTGCTGCTGCTGTTAATGACGATGGCACTCAATGAACCTGAAACTGTAACTGAATCCTGATAGAAGCAACAGCACACACACAAACACACACACACACCACATCCACATCCACTCACATACTCACTCACTATTTATATGCATATGTTTTGTGGCTGCAATCAGCAATGTTGCAAGTTTGTCAGCAACTTTATCCAAGCAAGACATAGCAAGAATACCAAACCTAGCAAAAAAAAAAAAAAAAACAACACCAATATCAATTGCCAGCATTACAGAGAGTAGACGAAGACCATCGTTGACAAAAAAGAAAAGAAAGAAAAAACAGCTCAGCGACCTCAGCAGCATCTGCATCAACCGTCGAGTCATCGTTGATATGTATAGCACATATGTGTATGTGCATTATCATCATCAGTCATCAGTCATCAGTCATCAATCATCAATCATCATCAGCATCATCACCGCCGTCAATCCACAACGTCATCGCAAGCACCAGCACTTGAATGTTCATCTAAACAGAGGCAGAAAGAGATATTGTAGAGTTTAATATGTAAACATAATGAAATACTTGCTAAACTTGATCTTTAACGCTCGTTTAAAAACGAACCAACATTTTTTTTTTTGTTGCACTTGTTTGCAAATTGTCGGAAAGTACCCATTTTTGATATGAACAGCGATTTATTTATTTCTTTTTGCTTTTTTTTTTTAATGAGATCGATCAGTTGAGGCAGGCGCTAAAATGATTTGCATGCAAGATTAGATCTTGAAATTGTTGATGTCGTTTGTAATTATGAAGTCATGATAATGTGAAAAGAATTGGCGAATTTTGAGCGATTGACTCTGGTTATATGAATTTATATTCAAATTGTGATCCACAAATCTTGTGATCGTGATTTACAGCCCAAAACTCTAGTCATGATCGTCAAGTGATCATCATTTTGTTGTGTTTAAAACTCAAACGTTAACATTACGAATTCTGGTGACATGGCATTTATTTTGTGTTCTCATAAAGATCCAAGTAGGAATCCATCTGTTATCATTCATTTGTATCATTTTATCACCGTCTTACGATCACCATGTGACTGATCCCTTTGCCAGAGCTGAGTACTTTTATATATACTTTCATTAAAAATCATTTAAAGGTACAATAAGAAAGGAAAAAAAACTGTTTCGACTTCCGTTCCCCATTTAATGGAAAATTTTTACTGTGCGGGCACATAAGCAATTTTCGTTAAAAATATACATGCATATATACGTATCATATGTTTTGCCAATCATTATCCCATTAATTTTATTATTATATTCATATATTTCTATAATTTCTTTTTTTTAAATTATTTTTCTTGTGAATTGACACATTGTGTTAATTTTATACTCTTGAAGTGAAAACATGGCTTTGTTTAACGGTGTGCACTGGGCGTTGTACAAATCTTTAAAATAGAGAAATTTCGGGAAAAAAATAATTAAATGTATGTCCTAGAGCCAAAAATGTCTGCCCATAGTCACTTCAAGTATTTCTTTTAGTAAAGGTCATTGCCCAAACTTTCCACCTCGAGTAACACTGGAAGCAGAGTATTAAGCAGTCGGTCGCTATCGACTGCAACGTTTTTGCTTGTTTGTTAATGAGATTTGTTTTTGGATCGCTGATTGATTTGCATATTAATTCGATTTCAATACTAAACAAAACGAAGGGTACATAATATCGTAAATACTTGTAATTAATATAAACCTACCTACAAAATATATATATATATATAGATATATATTTATTCATACATACATGCATACCTATTTAACAGACTAAGCGATATGCATATATACGTTGTACATACAACTGTATCATACACCTAACATACTTACTTACTATGCTAAAAGTGAAATGCGGAATCAATGTGAATGTAAACAAGCCAAAAAAAAAAAAATATTAAAAATAAATAAATGAAGTTGAACAAAAATAAAAAAATATACATAAATATACGTATATATATAATAATATTAATAATAACAAAATTCAGAAAAATTGAAAACTTACTTAATTAAAAAGAGTGTAGTTGATTTGTTTAACTGACTTGAATTGTTTACAATCTTTCGCTCTGGTCTTCCATTAGTTAGTTTTCTTGAATCCCTTGGTTTGCATAGGTTTCGTCTGAGTGAATGGTACATGCATGCAGAGTAGGAAAGGAGACGAGCTCAATGCGATATATGAACGAACCGATCGTATCGTATCGTATCGAATCAAAACGAATCGAAAAAGAACGGGTTCCATTTGGGCACTGCGGCTGTTTGCGTATCATTAACATTAATTTCGCGCAAATGGCATTGATTTGTTTTTTATTTTAATTCACAATTAATATGAATAATAAATACAATAATGATCAAATCGCAGCAAAATATTTTTGTATATAAATATAATATTTTGCTCATGTTTCGATCGCAATCAATCGCAATTTGTTTACGGTATGGCTTTCAAAGCATTTTACCTACCTAACCATCTTCTTTGCGCCCCCGCCAACAATAATAGCGATAAGCTCGAAGCTATCTCTAGACACTTTGGGCATGCCCATAAATTTATAACACAAAGTGCATCCGACGTAGCCGCTCCGCCTGGGGTACCACCTACCTTTCCCCTCTGTCCATTTCACAGAAGTGCGCGTTTCGGCTCCTGTGTATGTAGGCCACGTGCTATTGTTGTGAAATAAACAAGTATGCAAACAACTGTGCTCATTTATCAATTTTAGTTTTGGCTGATGAGTTTCGATTAATTTGTTTTGATTTCTCGCATGGCCATCGATTTGACATTTATGACGCTGTACATTATTGGTAATATCACTAATTCATGAACACCTTCTGTACCGGAAGCGCTTATCAATTATCATCATATGTGCATATACTCTACTATATCTAACATTGTATCCGCCAATCATTTTAGCTTAGAAAGCATTTGAAGATTTCGTTCCAGATGGTCTAGTTATATTTCCGTTATTGTCCATACAACGGGGGTTAGCAAAATGTTGTTTCACTCAAAGAAAAAGAGTTTATCGATGGGAAAAGGGCGATAATGTTTATAATATTTTATTAACCACTTTTAGTATGAGTACAAAAATTGAAAATTTAAATCAATTTTTATTTGTATTTGGCAATAAAAGCGAAATAATTGTAATTTCACAATTACATTAGAAATGAAAACATGTTTTGTCAGACGAAATAGTTCCCTTGTCACCTTTAATTTTCTCTTGTTTATTTTGGGTTGTGTGTGTTTGTTTTTTTTATAAACTAAAATCATTCCCCTAATTAGATTTATTTTAGAGTGAAAAATTAAATCAATTTCACGATTTGCAGAGTCAAAAGTTAATCGTTGCGTTAAGCTAAAACCGTGTCCCAGTCCCTCCTTGTACTCGCTTCTAATACTATTTCCATTGTGCTGCCGATCTGATGTATGTGCATATATATCTATATAAATATATAAATATGTATGTGTGTGTGTCTCGCACTATCCTTAACATTTAGAACATGCTTGTATTTCATTAGATTTTGATTTCAATATTGTCAAACGAATTTATGAATTTTTTCCAATGATTTTCTATATTTTTTGGGTGCCTATAATTTTGTCGTATGTACTCGTAAACGTCGTATACTACAAATATACTTATATATATATAAATATATGTATATATATTTGTATATAAATATGTATATATATATCGCTCATAAACGTTAATCAACAACAACAACACCACTACAACCACCCAACCACGAACAACAACCAATGGCAACAGCTCTGCCCAGGATATCGAAGTATTATGATTGCGGTAAGTTGTATATCCAGTTTTCTAGCCACAATAATCAACACAAATTACAACAAAAAAAATAAATAAAAAGAGGCCCCAAACCCAAAAGAGAGAGTTACCCAGCCAGCGACCATAATATAAACATATATATTTAACTATATGCCACATATATAATATATATATATTTTTAACTAACTGTCTAACTACATACATATAAATATCTGAATATGTTCGTCAGTCTGTCTGTGTGCATATCCATCTATGCTGTGTCCTTGGCTGTGTATGCGTGTGTTTGGCGTAGTTATTGCAATTACATACATACAAACATACATACCTTCTTAAATGTAGCTTGCATGTGCGGTTTAATTAAAAAAGAAAATGCAAATGTTTATCGGTTATTCTTTAGCATTAATGTTACCAATGCCCTGACGATGATACATCCACAATGCAAACACCATTGGCGTGTGTGTGTGTATAATATTGTAATGTCTTCTCACATAGCTCGACCTCAAAACATAAAAAATATATATTAATAAATTATAAACTGTGCACTTTCATTGCAGCCGGTGATCCCAATTCCTGGCGTCTGGGCCGGATCGACGAGACTGATCATGAGACGGCCGTGTGAAAGCACATCAGCATATATGTAGATGCTACATATATGTATATATCTATATACATATAATAATATGTACTATATCTAATGTGTGTATATAGAAAGCGAATGTAGATCGCTTCAACGTGGGACAATGTTTAGACTTGTGTTTTTGAGTATTATTAGATGTATATTTTTTTAGGCAATATGGAATTCGCATACGGATACCAAAATGCAGAGAGTATATAATGCATACATATATACTACTTACACTATATGTATGTATTTAATAACAGCTACTTTGAATGCGATTAGGTCGAGTTGCGCAACCAATTGATTAAGCTACAAATCCATGTTGATTGAGGAAATGTATTTTTTTATTATCTAAACTTAAGAATACACAGCATATAATTAAATATAGTATTAGTTTGTATGCGTTTGAAATAGATTAAGTGTGTAACTATGTGTACTTGTGGCCATTGGATGCCTGAGCTCATTCAGAGTTCGAATTTAGCAATCGTTAATATAAATGTGGACAAACCTATTCAGTGTACTCATTCCACTCTCGATTACTACCCAAATTAGCAGCTGAGTCTCACAATTTATTTAAGTCTTTTCATTTTTGTTGCTTCAAATATTTCTCTTTATAAAGAGTAAGGTGAAGTTGAGCTTACATAAACTTGATGAACCACATTAAACAAGAAATTTGAAAAAAAATATCGTAAGATTTTAAGAAACAAAAATTATTTTATGCACATTAGATTTGGCTGCTGCATTCAATATTATCGAGACTGGCACTGATGGCTCGTTAAGGCCTACCCATTTTTAAATGGAAACATTCACCAAATATTTGCATATTGCATAGCCACCACAAAAAAAAAAATTCAATAAAAATAATTGACTGGCGTGCTCCAATTTGCGAAACCGGAAGAGCTTTAATTTTTTTTTATGAGTTTATTATAATACAAACAGTCACATACACATGAAGAAAACAAATTCAAAATGACTTGCTTTTTATTGATTTTAAACTTGAAAGCTTCATATGCATTTTTTTATACGTACGTACATAGTTACTTTGCGGTTCAGTGGAGTTCACCATCGCCAAATAATACCTTATCGGTTCCGCCCACATCTTGTGCCTTTTCGTGCCCAACTAGATTCTGTATCTCAGCATTTCTCTGGTAACTTTCCGCCATGTCCAACAAACCGCATTGAAAATAAAACAAGTAAGAGCGCTGTAGTCGAGTGAACTCGACTACGATATACCCTGAACCCAGTTATTAAAAGTATACTCGATTATTATTGGCAAATTAAAAAGATTTTTGAAATGCGAGTAGCTCTGGAAGCGCCCTCTGCCGATAAACACGTGAAACACGCAATCGCTGGTAGCGGGGCTCCGCAGAATACACACAAAAACATATTGACGATCGCCTCGATTATCATGCCATCTCTTTCTCACACATGCGCTCGCATATTTATGCATAGAGAAAATGCTTGCGCCTGCTGATAGAAATTAGATATATATGAGAATTTATTTTCGACTATAACTTGGGTGTTTCTTATTCGATCTGGACGACAATTGGGTAGTTGATCAATAATATGCATATGCATAATATTTATTAATTAGACGATTCTGCCTTTTCTGTGGAATTTATTGCTATCGTAAATTTACATGTATCGATATTCGATAAACGGAGGCAGTTATCGATAAAATAACGCAAACTTGATCTGTGCCTGGTATACGGAGAACCTATTTTCCAAATTTGAATTCGCTATCTCTTATAGTCTCTGAGATCTGCGTGTTCATACAGACGGACGGACGGACGGACGGACGGACGGGCGGACAGACGGACATGGCTACATCGACCCGACTTTTGATCTTGATTAAGAATATATATACTTTGTGGGGTTGGAGATTATTCCTTCTGCCTGTTACAAACCATTATACCCATTTACCCATTTTTATTGGGTTCAGGGTATAAAAAAACGAAAAGAAAAAAAAACATGCTAATGAGCAAATCTTTACTTTTTTTGCGTGGAATAATTTGACGGCTGGGTTGACATCTCTAAAAAAAAAGCAGAAGCTAGCAGGGAACTCGCTCTAAGGGCAACCAACTAAATGAAAAATTTTTCAATTATAAAATGGTTTTCAAAATTATTAATTTAATCAGTATTTTATGTGGTATTGTTTCTGCTACTATTACAAATTATGTCCACTTTGATTTTAACGTTAACCGCAAGTATTAAGCTTATATAAGATATTCTTTTGAGTTTCAAGTGGAGATTTCTTTCATATTTTAGCTATTAATTGTTAAAATGTTTTTGATAAGTATTTGATAGTGTATTTTATACGTGGAGATGAGTAACAATTGGGCGAAATACATACATACACATACATATATATATAGTCAAACCTTCGATTTCCGACACCACTGTAAAAATGTCTCATGGAAAGAGTCCATTGCATATTTCTTGGTGCTGCATGAAAATGAATTGAAATGAAATAAAGAATGTGGTAGACAAGAAGTTGAAATATGATGACAAATATGCATTTAGAGACACGCCCTTAACAATATGCCATCCCCCAGCCCACCCAAAACGAGAAAAACGCCCCATACAAAATTGTCTGAAATTTAAGTATTATATTGTTGTAATTGATTTAAAGTGTTAAATAAATTAAATATTTATTGTTGTTGGCGTGAATGAATTTTTTTCAATCAAAATTAACTTTAGATGTGTAAGCCTAGAAAAATTCAAAAACCAAAGACAACTGACAAGAGTAATGTAATAAAGTTCATAATAATAATAATTATATTCTTAATTATAATAAAACATAATGAGCAAGTGTTGATTAATTAAATGATTAGCTAGACATATGAAATAACGTAAATTAAATAATAGTTCACTGAAACGGTTAGGAAAAAAAACTATAACATATTTATACAATTAAGCGATTCATACAATTAAGCGATTCATTTACATAAGTATATTTATGCATTCAAATATAAAAAAAAAACAATTATTGAATTGCTGCTGGATATGCAAAAGGCAATGAAAGATATAATATTTTATAGTAAATGAACAAAAGCAGAAAGCTAACTAAACACAATGAGCGCATACTAAAGTTGTCAGCTATATTCTTATATTCAGTCTGAAAATTAAAATACACATTTTCAGTTTAAGTTTCAATTTATACATATACGTATACATACATATACAAATACGAGTATGTTCTTGCCCTTGGCTTTAAGTTAGGTGCTCAGTTCTTGAGGTTTCATATCGCTTGCATTCAAACCGAAATTTGCCCTAAGTATTTCTTGGTTAATACAAAATTTGGTTTACTGTTCATATGTTGCAAGATGCGATGCATACGTTCATCTTATCATCTCATTCATTTGCATGAAAAATAAAAGTACACAAATGCATACTATCTTTATCTGATAAAACACCTACGAATCGAAATAAACAAATTTATACCCAGCTAATAAAAACAACAAAACAAACAATCAATAAAACAGTTAACTGTATTTCGTACCTTTGAGCATAAATAAAAGTTAGAAAAAAACGAATAATAATTCATTCATTTAATTTAGTTATTTAATAGTTGATATGCAAATATATAAATTTCTATTTTTAATTCATCAATATTCTTGCAGCATCATTTTGAAAAATAAGTAGCTGAATAAATTGAATTTAATGCAGGCCCAGGTGAAAACAAGTAAGACTGATACAAAATTTGCTTAAAGTGGACGGCTATTGATTGCTTTTTTGTTATTAATTTTAGAGAATGCATTGAAGTAGTTAGCTCTAGGTCTAATATATGCGGTAGACAGATAACTTCTTCTGTGACAAACGTGTTTGTTAACCGTACGAAACTAATTAGTTATGAGCAATAAATAATGAAATTAAAAATCGAGTTTGCATGTGAGCAGATGGATTACTGTCATCAGGGATTATATGCAAATAACTCCAATAAACTCTATGCTGCTTGTTTTCTGCTTTTGTTATGTGCTTCAGCAAAATAGGTCACATTTCAAGCTCCATTGCAGATTGTAATGTAATAATGATATCTAAGGGTTGAGTCTCAAATTAAGTTGCTCTCTGCACAATTAACACCTAAGCTTAATCTTGTGGGATGAGGACACGTGACCACTGGACAGCTAAAAATAAAATAAAAATTAAAAAAAGTCGGCTAACTGTCTCTGTGAATGAGTTTTATAATAGATACACAGACCATTGAACAAAGGCCCAACCACATATTAAACCCGACAGCCAGCAGCATCATCATCATCATGTTGCTTTGAAGTTTGCATGGGCTTCAGAGTACTATGGCAAAATTCCATTACCATTTTTTGTGTGTCTTGTGTCTTTTCCAAATTTCAAGTCTCTAGCTCTAATAATCTTTGAGACCCGATGGTTTATGCAGACATGGCTTGATCAAATCGGCTGATCCTGACTAAGAGTATATATACCTAATGAGTTCACACATGCTTTCATCTACAATTCGAAATTTTTTTAATCTTTAGGGCTTAGGGTATAAAACCCAAAAATGCTGCTATTTTAGGCACAACAGACCCTTGTAGATCTCAGTCCACCTGCTGACATCCTGATTCTAACTGTGCTACACATACTGATTAACTTGCATTGCAGTCCTAAGTCCGCTACTTTAAGTTGTCTAAAGCAATTAATTTATGTCATAAAATGTGTCCTTTTCATCCTACAGTCCAGAAGTGCAAACTAAGCAAGCGGCTGTAAGCATGCTTTAGTTTTTAAGCGACTGCAGCGAGCTGATACAATTGTCCCACTGACTGCACTCTCCAACTCTTTAACCCACTGGCTGTCTGTCTTTCTGTCGGTGTCTGTCTGTTTTACTGACTGACTTCTGCTGCTCTAAGCAAACAAAGTTTTGACTGCTGCTGGTCAAAAGTTGGATGCACCAGATGCAAATGCTTTATAAAAAATGTCAGATTATAAACAGAATTGGCTTACAAATAAAATGGAACCAGTTAAAAGTTTCAGAGGGATGTAACCCACTTCATAATACTCTAAACCAGCGTAACGACAGTGTAATATACAAACAGCAACTTTTTATTGGTGTACTTTGATACTTGTTTATTACTAAGATCTTATTAGCAAGCCGTCCCCGAGTGGGCGCGGCATATCGAACATAACATTTTCTATAAAGCAGAAACGTTTGAATTCATATTTAAAGAGCACAGAACTAATATGCCTCTTCATCCAAGGTATCTGAGTACTTAAGGTCTGGCGAAAAGTTTTGGAGCGCAAAGTTGCTAAAAGGATATGAAACTAGCAATAACAATCTCCTCGTTGGGGGCATAAGAGAGGAAAGTCAAGAAGAGGAAATTCAAACAATTCCAGAATATTTAAATAATTTGATGAAGTTGTGGTGCATCTGACTGCATAATTGCAACTTGCAGCACAATTGAGTACATTGCAGTTAATTACATTTGGTTAAAACTAAGTAACACATTTATTGATAATTTCGAGGAGTGCAGTGCGAGAGCGAGTGAGCTTTGGTTAATATATTGAATATATATATTTACCATCAAATATGTAAATAGTACAGTAGAGTAAGTGGACCTAAATTGGAGTCAAGTTTGTATGTGTTTATGTGTGCGTTCAGTCTAATTTGATTTGCAAATAAATTCTACTAATTTGAACATTTTGCAGCATGTGATTTACTTAGCAAAACTCCAACATGGCAGGTGGAAACAGGTGCAATGCCAGGTAGTTGCATGTTACATGTTGAAATAGCTGTGTTGTACTGCACTTTGGCATCCGCTCCACTTACAGCTAAAGAGCGCGCTGCTAAATACATTTGCTCATTGGAATGGCGGATTGAACTTTGGATTTGGTGCTTGTTAGCAATGCCTTGAAGCAATTATCGTTAATAAACCAGTTACAGTTAGGCCGGATTCAAGTCAGTCAGTCGGTCAGTCGACGGATGAAACAGTTTATCCGGTGCGACACGCATTTAATCTCATTGAGGCTGTGGATTGTGGCAGCATTATGAGTTAAAGATTTTAATGTTGCGTGGGCTGGTTGTAGTCGTATTTGCTTGGTTGTGAGTTATTGTTTGTTAATTGTTATCGCTTCGCTGTCTCTTCTTGTGAGTGGGTCAGTCGCGGAGGCATTGAAGCGTGTCACGTGAACCCAGTGAACCGACGGTCTTTTGCCCACTTCCACTTCCACTCCCACTCCCAATACCCAACACCCAAAAGCACTTTGGTCAACAACCCAAAGAGCTCATCAATGTATACACAAATGATTACAGTGTGTGTGTGTGTGTGTGTGTGTGTTTGTGTGTGTGTGTGTGTGTATGTGTGTCTGGTAAACGTGTCACGGTGTTATATATTAAAGCGTTCATTGGCTTTGGCTATTCATGTTTAAACAATGTCTTGTGCAATAACATTGTGAGATTAATTAAATATTGTCAAAAGTCTTTAAAAGTATTTATATCGCATATAGTGCTTTTATTATTTTTTTGTTGCGATTTTCAACACAGTCTTTAGAAAAATTGGTGAAGACAACTTTTTAAAAAGAGTTAATAACATTAAGTGAATGAATGGAATGAAGGTAAGTAAAGATACAAGGAGTGTACAGTATTTTCCATTAGGGAACATTATTGCAGACAATAGAAAATATGTTGCCACATGCAGCGCCTGCGACTATGCAGCAACTTTCTAACATATTTACTTTATTTGTCATTTTGTTGCTTTTATTGTCTTACCAAAATCATCACGTGGACTCTCTTTCAGTCACTTGTGGAGATTCAATTAATTGAACGGGCTGCAGTAAGTGCAAAGAGGGCAAATTTTGCAGCAAAGTGCAACAAAAGCACAAGCCGTTGTTATTGGCCCTTTTGTTGCACACACGCATAGGCATGGACACAGGCATACTCATGCATAAGTAAATAGATCCCAAAGCGACCGGAAGTCACTTTCAACTAACAACGGAAGTTGCAAATATCGGCTGTTTGTTGATGCCGAAGCTGCTGCTGCAGCTGCTGCTGTTGGTGTGTTGTTGTGTTGTTGTATTGTTGTGTTGAACATTCGCTTTTATGATGCGTAGAAGCGAAAGGTAGCAACATGAGAGCGTCGACGTCAGGTCAGCCAGTCAACCAACAATCCAGCCTCGGCTGGCTGATACTCGTGTATGCGAATACCCGAGTTCTCGCTCGTGTTGTCGCTGCTGCTGCTGCTCCTGCTGCTGATACTGCTAGCATCCTGGCTGTCGACATTTTTAGTCAATGGGAAGTTCTTGAACGCATCACAACGACAGCAGCTGACTGAATTTTGCAGTGTTTTTTAATATTTTTTAGCGCGCATTTGAAATAAACCGCAAAACTATTTGTCAATTATTTTGAGATTTTTTTTAATGTTTGATAATTTTTTAAAGTGTACAAAGAAAAATTTAAGAACATAAAACGCTTTGGCTGGAATAGTCGGTAAAATGCGTGATCATCCAGCGGTGCCCAATGTATTTCGTGTAGCATCATCGCACAGCATTAATAGCATGGGCGTAACGGCAACACCTCGCAGCAATAACCAACAGCGACTTCAGGGCAGCAGCAACATCAATTACAGTAAGAGCAACAGCTTCGAGCAACAGCAACTGCAACATCAGCAGCAGCAGCAGCAGCCGCAGCAGCAGCAGCCGCAGCAGCATCAACCACCACAGGCGCAATTGCAACAGGAACACCCATTGGCAAAGCATCAGTTAACTACCAGTGCGTCCATTGAGCACCCTCATCAATCCGTGCAGGTACAGCAATCGCCGTATGCAACATTGCCACGCGGCAGCAGCAACGGTCAACGACGTGCACAGCAAGAACATTCAGAGCAACAGCAATCACAAAAACTGCAAACAGGCGTAATCAACACAATATCTGGTAGCATTCTATCAACTGGCTATAGCTCACTCGCAGATAGTTTAAGCGACTTGCAATTTAACAATGTGCACAACAACAGCAGCTGCAACGGCCACAGCAACAATTATGATCAACGACAGCAACAACGACAACAACAACAACAGCGACTGGTATCGTTGGGCTTACACAAATCTGTCGAGCAACAACCGCAGCGGATACCAACAACAACAACAATAACAGAAACAACTAGCAATGGTGTCCTGAATGGTCAAAGTGGATTCAATAACATGGCTAACGTTAGCGGCGGTTACCTGTGGCTATTGACACCTGTCGCGGCTAGGTGGGTACACGAGTACACTTAACTTTTAAAACTTTTGAGCTGCTCAACAATGCATAATTAAAGACTATTACGTACCCATGTTTCAGCTCTTCTTCCGCAAACATTTAAAATAGTTGTTCTTAAATCAAGCTCAGTGATTGGGCTGGGGTGGGGGACGGGGTGTACGGGAAGGCGAATTGTAATTTTTGCATACATTTCAATCCAAACCACTTTAAAGTTGATGATACCTTCTTCAGCGCACGCTAGAAAATGCTGTGAAAAAATATAAGATTTGTCACTATTCATTGACTTCCCCAAATCTATTTGTAGCAATTTTA
Source organism: Drosophila setosimentum (assembly GCA_035043505.1). NCBI lineage: Eukaryota > Metazoa > Arthropoda > Insecta > Diptera > Drosophilidae > Drosophila > Drosophila setosimentum. The sequence continues at coordinate 14,973,387 of JAWNMY010000090.1, read as the reverse complement.
AATGAATTATATTTCGTTATAAACTATGTCCTCGCTGGCCATCGCCAGTCTCTGCCTTCCCGCTGGCAGATAATTTTGTTAAGGAAATCAAATCACAGCAAACTTAATTTGCTTGTTAGCGATGTGTCCAATTGGACTCGTACTTGCATTAGCCTCTTTTTTTTCCGCCTCATAATTTACCTGGGCAGCGTCAAGTTTCCTTAACGCAATCTGACACAATTTAACATTCTTAATTTTGTACTTTACATTTAGGATTTAAAAAAACCACTCTCTTTAATGCAGTGACTAACCTAATTTAAATTTTGGTCTATTGGTCTTATGTTATTGTTTCATATATGCCATAAACTTGCCAACATGTTGGATGTTGCCATCCTTCTCATAATTATTATATGCAACGCGCAACGCGCAACTTATTCACATTTAAATTATATATATATAAATATATATATATATATATATATATATTTTTTTTAATGATGTATGTCATTAAAATGGATCTAATAAAAACTTAAAGCTTAAAACCTATTTATAGATTTTAGAAATATTAATTGATTTTATAAATATTAATAAGCAACAAGTAATGTTTTTTGCAAATCCCGCTTTAGCTGTTAGTCTCTCAATAAACTGACTTTACTCTTTATAAAAGGGGTATAATTGTTTTCTGCAAATGTATGTAACAGGCTTAACGAAGCATCTCCGACCCCATAAAGTATATATATTCTTGATCAGGGTCAACACCCGAGTCGATATAGCCATGTCCGTCTGTCTGTATGAACACGCAGATCTCAGAGACTGTAAGAGCTAGAGACTTCAAATTTGAAATATATGTTCTCGTATACCAGGCGCAGATTGCGTTAGTTTACCGATAGCTGCATCCGTTTATCGAATATCGATCAATTAAAATTTCCCATAGCAATAAATTCCACAATTTTAAAGGCAGAATCGGCTAATTAATAAATATTATGCATATGCATATTATTGATCAACTGCCTAAATTTCAGATCGGATGAGAAACACCCAAGTTATAGTCGAAAATATATTCTCATATTGATCTCATTCCTATCAGCAGCCGCAAGTATTTTCTGTATGCATAAATATGCGAGCGCATGTGTGAGAATGAGATGGCATTATAATCGAGGCGAGCGTCAATATGTTTTTGTGTGCATTCTGCAGAGCCCCGTTAACCCGTTACGATTGCGTGTTTCACGTGTTTGTCGGCAGAGAGCGCTTGCAAATAATAACTGGGTTCAGGGTATATCGTAGACCAGTTCACTCGACTACAGCACGTACTTGTTTTTTTTTCTGCTCATGGCAGAACTTTGAAGTTGGCTGTTTTTTTTTAATCAGCATTCAGACAGACGCCTACATTTCACACGACTTTACCCACTGCATCAGGCGTGTGGGGTTTTTATCATTTTTGCATTTTGTGTGTGTGTGTGGGAGTGTGTAACGCTGGGGCGTGTCTTTGTTACGTGGAAAATGCATGGGCTTAAACTGAGACCTGGCTATCTTTTGCAGCATTTCGGTGGCAATTGTTATTGCCGCTCTGGCGGGCCCTCAATGGCTTTTTACAGAGGAGAAAGTGCCCAATGTCAACTACAATGGCACAGCTAACTTCAATGCACAAGATGATGGTGCCTATATAACCAAATATACCAAGTCCAGTCTCTGGATATTGTGCACAACGCTGCCAGGTAAGTGTGTGTGTGTGTTTGTGTCCGTGTGAGTGTAATTGCGAGCATTCCACAAACACAATTGTGGATAATGAATGATATTGCGCATACGTCTTGTGGGTCAACCAAGATATTATTTGACGGCATGTCAACAGCAGAGATTAAATAAAGCACAATCACCGCATCCAATCATTCTGTCCATCAGTATGTCAGTTTGTCCGGCAAACCAGTAATCAATCAAAACAAATAAACGGAACAACTGCAGCCAATTAACACGAAAGTGTGGCAAGTGACACGGTTTATTTCGCTGACAGGATCCAAAACTTATCCCATGGCAACTTCCATGTGTGCTTGTCTGTATGCATACACTCACACACATACAATAGTGTGAACATATATTTGTTAATCTTTTTTTTAAAGGCCTGGATGTGGACACATTCAATTGCATTAAAATTGATTACTTCCCAGAGGAAATCTATCAACCGGATCCGCAAGACTCAACGCCGGCCATACCGTGTAAGTAAAGAAGTCCGCCCAGATAGTGTTATGAGACCCGCCAAGCATATACCCTATATCCAGGCTGAGAAAGCACTCCTATTCAGCAATACTAGTGTCTTCATGAACATAGTGTTAGGCCAATATTATCGATGGGTGATTCTTGATTCATGACTCACAAAGGTTAGTCAATAGTATATTGTCAATCTTCTGTAGTATTTCTGTAGTATTGATTTGTGCAGTTGCCATACGAGAATATATATATCTGATATTGGATTCTTTTTTTTTAATTCGTGTAAGCTGTTATTAATAGTAAAATAATAAGTATTTGATTGCCTCCTAAAGCGTATTAATATTAAAATTTATACATATATATATATATATATATATATATATATATATATATTCGTGAAAGAGGAGACCGAACTCGGAACCCAACCCTAATACACTGTTTCAAGTGATACAAAAGGGCATTTTGTGTGGGAAGAGTTATACGGAGGCAATGTTAAATTGAAATAAAAATTATTTATTTACTGTACATATTATATTCGGAAAGACAGCCTAAATTAAAGATAAACTTTGAATTGGAATTTTATTGCTTGCGATTTCTGTTTGGTTTTTATTTCAGTGTGCAATTTTATATCGTATTAAGACGATTTCTAAATATCATTTTGCGGTGGCAAGCGACAACAAACTATCAATTTCAAATATATTTTAAAGTCGCCGCGGGGGACAATTTCACGCAGATGACAATTTCACAAACAAAGAATTAACAACGGAGGACTTCGAGTTAATAAGATTTTTTTGGTTTGTGTTTCAACAATGTAGCCACGGGCTAAAAACACCCGCCCTTTAAACAAAGTTATGACCACAATTTAGCTTACAAATCAGTTAAAAGCTGTTGAATCTGATATAATCTTCGAAAAATTAGCGATAAATTGCTGGAAAAAATGTTTGTTTCACCCTACAAAGTGGAAATTGAGGGAGAACAGACAAGGGATCGAAGTAAATTAATACTCGTGTTTTTCTTACACCTGTGTGTTAGTCCTTTAGAGCATTGTAAAAGATTTTGTTAACTGTTGTTTTCCCTTGCCAGATACGGTGACTAAATCTTCCCCCATCTTTTTGGCCTCCGGCATCTTTCTGCTCATCAGTTTCATTGTCTTTCTGATACCTACGTGTTCCCATCAAAATAATGTCTACTACTTTAGTGCCGGAATACTCTTCATCGTTAGCGGTAAGTGAAAAACAACAAAAAACAATAGTTAAAGTATAAATATTAAGAAAATTGCTTAAGAAAATCTGAGCGGGAAAATCCAATGTTTTAACAATAATACTTATGCAATATTTAATTACATTTACATATATTCATATTTGAGGTATCTTTAGATTAAATTGTCTGTTTGATGTGTCCAGGTCTTATCATGCTAATCGGACTGATTGCCTATATATCCATATTAAAGGCTGAAATTGGCTCCAAGCTGCGATCGCGTTCCACATTGCAGCCGCCACTCATCAAGGTTACCTATGGACAGAGTTTCTTTCTATTTGTCTTTGGGTTCATTGCCACCGAGTTTGTTGGAGTGCTCAACATCTTCCTCTACATTAATCTACAAGAACTCAGTTATTACAGCGTAAGTATCGCTAGGTGGTGGATGATATGTGTGTGTGTGCAGATGTAGCCAGTGACTGCATCCACCTCTGTAATTATGCAAATCGGGCCAAGACCATCTTACCACCTTCATCTTGGTTGCATCTTACCACCTTCATCTTGGTTGCATAGCGCCTACATCTGGCTGTCAGCAAAATTGCAAAAGCCGAAACGAAATTAATAACATGAACTGCCTGGAAACAGTTGGTTTCCTTCTGGGGCACTTGGTTCCCCAAACTTATGTTTCATAATTCAAAATAAAAATGCATGATATACCATTTACATACATATGTACATTCATTTTACACTTCCCTTGATGTTGGACAGCGACTGCCCTGCTTCAGTGTGGTCAACATGCAGACCAAGATCAAGGAGGGCCAGCATGAGCATGCCCTGCACAGTCATTCCTACAAACGATATAAACAGTCCCAGGGCACGCCGGCAGCAGGATCTCAGGAGGCGGTGGCATTTTCTATGCCGTTGCATGGACAGCAGCTGGAAAAACACCTACAACAACATGGTCAGCAGCAGATGCGTCAAATGGCGCTTCGGTCAAGCAATGGACGACTGCATCAGGTGCATGATTCGGGACGTGGACCCAGGCAGACGCAGACGCTGCCTGGCGGCTATGCGTGCCGCAAGCATCCCAATGTCAACGGTTTCGGTTCCAATACGAATCTCTATTTGGAGAACGATGTGGAGCGTCGCTTCTACTTTGAGAAGCCAGCGGTTTCCAACTGTAATCTGCACTCGCGCAGCTTTGCAAAGTCACTTAATCAGCTGAGTATTGAGCCAGCTGTGTTGGGCTCGGAAACGTCACCGGCTGACCAACGACCACTACCCCCAGCAGCCATGTTTGCCGATCTGCCCCAGGAGTTTCCGCTGACGCGCTCCGTCTCGACCACGACGGACATCTACACGGCGGCGGCGTCAACCAAGGCGCATATGCAGCATAAACAACGACGCAACATGGCCACCAACACCCAGACGCAGAAGCTGCGGGATAACGAAGAGGAGCAAGCGGCTCGTCTATGTGGTCTGAAGCGTGGCCTACGCAAGACCAAGGACGAACTCTTTCAGGAGTTTTGCAAGCGCGCCGGCATACGCAATAAGCCCAAGAACATCTACTACATCGCCAGCGAGGATGCAGACGATGTGCCCCAGTCACAGGTGCAGTCACATCTGCCACAAACGTCGAAGAAACGCCGAAGCCACAACGGCCACCACAAAAATGATGACGATGATGCTGATGGCGATGAGCATGGATTTCAAGAATTTCGCGCGGGTCCTCCATTGGACGAAGATCATCTCTTCGTTGTGACTGGTAAGTTGGCAAAGTATTAAAATACAACCATACAAACTGATGTATTTTTTGTGATCCTCTGTAGATCATGCTCAACATGTTCATCCTCCTGGCATGCCCGCATCCATGTACATGGATCCGATGTTCCCGTCGTTACGCAAACTCAACTCGAATCTTTCGCTGCACACGCAAGCGTCGAATATGTGGGCATGGCCGGAACAGCAACGCCCGACGTCGGAGCACAACCAGAGCCGGACGTTGCCACGATCGTTCATGCGTCAACCAGCGGGCAGTCAGGATAGCTTGGGTTCACAGCTAAGCAGCTACAGTCCCAGCCATCAGCGCTTTTCGCAGCTGATGCAAAACCAGCACCAGCACCAGCAGCATCAGCTGCATCCACAGAATCGCTATCTGTCCACGCTGACGCTGCTTCATGGCGAGGAGGCACAGATCAAGGCTCAGCCACAGGCTGTGCAGTGGCCAACGGCGATACCATCCTCGCCATCCAATTACGTCAACGGCTATCCACATCCGCAGCCGCTATACACGCCTGCCGTTGCCATGCCAGTCTCGAGCAGCAGCAACACATCTCATCCGGCCAAGTTCCAGCGGGCGTACGCCTTCGACGATGCTCAGCGTCGTGGTAGCCTGGCCATCGGGGAAGCTTTCGATCTAGACGAGATGGAGCGCGATCGCCGACGCTCCCATGCAAGCCTTTTTGGTGGCACTGGCGTAGCTCCGAAGCGGGAGCAATACGATCTCATTAATGGCACTGCAGTTTAAGGCCGTATTTCGATTATAAATGATGTGTTAAACATAGAACAACAAAAGTAGGATATTATCTTAGTTGTAGCAGTTGTTGTCCAGCTATGCACCATCCATCAAATCATCGATTCGTCGCTGTAGCTATATATTATGGCTCTTCCAGTTTTCAATTTCGATAATATGAATTTGTTTATGTTTTCTCGGGCATTCAATTAGGAGAGCAAAACCGAATTTAAATAAAAGCCAAGAATTGTATTTCGAATTCAACAACTGCAAAGTGCATAACATGATATGAAATGAATGTTTGTAGAACAAATCTTTCACATCATAGGTTAAATATATATATAAATATTCTTGATCAACATCAATCGATGCCAGCTGTCCGCCAGTGAGTGTCTATCTGATTCAATGTCTTGAAAAACCTACATGATACCAACAAATAATCGGTTTTAATCCGCTCTGCAAGATGTATGTATTTTCCTGATTCATCGCAGACTGTTTAATCTCAGTAGATTTAAACTAGTTCTGGCGATTTTTAGTTAATCTTTCACGGTTTTTAAGAGTCTGCTGTATGCCGGACTATTTAGTAAATATATATGTATGTACATTGCTTAGGCCTTAATGGATAATACTGATTGAATAAGTTCTGATTTGAAAAAAATCGGCTAATCCCTTAATATATATAAATGCTTGATGTATTCACGAAATTGATGTAATCTCTATTGTATAGTGATGGACTGGCGATCACTTTGCTAACCAGGATCACAGTGGACAGATTAGACAAATGTACACATCGGCGAGCGCGGCGGGCAAAGCAATCGTCAGTTGTCATGGTGATCATCACAGGTTCATGCGTCTCCAGAACTCCAGACTGTGCGACAATTGCGAACCGGAGGATGCCAGCGATGCGGTTGAGGCATTGTCCACCAGCTGTGCGTACACTTCACGCAGAACAGTGGGTCGGGTGTCCAAACTGCTTGAGTTGCCCGTTGGTGGGGTGTCTCCGATACCTCCTAGCCGATCCAGCTGACCAGTAGTGGGAGCTGCATCAGTTCGGCTGCTTGGCGCCGTATGCGGGCGCTGGCATAGCGCACTGGTTGAGCAGGTGGCATTCAGTTTAACTGTTGGTGCGCTCCAAGGGCGCGTTGCCGGCTCTGTAACGAGCTTGTTGTGATACTGGGCTTGTGCTCCTGCTTGGCTAGAAAAGAGCTGCTGCATTTTGGCCATGGAACGCTGCAGTTTGCGACTGGCAGGCGGCGTTAGCGGCCTATCGTCGCCAAATGCGACGTCGCCGCTCATCGAAATCGTGTCTGCGAGGGATGTTACCGTATCACTGCTCAGCAAATCCATGTCAGCGTTGATGAGTGGCAGTTGCGATTCTGCAGTGAGCAGCTGGAGGCTTGGGTGCTTGCCGACCCGCGCTAATGTGGCTTCCACACGACTTAGGAGCTGCTGCGCCTCATCCTGCACCTGGTCGACGAGGATCTTATTTGGCAGCTCCAGCTCCAGCTGTTGCACTGCTGTTGGGGACTCTGATAATGTCGCCTGCAGCTCAGTAAAAAGTTGGCGCCGTGCAACGGCAATTGGATTGGTGAACTGATATCTCTCAGAACCTAGCTCAGATGCACTGTATACAGGTGAGGACACTGTTGGCAATAACATCTGTATTGGCTCTTGGACATCCTCGTGAAGCGTCATCCGTCGCTGCCACTCCTGGCAGCTGTCCAGTGTGCGATGAATATGCTGCTGCTCACGGGCACAGTTGGTGCGCGTGTTGATCTTCTGTGTGTGGGCACGCGCATGATCCAGATAACCCAGAAAGCTCTGCTCCAGCAGATCGCTCTCCTGTTCCAACTGTTGCATGCGGTTCCTGTGGGCGTTAATTGGGTCAATTAGTTATCGCATTGAAATTTTATGGCGTATTGTGTATTTACTTAGCGCTAAGCAGTGCTTCATTGAAGCTGGGCATGTGGGCCGGTGAGCGAACACCTGCCAAGATGTGCGCTTTGTGCCTAGCTTTGGTATTAGAGGCCAGGTGGTGCAGCTGTGACTTGGGCGACTCAACCGCAGTCGCAGGAGCAGTGGCAGGAGCAGTGGTAGGAGCAGGGGCAGTGGCAGGAGCAGTTGTAGGAGCAGGGGCAGTGGCAGGAGCAGGGGCAGTTGCCAGATCAGCGGCAGTGTCAGGAGCAATGACTGGAGCAGTGACAGAATCAGGAGCAGGGACTGGAGTAGTGGCAGAAGCAGTGACTGGAGCGGTGAATGGAGCAGTGACTGGAGCAGTGACTGAAGCAGTGACTGGAGCAGTGACTGGAGCAGAGACTGGAGCAGTGACTGGAGCAGTGACTGGAGCAGAGACTGGAGCAGAGACTGGAGCAGAGACTGGAGCAGAGACTAGAGCAGTGATCGAAGCAGGAGCGATAGAAGGAACATTGACTGGAGCAGTGGCACAGGGTGGAACAGGGGTAGGAACAATGGGAGGAACAGCGTCAGCCGAATCCTGCACCTTGTCAGGGTCTAATGCGAGTGGGGGCGGTGGTGGCTGCAGTAAAGGCGCCTTCGGTGTTGGGAGTGGCGAATTCAAACTCGATCTCGATTTGGATTTTGATGTTGTACAGGGTTTGATCTCCGTTTCGGTCCACACTGGCTGAATGCGCATGGCCTGCTGGGCGGCAATTTCGGTCTGTTGTATCTTCTCTGCCAGCAGGTGATGGTGTGCCTCATGGTGTTCCACCTGTTCGACCATTTCCGGCGAATGCGAGTCGCCCTCCACATGCTGGCAGAGCGTCTGCAGGATGCCATATATATATATAGGTTAATTCGATTAATTGGAGTTCGTGCTCTTGCAATGGGGTATTTACTTACACGCCCGGAACTCTGCCGGAGACCGAGGTAGACTAGCTCAACATGGTGGCGCAGCTTCACCTTGTAAAGCTCATCAAGTCGCTGCTTTTGCAGTATTAGCGCTTTGTTCAGTGACAGCTCGACGCGCTCCAGGAAGATGCGACCACTTTTGCTATGCAGCATCTCATAGATCCATTGCACGTAGTCTCGCGATTTCGCGGCACCTGCTGCTGGTGTTTGACTGGCGACATCATTCGAGGATTGCTGCCTGCAGTCTGTGCTAGTGGTTGCATGCCTCCGACTTGGCCCCTTAGTTTGGGTGGTTTGTGTGACCGATTTTACAGTGCGTGGCACACTTGTTTGACTCGCGGTGTCCTGGAGCTGTTGTGTCTTCGGCTGCATTAATAGCTTACCCTCTTGCACGCCCATAAAATGTCCGTGGGAGAAGCCTTCGCGATAGCCTTGCTTGTAACCCTGATGCCTGCCCACAAGACACTCCTGCTCCATGGACAAATTAAGCACATTGCTCAGCACTTGGACGCAATCAGTAAGCTCACCCATCAGTGCCTGCCAGCGCTCCAGCGTCACACGCACAGATGATGAGGGCTGCTGCATCTGCTCCTTGAATTTCTGTATGGTTTGGTGCATTATAGCCAAAGTGGCTACCTGCTCCGCATGTAAATGCGGCAACTCTGGCACAGATGCAGACCCGACCGGCAATTTAATTGGGCCCACCGAGGAGAGCAGATGAGTGTCATTCAGCTTGTCCTGCTCCGGTGCCTCCTGATGCTGTCGTGGTACAACGGGCAGCTGTGTTACCATCTGTCCCGGCCCCAGCGCTCGGCCAGCACGTGTGAGACGCTGCCGCTCCACCAGCTCCAGCTGCAGTAGCTGCTCAAAGGCCTTTGGCGAGATGATTTCGATGGGTGGCGCACAGTTTTTGCTGAGATTGCAGATGTGGTGCATAAACTGGGACAGCTGCTGACCCACGTCGTTTAGCAACTGTGAGGCATGTGGCCCAATGAACACAGTGCGTCCATCGGCAGCAACAATTAACTCATCGGCCTGATACAGCTGACTAGTGCCCATTTCTTTGCTGATCTCCAAGCACGCCAATGGCTCCGTTTGTACGGCCTCCGTTTTGCTTTGCCTCGTCTGCGGATCGAATTCAAGCAGGGCCTTAAGCAGGATCAGGATAAGGGGTTGTTGTGGCTGCTCGGTATACAGCTGCAGCACCGCCTCTCCCTTGCTTGCTTGTTCAGCTGCTTGATTGCCCATCAGTGCGGTAAGCAGCTGCTGCAGCTCCTCCCGATTAAACCGGAACTCGGTGCGACCCTCAAACCTTGGCAGTGTATGGCGATGCGGCGTCTCACTACAGAACACGGATAGCGTATAATGACAATTTTGCTCGTAGAGAAATTCGGCGACGAGCGTGTGCAGCGCCAGCATTAATGGAGATAGCAGCACACAATTCGATTGCCGGCCCATCTGTGCAGCGGTCGCCGATGCCCGGTTCAGCAGCTTACCTAGACGTAAGCGGAATTAAGCAGAATTAATCGAAATTAATGAGTGGATGGGCGATGATGTCTACCAATGCGAGTCACTTACCCAGCGAGGTGCTGTTAAAGCTGTTAATTAACTCCACGCGGAGATGCGTATGCATTTGGTTCTCGATGCCCTCCTGTGACATCCAGTTGCGAAACTGCCGCTCAAAGTCCGACTCTGACAGTTGCGCCAAATGCTCTAACTGCAGTCGCAGCTGCGTTGTATCTGCATAATTGGTTTCGGGCCTAACTGAAAAGGTGGCGTTATTTGCTTTGGCAGCTTGCGCGTTAAGCTTAATGGGTTGCTTGCCAGCTTTTGCTGCTGGCTGTTGTTTCTCTTTTTCTTTGCTTGACTTTTGTATCGGCCCTGTTCTTGGTGTAGTCCATTTCGACGTTTGCGTTTGCGTCTGCGTCGTCGACGTTGGTCCCCTTAATGGCGCATCTCTTTTGTTTTGGGCTTTCGCTTCTCTCTCCTTTCTGGCCGCTTCGTGTTTGCGCTCGCGCTCACACGTCTGCTGAGATTGCCTCTGTCTTTGACTTAGCCTTAATAACAGTTCTTCTTCTCTGCTGTGCTGCCGTACGTTTGTCAGTCGATAGCTGCTGGCAGCATTTTTGGCAGCAGCAGCGGCGGCAGTTCGTATTTGATTTGTTTTCATTTCGACATGCAATTTGGTGCTCATCTGTCGATGTTTCAGATTAGATCGCTATATTCTCAATAAATAATGGGTTTTATTTTTCAATTCTGCACATTTTAATTATTGACTTTTTATGTGTGTTTTTGTGCTATTGATGTTGTTTAGTAAACAATGCTTCGAGCGCCTCACCACCGATTGTTGTCGTTCTCCGTCAGGAGACCAACTTTGACAACAGTCGCACCGCTGCCTGTGTTGCAGGACACGAACTGGTTACCTGCGCGCGCTCAACCGAAACGATGCAGGTGCAGATGTAGATGCGATATTCCAGTTACTCATGGCGGTACTTGTTGCAGACTGATATTGTTCAGCGATAGTACATTTGCATGCACCTATTTACGTATGCATTTCATACAGTATATAAATAGCTCGCCAATGTTATAATGCTCAATACTATCCCAATAGTAATTGTTTTGACAACTCATACAAATAAATGCGTTTGAATTACAAATACAGCGCAGCCTACTGCAACGTTTGTGCTTGCAGACAAAAGCTGCCTGCGTTGTCAGTCAACAAATTACATATCGCTTTCGATGTTAAATTAAGCCAAAATATAAACAAAATTATTTCAACACAACTACCTAAAAGACGGCAGCTTAAGGGTTAATATTTATAAGTACTGCTGCTTATTTCTCCTACAAATAAATACACTTGAAATACAAACACAATTCTACTTAACGTTTGTGTTCACAGACAAAAGCTATATGCGTTGTCAATTGATATAATGCATATCGTTATCGTTGCCCAGAATCAAGTCAAACTTAATACGAATTTATTTCAACAGCTACCAACAAAAAAGGCCTCATTAAGGTTTATAGAAGTAAATAAATACATTGAAAGTCACACTTTTAACTACTGCCTAATCTTCGCCCAACATAATAAATGCCTTAACTTGTCAATAATAAAAATGAATAAATTTTGAAATACAAATGCAACAATTAATACTTTAACGTTCGCGGAGATAGACAAAAGCAGCCTGCGTTGTCAGAACATATCGTATATCGGTCTGGTGGCAATTGTGCACAGCTATCGGCACAGAGTCAAAACAAAGTAAACACGCATTTTCTACAACACAACGAACACTAAAGCAGACTATAATTATGGTTAACTTGCCTAATATAGTTGTATTGTTAACATAACACTGTAACAATTAAACAAAGAAATTATTAAGAAGATTTCTCCAAGGTAAATATACTCAATGTTCTTGTGTGCGATAGCACACTTTTGAATGCTACTCCTTTGTGACGTGTCTCTATATTTAATTTCACAAAAATCGCAACTAACACTAAAACGCTCAGTCATCTTCAGCAGCAGCAGCAGCCTCACATCCGCTCAAATGTCGCACATAGACAATATTTTTAATCAGGTTCGTGCACGTCTTCAGGCGCACAGCATTAAACTATGGGAGGAGCCGTACTACTCCGAAGGCCTGGGCAGCATTGAGGCATCCATTGAAGTGAGTTAATCTACATATGTACATAAGACAAATACGAGAAAAATTCCATACAGCGCCTGGCTGACGAATTTAGTGAAAATCTGGGCATTGACTCCTCGCGCTGCAAGTGCGTGCTCACTGAGTTGCAGGATAATGCGCTGCGCAAACTGAAGGCACGTCAGGAGTTCAGCGAAACGGGATTGGCCACATTCAAGGTGCGTCGCATCGACAATCGCAATGGCACGACCAACATTATGGACATCAAGTGCGACCTCAACGAATTGGGCTCCACGCTGCATCAGGCGATTGCCAGCAAACTGCAGATCGACAATGCCAATCACGTCAAGTGCATCTCCGCGGGCCGCATTGTGTCACCCCATGCAACGCTGGCTGCACAGCACCTGAAAAATAATCAGCAACTGATCGTCATCGTTGGCCAATGCGACAATCAAAGCGGTGCCCTTCACGAACGCATTAACAAGATTAAATCGGATGTTGCGACGGTGGTTGCATCCCAAAACCAGCTAATGGAGGTAGGTGAATTATGAATTTAAAGTTGCCGACATCCATTTACGATTAAGTTGGACTTTTCCCTAGAAAACAATGGTGTTCTGGATTTTTCTATATAATGAAGTGATTTTTCTCGTCCCCAGCAAAATCATTTTAGTTCTTTAAAAATAATCGATATTCGTAAACAAAAAGCAAGATTTTAAAGATAATAATTCGTCTTTTAGCAATGATGTAGTGATATATATATATAAATACATATACATATACATGCATATGTATATATACATATACATAAGGATTTATATATTTCAAGATAGCTTTAAATTACAGGTATATGTTTAAAAATCAGTTATATTGACCGAAAGCAGCCAGTATCACTACACTATTAGATTAAAGCATTTTCACATTTAAGTATAATGGTATAATATGTGTTTGTCTATCGTTTAGATGGAGGATCAGGATGGCAATCCGGTGTTTCTGCCGCCAAACGAGAATCGCGCACTTCTTACTGGCATGGGCTACTGTGAGAAGGCACGCGCCACTATGAATCGTGATAATTATGAGGAGGCGCTGCTGCTGCTGCTCGAAGCGGATGAACAGTTCAATGCTTGCGATAGTAAATTCCTCGAGTCAGTGGACAACTATGCCCTGCTCAATTTGGATATTGTGTGGTGCTATCTGTGCCTTAAGAATGTCTCACAACTGCCGGATGCCGATCGCCGGTTGAGCATCTGCGATCGCAGCTTTCAACGCAGCTATGGCGAAAACTACTCGCGTCTGTATGCGCTTAAGGGTCGCGTCTGTCCAGAGCGAGCGCTCATTATGCGACTGCATTTGCTTCAAGGTGTTGTGTTGTTCCATCGCAATCTACGTGATGCCGCCTATGAGCGTTTCGAGGCGGCCGCCGCAGTGCTCTCCGAGCTGAAGGTCAACGACGAGCAGCTGCTTCTGCTGGTAGAGATGGGTTTTGAGGTGGGCGAGGCGCGCCTCGCTTTGCGTTCCAGTGCCGGAAACGTGGAGCGAGCGTTGCAGTGGATACAGCAGCGAAAGCAACAGCTCTCCGATGCTCGCAAGCAGTCGAAAGGAGAGCGTGCCATGCATCGACGCTATGCTAAACAGGCGACCAAGGATAGCGATTGGGTTAATCCCCGTAGCGTTTGTACCCTCACTGAAATGGGCTTTGGTCGTCGTCTAGCTACCGAAGCGCTACGACGCACAAAAAACGATGTGCCTCGCGCAGTAAGTGACCTTGACTGTCACATAGCTTAACTTAATATCTGATCTTAACATGCTTTGCTTAATTTTAATCCTAGGTGGAACTGCTGCAAGACAGCTCCGCTGAGCTGAGTGCAGCGTTACCCAAAGAGAGCAGCGCCGACGCTGTCCAGCTATCTGTACTATTGCAATTGGGCTTCAAGGAACCGGCGGCGCGTGCCGCCCTCGAAAGCACGCTAAACAACTTGGAGCAGGCAACCGATTTTCTGCTGAAGGCCATTGAAAGTGAGGAAGAGTTACTGCAGACTGTTGATCGTGTGACACAGCTGGCTAGCAGCAATGCTATCGGCATTGACATGGCATCAACTTCACAGGCGAGCGCACCGTCTGAATCCCTCATAGATGCCGTGCTGAAAAAATCGAAAGCCGAGATCGAGGCATATCAGGCGTACAAGCGTTTGCACGCCGATCTGACGCACGGTGATCAGGACTATTTGAATTTGCCGCTGCTGCAGGAGGAGCAGCTGCTGGCCGAGTATCGTAATCTGCTCGAGCAGTAAACGGCAGTTGACTAGTGTTTAAGTCATTCGATTTAATTATATTTGTTACGACGGCTACGACATGCCATATAAAAACCTGTTTATCTTTTGTAGATAACTGTAATCATGACTTGTGTATTTTAAATCGGTGACTTATAATAACACTTAAGTGCCGTTCGTTTCACTACTTCAAATCCCCGCCAGCTGTCAGTTGCCAGTTTTCCATACTAGTGCGCATCGTCCACAGATCAGTCAACTGAGCAATCGTGCACGTATCATCGACTCAGCAAATTGTCATCTCAGGTGTACATACAATAGTATGTACATATATATATATATATAAATGTATGTGGACTGTAAATATAATTGGCTTCAAGTACCCTCACTCCATTGAATTGCTCGTGTGTGTATGTGTGTGTGTTGTCACAAAACTTATTAGCGTCTTATGTCAATGCTTGTGTTTTAATTGTGCTGTAAGGATGTAATTTACGAGCACCGGAGAACAACGCGTAGTTTTACAGTCACATGAGCACGCAATAAACCCAATTAGCCCGGAGCCTATAAAGAACAGGCACGCCGATAAGGTTAAGAAATTCTAAATGGATAAATTCAGCGAAAAATTCAAATCCAAGTCTAGTAACTCCAACGCTGGTGTTAAAAAGAAGCCAATTTCAGGGTAGAGTGATGCCGAAAATATGCCTTTGCGTACGGATGATGGACAATCAAATCGAAAATAGTTAGGATCTACAAAGATATATGAAACACATTAGCGACAATCCATATCAGAACGTAGTCACAGTACCAAAGATTCCTCGAATTCCTCAAGTGTTCAAAAAGTCCCTCACCGAAAGGCGTCCAGCCCGTTCCTTTGCGAAGCCCTGTCGTTATGATGAGTTCGTTATCAGTGATAAAGTGATGCGCAAGGCAAAAGCAAATTAATGCTGAAAGTAGCTCGGATTCCCACTCTGATAAACCAAAACCCAATGGCATTGAAAGCAAGTGGAAAAGAGGACAGCTCGATGGAGTAGCTCGTTTCAGTCTGAATACGAAATGACATGTTCGACATACCCAAGCCGCGTGTAGTGGATTTCAGTCTGCTTAAGGATATGAACATGGGAGTTGTCGGACTCGTTCGAATCCTATCGTATGGACTTTGATCGTTTATTAAAGGACCGTGAGGACAAGTTCCAAGCTACGAGCGATAAGTGAATCACTCACTGCAGAATGATAGATAGCAGTGCATCAAATTTTGGATCAATTCGAATACCATACCTACTTCAAAGCCGTTAACACCGATCCGATCAGCTGGGATTTTAAAGACTCATCGTTGGCTTCAACAAATTAAATTTTTTCTTTGGCAATTTCTTTCAGTGGGAATCTGAGTACTTGCAGTATATATATATGTATACTATACATATACGCTCCACGAAATTCGATTAAAGGCACTCGTGTTTATGGAGCTAAAACTGTACCAAGCCTAACGGGACCTTGTTTCCGCATTTTATAACGGTGCTTCTTCTTACACTGTTATGATGCATTGGAACGCAAGCTCCGATTGTTTTTCTCAAGATTATTGCATAATTGTTTTTTATTTTGAGCTAGTTTGGGTGCGAAATTCGAATAAAGGCAGTCGCTTTCAAGCCATTGGGAAAGTAAGTAAAGCGTTATATGGATTTTCTTTAAATGGGATAATAAAGTATACATATACATATATATAATATTTTACACTTCGAATCAGATTAGTTGCTTACAAAAATTTTGAATGGGAAAGGGAAAAACTCTATAACCTGAGGAGTTAACTATGATTCTGGCTTATCGCTCAAGGTCCAATATCAACATATTATCTATTAGCCAAAAATCTGTAATCTTACGGACTGGACTGAATAAAAATGCTAGGACGCCTAAAACTTTTAATGATTTCAGGTAACAAATATCGAAACATAGTGTTTAAAATGGAGTGGTTCAAGAAATAATAAAAAATAACAAATAATAAAACAATTAATTTGAATGTCTCGGAGTGTATATACATTTATAGCAATTAATTAGTAAATATTTACCCTGCTATACATCTGGCTGTCTGACCTTGACGGGTAAGAGGTGTTTCACACTTCACGTAATTTAAATTTAATTGAAACCGTCCTCACATTTTCCTGGTTTTGCAGCCTGAGAAACGCTGTGTGCTGCTCAGCTTTTCTAATTCTTATTCGCTTTGTACCTTATCTGCTAAGCTGACTGAACTTGTGACGGACAAAAGGTGCAATATACTTCATTTAATTGTAATTTTGTTGAATACCGTCCCCACATTTTACAAGTTAGACAAAGGCGATTGTTTTTAATCTTATTCATGCGAACTTGCAAATCCATTCGTCTTGTTTTTTTT
Source organism: Drosophila setosimentum (assembly GCA_035043505.1). NCBI lineage: Eukaryota > Metazoa > Arthropoda > Insecta > Diptera > Drosophilidae > Drosophila > Drosophila setosimentum. The sequence continues at coordinate 14,956,344 of JAWNMY010000090.1, read as the reverse complement.
TCACTGAGATAAGTAAGGATAATTTAAAATTAATTGAATTACTGGTCATATGCCAACTTCTGCTAATCTTCCTGTTTTGACGACATTTTAGACATACGGTGTCTCAGAGCTTATTTCGACCAGTGTCTAGCAACAAATTAAAGTGCTATAAAGTTTAAACAAAGGAACAAACTCAAAATGTTTAAATGCCAATATGATTCATGTTATATCACGTTTGAAAAAGAAACTTTTGTTTTTATTAAAATAATAATTAATTAATTAAAATAAGTCAAAAACTGAGAGCATATCCAAAATACATATCTAAGCTTATTTCCAACAGTCCTAAAAAAGTAACATATTTGGCGAATAGAAGCTTTAATAAGGATGTTAAAACTTGGTATGATATCCTTTAGCCTTAACAACTTCCCTTTACCTATTATTCATGGAAGATACCACTCATCCAGCAGTGCATTTTTGAGATCCTGTTTGCTGAATATGCTGTGATTCCGGATGTTATTTTTCGACAGAACCCACATATTATCAATAACATTTAAATCTGGTGACTGGGCCGGTGGAATTATCATGTGGGGGCAGTTACAGATAATCAAGGACTGTACCATTCCGGACTTATGCTTGGGATCGTTGCCTCGTAGAGCCGGAAATGAGGTACACGCCGTGCTAGACTGTTGCCTTTACGTTTTTGGGATCCAGCTCAGTATTGGACTGTCGCCACCCATAATTCCGTCCGTCCGAGCCAAAAATTTTAAATTTGGATTCATCTGCTAATATGACCGTGTTTCAGAACTCCAAATCCTTGTCCAAGTGGGTTTTGGTCGACGTCATACAAGTCCCTTTATTTTTAGCGCTTATAAAGGGCTTCTTCCGAGGTACTCGGGTATTAAAGTCATGGTTATGCAGAACCTGGCGCACAGTTTCCACATTGCTCTTTCCCCATTTCATGCAGATGCAGAATATAACTAAACTGACTAAGAAGGATTGGTCTATTTATACTGAAAATATTTAACCTGATAAGCTTTGATCATAAATTGAGGTACTTTTTACATAACCCGACCTAGCAGGTGGGAAAACCCCAGTTTATTATAGTTTTGGTGGTTAATATATGTATCTGCCATCGGTCTTTGGAATTTTTTTAAAAATTATATATAATTAGTTTATGGCAGGCAATTAACATTTTTTGCTAGGCACTGGTCAAAATAAGGTCTGAGACACTGTATGTACATATATGTATTAAAAGGCCTTAACCTTATTGAAAATCAAAGTAATTTCAGTTTTCTAGCTGTTGCGGCTTGGGATAAAAGCAAGAAAACAGAAATTGCGCTGTAGTTTCAGTGTTAAGATTTTAGTGATCAAGGAATTTAGGAAATTGCTCGGAAAATGGGGAAAACAACTATTTTGTTTTCATCCAATCGGGTTTAAGTCATTCTCAAAGATCTTTTCGAAGACTTATTAATTACGGCATACGTTTTTGAGTTTGAACATTGATGATTGGATAATTTAATATTTGAAACAGCAGTGTTCTGTGGTTTATTATATGTATATTAAAAATGTCTGTTGCTAGCTCTTATTATATTACCATGTCTTTAGAGAACATGCATAAATTATTTGATCAACTCTGCTATTAATTCCAATCACGCAAATTCATAATATTATAGGAAGCTTGGTGGAGAACACTTGTTTATAAATGATCTCTGGCCGTATTTGTTGACTAAAGTAAACCTTCAACCCGCACAAACTTGAAAGTTATTCTCCCAGATATATGTAGACTGGGCTCAAAATTGCAAACATTTATTAATGTGCATATTTTCTACGTTTTTTGTTTTTATAACTTAAATTGCTGATTGGTATCGTTTAACGCGTTTAGTTTTATTAAGTAATTATAAATGTAGGTAGTAATTTATATACCCTTTAGCATTTACAATTATAAGTGGAAGGGGTATAATAAATATGCATCACCGAACGTTTAAAATAGGGGTAATACAATTACTATTGATCAGCATCAATAGCCGATTTCTTGTGCACACACATTTATTTGTTTTTAAGATAAAAGGTTAACAACATAAAAAAAAATTAAACGGTTCAAGCCAGTGCCTTAACTTGTGAATTTAGTTAAAGATTTTGGTTTTTGGTTGCCCCAAGCTATCGTTATATTTGATAGTTACTAAGAGCCTAAGAATTTATGTTAGGACGGGCTACAGGCTATCTGCGGGTCGGTCATTTCCACATGCTTTTGCTTTGTTGTGGCTTTAATAGTCCAATCTTTTTCATACTTTTTTAATGAGTTTGGCAATTATGCGCAACTGATACGCAACGAAGCACAACTTTTGCCATGTTATTTTGGTTAGAATGGTTCTACTTTTGATTTCTGGTACGAAGGGCAATTGTTTGTCCGGTCCGAATCAACTGGGATTTTTCCTATTGCCATTTATAGCAATTAATAATTATTGTTTATATACAAATTAGGCAAACAAAAAACTTTTCGACATTCCTTGCAAAATATAACTTACAAGACCCCCAATTTATGATGATACTGATTAAGGACTCGGCCAAATCCCACTTCAAGCTGTAACAAGCAAAATTATGTTCATTATATTGAAGAATGTATGTTTTGATGCCTAAATGCAAAATCAGATAATAACAACATTTAGACAGCGTCAAATTTTTTTTTTTATAATTTAAAATGTTTCTGGTGCTTCAGAACTTGTTTTTCACACTCAGTGAGCATAAAATTTAAAATTAAATTTTTAATGTTGTTATTCTATATTTACTGAGTCTGTCGGTTGGCCTAAGCAGGAATCTTTGTTGGGATAGAAGGTAATTAAATTTTTATGAAATACTGTGCTTGTAAAATGGGTATCCAGATGGCGGTCCCAACACATTCAATCAGATTGATGTCAGAATTTATCATCAGTCACAGTCCTCTCCTCTGCGTATAGCGTAGGCTAAAGCTTCTTGCCGGACACAGTCTGACTTTGAAGCAGTTGGCTTAATTATCGGGGAGGTCCAGTTAAACGTTGCAGCAATTATACGCCATAGATAATTAAAACCACTCTCTTTGGTATAAAAGAACCTGCCTCTGAGAGACTTTGTCCCCGAGGCATTCGAAAGGAGGACATTTGCAAAGACGAATAATGTTGTGTCGCTTGTTAAAACTTGCTTGTTGCAATAAATAAATGAATACATATACAAATTCAAACGTGTGAGGAATGCGTATTTTAAATACTTTTTGATATCGAAATGCAATTGGTAAAACAGTTGTATGTTTCTGCAACGATAGTGAATATTGAGGAGTATGCCTATTGGGTTTATGCAATGAATATTGAACATAGAATGAGTTTTGGATTTTGAAACTAAAGACTCATAGCTTGAAATATACATATACTCGCTCATGGCTGTGTAGGACAAAGTGTTCGGTGACATTGCTTAAGCCCCTAAGGATAAAGTCATCAAACATGAAAGGTGAAGCGCTGGTAACCTTCTTTATAGCCACTTTGATATTAGAGTGTTAGGCAGTCGGTAATGTGCGATTGCAGTGTTTTTCAGTTTTTACTTTTTAATTTACGTAAGTTACCATACTTGAATTGCAAAGAAAAAACAATATTTTCCTTCTTTTTTTATTGGCTTAAAACATTAATAAAATTGTTCCGCCTGTTTTGCAGCTGTTTTGTAATTGTAGTTAGCTGTTTCTCGACTTGTGTACAATTTGGTTTTATATATCTTTATAAATACATATGAAGATACATATATGAACTAATTTAAACTGACTGAGGAGCGACGATTGGTGATTGAAAAGCAATACTGAACCCAATCCGTTAGAGCTTTAGATTTGTAGAGCTTTAATTAGGGATTGTTGTTTAAACTTATTTTCACAGATCTGCATATCATGTAAATCCTTTTCGAAATAGGTAGTTGGCCAATTAAGTCCAGGGAATGTCATTGAATTAGAAGCAATGTCAAATTGATAAAGATCGCTTATTAAGTTCCAAATCATTAACGTTTTGGTACAATACGCTTGACTTACGCTTCCCGGTAAACGATGACTTTTAGTTTTATTAATTTTTTGTTTTTCTGTGGAGTAAATATGTGTGGAATAATATGAACAGCTGTCTGTGTGTGTCGAATAAGCGTGAAGAATCTAAATATCATACATTATGCGGCAATAGAACGGCTTAAATATATGAAATTTACGAATAGGAAATTGTACTGCAATTAAAGCTAATGCTATACGACATCTTAATTACCGGCGATACGAACCACTTTGGTGTTTTCCTAATATTGTTTTTGGTTTTTGGGCCTGAACTCTGGGTCCACATATATGTATACATATGGATGAATGAGTAGAGAAGCTGCACGCAACATGTACAGTTAGAACAAATTTCGAAAGAATTTGGCTATAGCGTTGGGGGAAAGGTGAGAGGGGTGAGAAGGCGATTGAATTATTAAGCGACTACGATCCGCAACATTGCGTTGCGGCATCGATAGGACTGGGTCTGGGACAGGTGAGCAGTGGCTGTGACTGTTGTTGTTACTGTTGTTGTTGCTGTTGCCGTGCTGTTAGCCGATCGTCGTTGAAATCGTTGTTGAATCGTTGCGGAGCCGCAGCAGCGGAATTAAATAATTTCCGTAAGCGCGCTTTGTGAAGCTCAGTTGAATTGCGGCAAGCGTTGTCAACGGACGTATATTTACAGTCACTGCGCATTTTTCAAAATTGCAACTACCACACGACGCGACAGTTTAAGAAGAAACAGAAACACAAACAGATGAAGCAGCAGCAGCAGAAGCAGCAGACGCAGAAGTAGAAAACAAGTCAGCTGGATAACACAGACAAGAAGTGAATAACAACAGTAAAGAATAATAACAAGAAAACAACAAGTGAAAAACTTAAGTTCGTGTGCTTGTGTGTGTGTGTGTGGTGTGTGTGAAGTAACAACAGAAGCGATCACAACAAATCTCGACATACTGAAAGTAAAACTTATCGTCGCTCTCCCAAGCCTAAAAGCGAAAACCAATACCCGAAATACGAAAATACCATTAACAACAAAAATTGAAAAAAGAGAGAAAACAAAAAAAAAAGAAAGAAAATAAATAAAGAAACGAACGAGTCGTGGCTTATTTTTATTTTGTTTTTGTTTTTGTTTCGGTTTCATTTGCTGTGTTTTTTGTGTTGTATGTGCTTGTGCGAAGGAGGGAGACGAAATCGAAGCGACTTCTTTGGAGCAGCAAGTGCAGCGAGGTTAGTCACTTAATTCAATTCAATTCAATTGCACCTAATGCTCTTTTTAATCCTAACTCATACGAAATGTGGTAAAACCTAGTTACCAAAACTAAACAATAACACGTTAACCTTAACAGCGTCAAAATAGGTGGTAGAGCAGAGACCCGTAAAATTCCCACGTTGCAGAGACGAATCTTTGATTAGATGCTTTGCGTAAAGATCGTCCGTCCATATGTCCTCAGCTCGCCAGTTGTTTAAAATCGCTAACGCTCTCGACTCACAGCTATCTACTCACTTTCTGCTGCTTTTGTTGTTACTAGTTTGTTTCTTGGCAAGCTGCACTAGCTGCAGTTGTTGTTGTTGTTGTTTTTGGTGTTATTTTTATTGCCATTGTTCGGCAATTGAGTAGTTGGCTTATTATTCCATCCGTGAAGGGCCGCTCGTCAGTGTTGGCAACAATTGAAATGGCTCACGATAAAAAAAAACGAAAACAACAAATTTACAACAGACAAAAGTGAAAACTAATCGAATAGTGCCCAAATAGCGAATCACTTTAGTTGCCTTTTAATCAAATCTAAAAAAGTTGAAAACAAAAGCTTCTCAGTTGTATACCCACTCGAAGTATATAAGGTATATGTATGTACATTTGTAAATATGTGATTGTGCGAATATTTATATATATATATATATATATATACATAAGTAAACCTATAACCGACTAACTTGGTACTTCAATTGTACATTCAAATTATTCGCACTTTTAATTAGAAAGATATACAAATTCTACATAAAATGATACTTCAATGTGTAAAATAAAAGTGTAAATAATTTGGATTTACAATTAAAGTCCCAACGAAAAGGTTGAAAATGTGCTTATATACATATGTGATGCGGCCTATACATCTTATACATTCGAATGCATATATATGTATATTTATTTATAGTAAAACAATCGCTCCGCAACGTACCAAAACTAATCTCTTAATGCTACTGAATTCTTTTCAGAGTTTTTCGAAGGAAACATATCCTAGTTTTGCTTTAAATGTTGAACTCTAAAACCAAAGCCGTCTTCAATCAGATTGCTCTTTTAATATATATTTAATTACAACTACACAACTGTGTATGTTTGTGTGCAAATTTTGGCTCGATCTTGATTATTGCGTTAATAAATTTTTAACCGGTTAAAGCTCGGACAAGTACAGAGTACCTGAAATCAACTCGACGACAAGTCCAACCATTTTTTTTTTTATTTTATATATCAACGATAAAATTACTTTTAATAATTAACATCCCAACCAGTTTTGAGCTACTTTGGACCAGGCTTAAGGGCTGAAATGCTTATTAAATGTACAAATAATAATCATCTTTTAAAATATATTTATTTTTGTATTTAATAGAAATCTTTGACATTCTCGACAGTGTAATAACACATCTAAATGCAACTCTGTAAATTTATATTCTTGTTAGTTTTGTTTCTGATTCTTGTGGTTCAACACAGAATGTGGAAACACGGTTTAACATTTTGTATCTTTGGCATATTTCAAGTACTCTTAGCTAAACAACAACAGCATCAGCAACAGTAGCCCTCTCGTATCAGACAGATTCTTGTTTACATTTGAAGGTAGTCGGACTTAATTGCATTGCAAGTGTTGCACGTTGACCTTGCAAGTTGCTGAGCGGGCTAAAAGCAGAGAATAAAAATAAAATCTCGCCAGTATTTCCTATGCACTCAGTTTCAAGTTTATAAATAAATAAATGTGATAAACGTTCGATAAGGCCATGGCCAACAATTCGTGCCAACTTAAACTCGTGTTTGTGGCAACATCGTCTAATTGTTAGGTGTCAAAGCGGCGCTGCAAGCAGACTACTACTGTTCATACATATATACGATTTATACTAAGATCAGTGCCCGAATCTGTTGAATCAGTAAGTCAACAGAGTCACACTTTGAGATTTCAGAGTTACATACATATATACCTCCATACAAATGTGCATATACTTATATACATATAGATGTACATATGTGTGTATGTTGGGAGTGACACCCATGTAATTTTAAGTGGGCATAATCAAAATAAAAAACGTTTTAATGTGAAGTTAAGCTCGCTTGCTCGGGAAGGGGCAGGTTGGCTTGCTAATTCCCAATGACTACATGAATTAAACAATATTAATTTGATTGCTTTCTTTTTTTACACTTGCATTATCCAGTTTCAATCGAATTTTGCAAGTGTATATACAGTGGCTCAGAGCTTATTTGGACCAGTGCCTAGCCAAATTTTTAATTGCCTGCCATAAAGTAATTATACATAATTTTTAAAAAATTCCAAAGACCTATGGCAGGTACATATATTAACCACAAAAATTAATATATGACCCCAATATACTGGGATTTTCCCACCTGCTGGGTCGGGTTATGTAAAAAAGTACCTCAATTTAAGGTCAAAGTTTATTTGGACCAGTTACATTATGGATTTTTTAAGTCATTTTGATTATTTTTGGTATAAATTGACCAATACTTCGTAGTTAGTTTAGTTATATCCTGCATCTCGGGTGCAACCAGCCAACAGGGACTATGGGCAATCGGACTACCAATGATCAACGGAATCTCATCCTGGAAAACTTCCAAATGAGATATTAACATCGCAAGATAGCTGAAATGGTCAATCTTAGCAAGTCAACTGTATACAACATCATTTGGAGCTTCGTGGTCGCAGATCGGACAGAGGACAAGGGCAGAATGTCACCAAACAAGATTTTCACCGAACAGGAGGAGCGGAGGATCATCGGGAAAAAGAAGGGGGAATCGTAAGCTATCGGCTCCAAAACTGACCAACAGGTGCAGGATGAAATGGGGAAGAAGTGGAGTGTAAAAATTATGCACCTGGTTCTGCACAATCATGACTTTAATGCCCGAGTACCACGGACGAAACGTTTTATAAGCGCATAAAATAAAGGGTCCAGGATGACGTTCGCCAAAATCCACTTGGACAAGGATTTGAAGTTTTGGAACACAATCATATTTGAAGATGAGTCCAAATTCAAAATTTTTGACTCGGGCGGACGGAATTATGGGTGGCGACAGTCCAATACTGAGCTGGATCCCAAAAACGTAAAGGCAACAGTCTAGCACGGCGTGTACCTCATTTCCGGTTCTACCTGGCAACCACCCCAAGCATAAGTCTGGAATGGTACAGTCCTTGATTATCTGTAACTGCCCCACATGATAATTCCACCGGCCCAGTCACCAGATTTAAATGTTATTGAAAATTTGTAGGCTCTGCTGGAAAATAACATCCGGAATCACAGCATATCCAGCAAACAGGATCTCAAAATTGGTCTGCTGGATGAGTGGAGCAAGATCAGTCCAGAAACTACGCGGAAGCTGGTATCTTTCATGAATAATAGGTTAAGGGAAGTTGTTAAGCCTAAAGGATATCATACTAAGTATTTACGTCTTTATTTAAGTTTTTATACGTCAAATATGTTACTTTTTGAAGACTGGTCCAAATAAGGTTTGACATATATTTTGGATATGTTTTCGGTTTTTGACTAATTTTAATTAATTAATTAATATTTCCATACACACTAAAGTTTGTTTTCTCAAACGTGATATATCATTAAACAAATTGGCATTTAAACATTTTGCGTTTGTTTCTTTGTTTAAACTTTATAGCACTTTAAATTTTTTCCTAAAAACTGGTCCAAATAAGCTCTGAGACACCGTACATATATATTGACGTTTAGATAGCTACGTATTTTCTATACAAACTTTGACCTGTTACTCCACTAATTGCAGTTTGCATTACTCACAAACGTGCTAATTGAAAGCTACTGAAATAATGTCTGATTCGCAGTTTCTGGTAGGTTAATCAAACTGTTTTATTTATATAGATGACGGCTAAGTCCACTTAATCAGCAGAATTGACATTGGGCGGCGATTTTTCAAATCATTTGCATTTATTTATGTTTGGTTTTGATTTATCGCACGTACTACATCAAAATTATTGTTTTTGCATCGTCAAGTGTAACCTGATTTGGTTTTTAAATGTTTTTTTTTTTATTTCAGCTGGGTAGTTGTTGCATTATTCCTTAGCTGCAGCTGGTGGGCGTCTAACTGAAAATCGTCTAAGCCGGCAGCCCCAAGGTGTTCAGCTTGTGATGCAGCTGCACTTGGCGGCCTTTTTTGAACATCCAACCATCCTAGTAATACTTCGAAGCGTTGACCCCATCGTGAAATACTCTGTTCTCAGTCAAATAATGGATAACAATATGTGTTTAAGTTAAAGTGATGAACTTTTCAAATTGTTTCTGCTTTCCTTGTACTGAAATTTATTTGAATTCACTTAGATTGGCAACCGGTGAAATTTGCTTGTCTTCTTAGTGATATAGATCTAAACGCTTCTCAGTTTTGAATGCGAGCAAGATTATCAGGCAAATGGAATATACAAAATTGTAAATGAGGTTATGCAAGCAGAATTACGCATTTTAAAACGTTTACTTATAAATTCTTGATCAGAAGCAACAGCCAAGTCAATTGGCTGCTCAGCATTTTATTGTGTATCTTATGAAGTTTCATTAAGCTCTGTTTAGAAACAGAAATAAGTATCTACTAGTTAGCCTTTGTCAACTACTTGTTTTGTGCTGCCTTGCTTAGTGTATATGACTAAATTAAGCACCTAACTCATCTAATAATTAAATGAGTAATGAAAAGAAAAACTAGCCGACTAGCAGAAAGTCTTCCAGTGGACTTGGTATATTTCATATGCACAGACTATCCCTATCACTGTGCAACTGAGGAAAAACCTATAAATATTTGCTGCTTTTCCAGGCGGCTAATGTGTCATTTGATATTCAAGTAATTTTAACAACTAGTTTTGTTGCTCGAATAGGAAATCTGGTTGATCTCGTTGTTTTTTCACAGCGTCAAGAAAATGGAGTAGTTTCCAAATACGGTAGCACAATGGCCTGAGTGAGTTGGCTTCATTCACCAACAGCCGTGCAACTTATACAAACCTATTATTGGTTGTGGCATTCGCCGAAGTAAATGCACTGCACAAAAGTAGCGTTTAGTGCGCGCCGACAACTCTCTTTGTCTTAGCCAGTGTACGTGCCTAGCTTGGCTAATTGTAGGTGTGATCTTTCGCACAGATTTGTATGAACATATGTATGTAGGTATGTATGTATGTATGTACAATGGTTTATGATTAATTCGGGCTGCGCTTCTTTTGCACAGATGTCTATGTACATAAATATTTATGTATGTTTTTACAATGGTTTATAATGAATTCGAATTCGGACTGCGCTTCTTCCGTATGCAAATTGTGCTGCGCAAAGTGCGTGTTGTGGGAGGGTTTGCGGTAGGGTGGAAGTGTGGTTGGCCCGTGCAAATAAATAATAATCTCACTAATGTGTTAATCATAGCAAGCGCAATTGTTTTCTGTTTATTGTAGACTCCGCTGTTTGACTAGCCTGTAATTTATGTGCACATATGAATATGTTATTATGTACACCACTTGCATTTTAACATGTGGCTCACTTCGGCATTCTCCCCTAATGGTATTGCATAAAAAAAAACAAGAAAGAGTGCTGTAGTCGAGTGACTACGACTACGATATACCCTAAAGCCAGTTATTACATATATTCTATTATTATTAGTAAATTCCCCTTTAAAAAGATTTCACGAAAATGCGAGCAGCTCTGCAAGCGCCCTCCGACAAACACACGCAGAATACACATAAAAACATATTGAGGCTTGCGTTGATTATCATGCCATCTCTTTCTCACACATGCGCTCGCATAATTATGTATAGAGAAAATGCTTGCGGCTGCTGATAGAAATGATATCAATATGTTTTCGACTATAACTTGTGTGTTTCTGATCCGATCGTGACGGAGGCAGTTGATCAATAGTATGCATATGCATGTTATGTATTAATTATAAGATTCTGCCTTTAAAATTGTGGCATTTATTGCTATCGGAAATTATATATATATATATTATATCGGACGGACGGACGGACAGACGGACATGGGTATATCGACTCGACTATTGATCCTGATCAAGAATATATATACTTTGTGGGGTCGGAGATGCTTCCTTCTGCCTGTTACATACATTTGCACAAAACCATTATACCCTTTTTACCCATTTTTAATGGGTTCAGCGTATAACAAATTTAACTCTAATTTCTTATCTATGTTTTTCTGGCTCTCTGACTTATGCCACTTAATTTTGTATTGCGCAACATTGTAAATGCCTCGTCAGTGCATTTTAATTGGAATTCTCAGTGAGAATCTTACTTAGAGGCGGAGGGTTTAAAACAACATTTATTCCAAATAAACGAGTCTATTCATCTAAGTAGTTGGGACAAGTGGTACGCCAGCTGATTAATATATCAATGAAATGCATAACAGTGTCATAATAATGTCATATTAGCTACTTGTGTCGCTTGAATGAGAGCAACAGCTCTCATCTGAGTTGCCCACTCACACACACATACACAACAATAATCTCAATGTGCGATTTGAATGTTTGATAAACTGGTTCAAAGATTGCCAGACACAAGTCATATTGACTTGCACAATATGGACCCAGTTATGAAGCTATTTATTTATTATGAATATTACATAGCAATATAATGAACCATTTATGTATATGCGGGTATACGAGTATAACATCTGAGCTTTCCATCCCCCCCACAAGTAAGATCCATTCGTAGAAGCTCAAGATATATATATATATAATTTAAGGAGGTCCCAATAGGTCGCCTTTGATAATGTGCAGTGTTCTTCGTAGAAGACCTCAAGTCAAGGTGACAATTATAATAACACAATGAATACAACAACGAGACCTATAATTAAGACTGGTTTCAGATTCAGATATCTCATATTTTGATATATATTTACTCATGACAGCTATTTGATTTATTCTTTAGATTGGCACTAAAGCCTAGAATAGGCCAATGGCAATAAAGCAGAAGTTAGTTTCATAAATAACAAGAACATTGTTCCTTTGTTCGGAGTTTCGAAACTTTTGCTTATTTCAATACTTGGAATACCTCACAAGACACAGCATGACTATCTCAAAAAAACAAAACCATTGTCAAATTACGTACATATATCCACTGGTGACAATGGCTGAGCAGAGCAATTAGGGAAAAGCACTCATTTGACCTTTGTATGGCATTTTGCAGCTGTGAAAGGCATTTTGTAATTTCAATTAAAATAAAACCACTGAAGAAAAAATCACAAACAGTTGAAGTTAAAAGTCACAAGTCATGATTTGCTTACTACCTAACTGGTTTTCACGCTCACATTGAAGTCTATGGAAACCTTTCGCATTGTTTTCGCAGAACTTAAGTGCTATTAGCCATGTGGCTTACGAATGAGCGCATCATTAAAAGAACCGGCCAACAGAGTCTCCAACTGAACACATTTGAAAATGTCAAATAGAATTATTGAGTGTTCAAGGTAAACTGCAAACGGTTCACAAGTGGAATTAGCGGATATGAAATAATAAAACAGCATGAAACATACATATATATATATATGAATATTGCTTATATTTATAAATATTTATATATATATATTCTGATAATGCACATTGGGGAAGTCAACCACTTTGCTGCAGTGCTAAGTCCAAGTTTAAACCGACAAATCCGTGACATTATTCGTATTGTCGCTGTCGTGCGTGTCGTGTCGATGCGATAAGGCATCCAAAACATGGCCAATAAACAAAATCTAAGGTTTCACACGTCAAGAGTAATTTTCGCAAATACTTGAAATATCTATTAACGCCTACCTTTCGGCTGGGGCCAACGAATTCAGTCTGTGCCAACCTGCACAGTTGGCATTTAACAGACCCAATAGCAATAGTAATTTTATGACGCATTGTAGTGGCGCCTCTTTTTACCGGCTACAACTAGTTAACAACTTATGCGTTTTTGGACCGGCCTTTATGATTTTCGACAGTTGATCGATATGGTGTCGAAAGGAATGTGTCCCAAATTTTGTATATATAATTAAAGGCTTAAGTTTGATGGCACTTTTCTTCTTTATTGACTGACTTTTAACATTTATTTGATGTACTATTCTGTATTAAATTGTACAAATTATAAGCCCGCTATCTATTTTAGTTTCATAAAACCTTAAGTTATCACTTACTAAGCCTAATTAAAATCATTTTTATTAATTTATTAATTTTATGTGAACGGGGGGAATCACAATCCTTCATGGAACTAAAAATACTTGTCTTGATATATATGCACATTATTCTTTGTAGTAATGAGCATTTATTTATCATTTATTGCCCATAAAACAGATTCACAATCAGCCTCAAAAACCATATTACCACTAACGCAAAATTTAAATTAAATGTGCTTGATTTTTATAAACGGACGGAGAGTGGGATTAGGTTCACGTCGACCAGTTTTAACCGGTCACATGAGTGAATAAGTTCGCTTTTGCAATCGAATGTAAACGACTTTGTAATTGTTTTTATCTCATAATATTATTAACACACTTAATACACTTAGTACACTTAGTACACTTAACAGAAAAATAATTGCCATTTACACATGTAGCACTACCACCTGGAATGGATGGGCTTCTCTCTTAGGCATCTTAAAAATAAAGTCTCACATTTCTATATCGTTTGCTTCAATGTCTATATAGACTTAAATATATCTGTAACTGAATAACCAATAAGGGAACATCTTTTTGCTTGCAGGGAAAATAAACAGCTAAAAAATGTGCCAATGATTCAGTGCGTCGTCGAATCAACAGAGCGTAACTGAGGAAATCTCAAACTGCAGTTTGTTGCAAGTTGCCCGTGCAACAATGTCGTTCCGGAAGAGTGAAGTGAGGGCCCTATTGCGCAAAGATGTGCTTGTGCGCTGGCGCCAGAAGGGTTTGACATTGACACAGATCGTTTTCCCTGTGCTGATTTTCATGATGCTCTATCTTATACGGCTCAAGTATGGATCCGAAAAGGTGGATGCCTGTCAGTTCCCCACACGCCTGCTGCCCACCAAGAATCAGGTAGTGCCCAGCTCCTTCTCCTATATCTGTAGCATAGAGAACAAATGCCTGAACACCGATCCCTACGAAGAGTACTCCAAATGGCAGGCAGCACCGTAAGTCTAAGAGTAACTGGATATCAGATTGCATAGCTAATTTAAACTAATCATATTCATCTTTTGTTTACAGTTTGCATACCGTGATCGATGTCGTCAACGTTTTTGTCACCGATGATCGTCTGTACAATGCGGTATTGGAACTACCAGAGAAGGCAAACTTTGTGGGCGCCGTAACCACGTTGGTCACCAGTATTCATTTTGATCTCATTCGCAGTGAGTAGTGGCCTTCAGCTACATATGTCCAGCATGAGTAGTCCGCAATTAATATTCGGTGTTCCACAGACAACATTGGTGCAATTGTTTCACTGGTGCCTGAAATTGAGCGCATGATGAACTACAGTTTTGATATCTCAAAACTGTTTTCAAGTAAGTTGACATTTGCTCTTGTGCGTCTTATCAAAGTCAACTGCATATGTCTCTCTTTTATAGATCGGGAGACGTTCGTTAAACTAGGCGTTTTGCTATGCGGACATCCCTTCCCGAGCACAGAGAGCATACCTTTGGTCAACGACATTCTCTACTCCGAAGATTTTAGCGAGGTCAACGACGATGAGCTGCAGGCCATGCCAAGTAAGCTCCTCTCAATCACTGTATCAGCTCGTTTCTCGCTTACACTTTATTTCTTTCTCATAGCCAAATACTGCAAGCGTTTATATTTGGATGTTACCTCGACGAACCAGGGCAAGCTCACTTGGAACTTCGTCAAGCCAATTATTCAGGGCAAAATTTTATATACGCCATCCAATGCGGATACTGAAAGCATTGTTAAGTTTGTAAGAGTTCGACGCGCATTTATTTGATCAATAGATCTGCTCAATATTGTGTGTCTTGTGTCTTTTGTCTAGACCAATGCCACTTTCGAGGAGATGGATCGCCTGAAGAAATTGTCCAAAGCTACTGCCGCTGTACTTGGCAAGCTACGCACGAATGACACCTTCCAGGTGGCGTTTGATAATCTGCTGAAACTGGCACGTTCGCCGCTGGTCAAGAGCCTCATTGGCGATGAGTTTGATATTGGAGAGATTGAAACCATTATGACCTATGTACGCAGCAATAAGCTCATATACGAAGTTCTCACTACCATCAGCGACCTGCTGGAATGCCTCTCCGTGGATCGCTTTGTACCGGTAGAGAATGTAGAGCAACTGCAGCTTCGCGCCTACAAGCTGAACCAGCAGCGTCTCTTCATGGCCGCCTTAAACTTTGAGAGCGTGGCTGGTGAGCATATTACCTACAGATTACACATGGACACGGATAATACGCAGCCCACATTCGAGAATAAGAATCGGTTCTGGTTTCCGGGGCCAGCGGGCAGTATGCTGGTAGATCTCAAGTATCATCGCGGCTTTGTACAGCTTATGCAGATGGTTGACCTGGGCATCATTAAGCATAAGCGCCAAGAGCTGGGGCCTGTCGAGGAGCCCGATTCGGATCGACCAGCACGCCCCTTGATCAGCGTCCAGCGAGTGGACGATGAGGATGATCTCTTTGATGATGAGGATGACTTTGATCAAGATGTGGATATCAGTGTCGAGCGTACGACATTCCCTCCAGAGGCTACAACTCTCAGTGAGCAGGATGCGGAGACTACCACAGAGCAGGACACTACCCCAGCACAGGAATCTACTATATCTACCATAAGCCCCAAACGTATGTCACTCAGCAATAGCGAGATGGATGAACCGGGCGACCGTGTGCGACGCCAAGAGCTCTTTGATCTGCAGAAGGCGTCGGATACTCGAGAGAGTGGAGCTCGCTTTAAGCGGCAGGGACTCTTGGATCTGCTGAGCAGCTTTGGTAGCGACAGTGATGATTCGCAGGGGACGAAATTTAATGTGGACGATATGCAATTCTATACCAAGCAATTTCCCTATCCCGCCTATGTCAGTGATGAGTAAGTTTACCAGTGTTTAAGATGGACTGGCCACTTTATTAATTAATCCTTACAGCTTCAAGCGTGGTCTCTACCTAGCCCAAGCCGTTCAGGTGGCATACTGTGTGGGCCTGGTCATAGCCGTCGGCATTTGTGTGCGGGAGCGTATCTGGATGCGTGAAAGCCGCAATAGCATGGTGAGTTCATCCAAGGTCTCATCCAAATTACTATAGACATCTCTAATGCTATGCGTCAAATCTTTCAGCTGATGCGCTCTATGGGTTTGCATGCACACTCAGAACTAGTTGCCTGGATTCTGATGAGCTTCATGGAACTCTTTGTCACTTTTGTACTGATCAGCATTGTCCTCTACTCTGGCGGTATTCTTGCCTTTACCAACTGGTTCTTTATGATGTTCTATTGCCTGGTGTTTGGCGCGTGTCTTATATCGTTTTGGTAAGGTCTTTTCAGGGCTTCAGGGATTGTTTGTGGCTTGCAGTTTATCTAACTTTTTGAATTCTACAGCTACATGTGCTCGAACTTCTTTATTTCGGCCAACATTGGTGCTGTCGCCACATCGTTGCTTTTCTTTATCACACTCTGTCCGTATATCATAGTGCTGCTCTTTGATGCCAAGCTCAATTTGCTGGAGAACTTCTTGGTTGATCTCTCCTTTACGACGGCCTTTGCCAAGGGTTGGAGCGAACTAATGCGCATGGAGCTGCAGGAACAGGGCCTGACATTTGGCCAATTGTTCCACCTGGGACCGGCTGGCAGCGAGTGCGCTCTGGCGTTCCTCATGTTCATACTCGACGCGATGCTATATGCGGCCATTGGCTTTAGCTATCAGCGCTATAAGAAGAGTGAGTCTATCTGTCTTTCTGGTAATCGAATCGAGCCGATTCGAATTTAATCTGATATTTTTTTTGCTAGATAACTATAGCTTTGTGCGGGTAACACGCGCTCAGCTGAATGCCAAGCTTGGCGCCTCGCTGAGCAGCGTGACCAAGATGTATGGCAACAAGTATGCCATCTCGAATCTCAGTTTGGATTTTGCACGCAATCAGGTGAGTTGCCTGCTTGGACGCAATGGTGCCGGCAAGAGCACACTGATTAAGCTGCTCACGGGCCAGACGGTGCAGACAACCGGACAGGTGTTCCTTTCCGGTGAGCACAATGTGGGCGTCTGCTGGCAGGACAATATTCTAATACCCAAACTGACTGCCCGCGAACATCTGGAGCTCTATGCTCAGCTGAAGCTGGATGCGTCGAATAGTCGCGAGCACGCGAATGTTGAGAAAGAGGTGCGTCAGACTCTGGATAGCCTCAACTTTGGCAAGCATGAGAACTACTATGCCTATCAGCTATCTGGCGGCTACAGGCGGCGTCTGTGTGTGGCCCTTGCCTTCATTGCCTCGCCCACTGTTGTTATTCTGGACGAGCCTTGCAATGGGGTGGATGCAAAGGCGCGCAAGGATATATGGCATCTGATCGAGCAATTGCGTCAGGGACGCGCCGTTATCTTTGCCACACACTTCCTTGACGAGGCAAAGTACCTCAGCGATGCACTCTTCACCATGCGCAATGTTAGTTGTGATTTGATTTACCATGGTTTACCTCAACTTCAAAACAATTGTATCTTCATCTTCGTTCATCACAGGGTCGTATTGTGGGCCAGCACAGTCGTGAATCACTGCATCGCCTTTGCACCTCGGATTACAGAATCGAGATGCACTGTATAAATGAAGATGCATCCGCTGCCATTGTGCAGCAAGCACAGCAACTTCTAAGCAATAGCCACTCGTCGACCGGCAAGCAGCCGGCGGATTTGATCATCAGTGCTAGCTACGCGGAAAATCTGACGCCTGGTGCGGTGCAGTTTTTGGAGCTATTGCAGACGAAGGAGGCAGCTGGCATCATAAATGACTTGGCACTTAGTAGCTCCTGTAGCCTGGAGCAGGAATTCGAGCAGCTGAATAGCAGCGGCGACGCATCGCTCAATCTGCCAGTGGCGACGAACACGTCAAGCATTGTCACTGGACCCGCCGATGTGACAGAAGAGCCACCTTCATTCTGGACACAGTTCGCACTGTTGTTGGGTAAACGGCGACGTCATCTGATGCGCAACTATCGCCTGCTGCTCTACGTGCTGCTGCTGCCTGCTATATTTGAGGTGTGCGCCATGTGGTTTGTTAGCTACCGTCTGGAGGATGACTTTGACACCGTCCTCCCCCTTAGTCGAGATCTCTATCCGCACACTACGCAAATATTGAGCCAGGAGGGATTGACGCGCTTCACGGACCGCCTCTATGACAATCTGAGGACGGACTGCGACAAGGATTTCGGATGCAGTGAGTTCAATAGCTCGCGTCACGCCTTCGACTGGGTACTTAACAGTCTAGACGAGTATCGGGGTCGCCGCTATGGCGGCTATGGTCTCAATAGCACAGGCGCCACCGTCTGGTATAACAACAAAGGCTACCATGCCATGGTTGCGTGGCTTAATGATTTCAACACTCATCTACTGCGCACCTCGCTCAATAGCACGGACTACGACATTCGAGTGCTGAATGAGCCATGGAAACTGGGCTTTGCCGAGCTGAGCACTAGCTCAGTGCTGCGTCAGGCTGGTGATTCATGCATGGTCTTCATACTATTAATCGCATTTGGTCTGGTTGTCGCTGCCGGGTCCGTTTATCTGGTCAATGAGCGCATCAATGGTGAGAAGCTGCAGCAGCGTCTAAGCGGTGTCAGCGCTGCCACCTACTGGCTGGTGGCCTTCCTCTGGGACTATCTCGTCATGGTGCTGGCCTTGATCGTTTGCCTCACCATTGTGCTGATCTTTAATATGCCCGTTTTTGTGGACCGCCAGCAATTGGCTGGCATTGTGGGCTTGTCCCTAATGTTTAGGTATGCTGCCATATCCAATACATTTCAGAATATAAATATATTTTTTTCCTATAACATTTATTCACTTGAATTAATTTCCACTTCTATTCAAATTATATTTCACCTGATTATATCTTCCTAAGATAATACTTTTTCACAATGTTTTTTACCCATATTGGTTCAACTTCTTTAATTTTTATTTTTTATTATACTAATATTCCACATTTATTCCGCTTATATTCTGCATTAATTTCAAATTTTAATACCATGAACCCATTAAAAATGGCTAAAAAGGGTATATAGGTTTTGTGCAATTGTATGTAACAGGCAGAAGGAAGCATCTCCGATCCCACAAAGTATATATATTCTTGATCAGGGTCAATAGATATAGTCGAGTCGATATAGCCCTGTCCGTCCGTCCGTCTGTATGAACACGCAGATCTCAGAGACTATAAGAGCTAGAGTCGAGTTCACTCGACTACAGCCCTCTTACTTGTTTTTTTTTTTGTATTCGCTATCCGCTTCAACTATATTTCCACGTGTTTCCCTAATCTTTTTCCAATTATATTTGTAAACTTTTCCACTTCTTTCTTTGTTTACAGTTTTGCCTGCGTGCCCGCCGTGCATGTGGTGGAGAAGATCTTTAGCGACTCTAGCATCGCTATTGTGTCAATTTTTTGCGCCAACATAATCATACCGTTGATTACGATGGGCATCGTGCTGATTTTGGGTGTTGTGGGCGACGGCGCCAGCTGGGACAGTTGGCGTCATGGCCTGAACAATGCCTTCCTTATATTTCCGCAGCATGCGTTGGGCGATGGTTTGCTGGAGCTGTGCAAGAACTACATGGCCGCTGTGGTCTTCAAGCGCTACGACATTGATTCCTACAGGATGCCATTGGCCAGTGATCTGCTGAGTCGTCACTTCGCCGTCCTGGCCATTGTTGGCATTGTGTGCATATTGCTCAACCTGCTCATCGAGCTCCATCTGCTAAGTCGCATGTGGCATCAGGTGACGAGCTTCTTCGATTGGCAGTACAGGCGAGAGCTGCGCAAACTGGGCCAGCTCAAGCTCGTCAGCATACAGAGCATCATGAAGAGCTGCGTCAGCGCCGGCGAGGCTCTCCGTGTCGACAATCTGTGGCTCGCCTACCGACGCGGACGATATGCGGTGCGCCAGGTGCACTTCGCGGTACACCACGGCGAATGCTTTGGGCTACTTGGCAAGAATGGAGCCGGAAAATCGACAATTTTTAAGCTACTCACGGGTCAGCTGCTGCCGAACGTGGGACAAATCTACTTTGAGCATGTAAGTTACTAAGCCCTGAGTGGTGATTGGTTAGTTGCGGTTTGATGTTTAAATGCTTACTGAAAGCACAGTTCATTATTGTTCAGCATGACAAACTTGTCCATATGTGGGATAGTAGTTTAAAGTGCTATAAACTTAATACACTTCAAATAAATATTACCTTTCTATGCCCACAGCCCAGCATTTCGTACTGTCCGCAGAGCAATCCACTGGATCCGCTGCTGACTGTGAAGGAGTGCATCCAGCTCTATGGTCAGCTGCGTGGCATAAAGCAACTGGATCAGCTGTTGGAGCGCATTCTGGATACGTACGAGTTGCGCAGCTATCGGGATGTGCAGGTGAAGAGACTGAGTGGTGGCAATCGACGCAAGCTGACGGTGGCTATCAGCTGCTGCGGTTACACGCCCACCATATTGATGGATGAGCCCACTAGTGATATGGATCCGGTGACGCGTTCCTTTGTCTATCGCACCATTGAGCAGCTGTTGGCGGCTCGTCGTGCAGTGTTGCTGACGTCGCACTCCATATCGGAGATTGAGCACTTATGCCAGCGCGTGGCTGTGCTTAAGGATGGCCAAATCGTGGCCAGCAACAGTCCGGCTCAGCTGAAGGTACAGCATGGTGGCTACTATGCCATCAGTTGCTTCTGTGCGCCCATTCAGCAGGCGGTGCTGGCCAAGATGCTGCCACAGCGTCTGCCTAGTTCTTGTGATCTGCAACACCATTCGCATAGCTTGCGATTCCTCGTCAAGATACGTCAGCAGGCAAACTGCGCGATTGGTTCGTCTGACTCGTCTTTTAAGCAGCCGACGCTCGCTGAGCTCTTTGATACGGTGCGGGATATGGCTGGCAGTCTTCAGGTGCCGGTGAACTTTGCGATCAGTCGCTGTCGCTTCGATGCGGTCTTTGAGCGGATCCTGGACAACAGCGAGGCAACAACAAATGGCGCCACCGATCTGCCCTCAAAGTCAGCAGCGGTCAGCGGCACCCTAGAAACGGGCTATGTGCACTGCGGCTTCGAGGAGACCATGACCTGAATCTGATATAGCAAAAATCAATTTTTATGTGCAATGCAGTCCGTCTGTCCGTCCGTCTGTTAGTCCGCACATCTTCATAAACATAATTTTATTTGACGCAATTTTAGCTTGATATTATTTTCCGTAGTTTCAAAAATAGACAAACAAAATCTTTGAATTGCATTTACCAATAACCGCCTTCACCTCTTGGACGAAAAACTATATTTTACTCTTTTCAAGTCGTTGGCTAAGGTTTTTAGAATTTTAGGATAACTATTGTCAATATCACGAAAGATCAATTGAATTTGTTTTCAACGGTTATAACACTAGGATTGGAATATTGCCAACTCGACGTTTTTACTTATTATTATTATAATTTTTTTTTTTTAGTATTAATATTAGTTTTATAAATATTTTGTAGTTGAATTGTTTTTCTATCTTATGTCTATATAATGTTCTATATCTTAGGAAAATTACTGTGTGATAAGATAGGACGTTTTGTTCCAGTGATAGGTTAACGGTAAATGTTGGTTTAGGTTTCCAGGTTTGTTCGGTTTCGGTTTCGAGGGCATCTTGAATCATTGTGTGTAAAAGATTTCAAACGATTTAAGATTACTTTATTTATGTACTTATCTTATGTATATTAAAAGTTTTAACGAACCCCGTTGAGTGCAATGAAAGGTTTCAGCACTAAGCAGACAATTCAGTCAGGGCGTGTTAGTTTTCGTTTGAAACCTTTTGAACGCTACTAACAATTACTTATACCAGTATGTCTAGTTAACTACCTACTATATAATATGAATGTAAAATGATAATGCTTGATGTGGTTGTAATTAAAATAAGTATACAGTAGAGTCCAGAAGAATAAATCAAATTTAGCTGTGTACAATAGTTATGTGCAACAGTTAATTATTATCGAATGGAGTCACACATTTTCGGGTAATTTGCTGTATTTCTGTATTCGCTAATTTATACCAAAAATATTTTCACTTCTATGCATTATGCACTATGCATTAAAATCCAACAAAATCGATAAATCTAGCCGTAATGACAATCCGAATTTAATTCGTCCTTCGAATAATCCTTATCGCACTATAACAGGCTGCCAACATTAAAATGGTCGAAGTTCCTTTAACAACTAAGACAAAATCATTTTTATGTATATAGAAAAATTCTAAAATCTCAACTGTTTCCTTTCAAATATAATTAGTAGTTTTTCAACTGGCCTCTCTAATGTATTTTTTTTATATCTTTATTATTAAATCACAAATATTATCGTGACGACATTCAGAAAACGCTTCTAAAGCAAGAAAAGTGAGCCGTAAAAGTGGAAACCTTGCGAGCTAAATGTTAAATATTTAATTAAGTAGTTGAAAGCGCCAAAATTGCAAGAGCACTGGTCTATAGAAAAATGTAATTATGCCAAATGGTGTTACATTAACTAAATCTCAACATGAAAGCCGTACTGGTCACTGTAGACCGAAGTTCATTTCCATAATCTGTGCAAGTGTGCATGAAGTTGTGTGTTTTTGTATGAGTGCGTGTCTGTGTTAGTGTGTGTGTGTTTGTGTGTGTTGTTTGAATGGGAGCTTTTGAGGTTTTTTTTGTATTGTTGGCCCGAAAGAGTAACTGGGTAAGGATCGGCCGACGATGGGTTTGATGGTATGCAATATCATGAAACAACTCCCTCACCAAAGCGTTTTGCATATTTTCTATTTGAGTTGCCGGCTGCGGTGCGAATGGGTGGTTGGGTCGTGGCTTCGCAATGCCGAAATTATTTTTTCAAAGGATTAAATTAAATTCCATTTGGCTTGGGTTAAAAAAAAAACACAACTTTGAAATGCCCAGGTAACACAAGCGCCAGAATTTAAATCAGCAAAATAAGAACATAATTAAAAAGGCTTGTAAAATTTGCTCACGTACTGAATCAGTAACGCAATTAATATGTACAATTTGAGGGTTTGTGTGGGTGTGTACAACTGCAATCTGGGAATTGTTGCTATACCCTGTGTCCTTTTTCAAACCTGTAATGTAAGAAAAGACAATGTCAAAGAAATATTGTATTTACGGCTGTTGTATGTATACACTTGCATATGACCGCGAATGTTAATCATCTTAAACAGCGACTAACAATGTGTAGCATCATTTTTTATTATTTAATACATATGAAATAATTACTTCGGAAAGAACAGATATCGTCAGCATGGTAAATATTCCACAGATACAATTTAAACGAGGGAGAACGGTGCAGTCGGGCGTAACCGACTGCGAAATTCTTTGATACCATAAGTATCAATGTATCGGTATCAATGTATAAAAGAGGGCGTAGTTCTGAAGGGTACATTCAAATTTATACAAGATTCAACTTAATTTTCTGTGTAATATATAAATGTAAAAATGTTAAGAAAACCGGCTGGAGAAGTCTGATATCTATGGATTGCGGGGAATGGAAGAGGCATTCGCATTACTTCCATTGTAAGATAAGCTGCCCAAAGAACTCAATTAGTCTTTGCTCTGTCACGCCCATTTAAGCTGACAACCTCCAGCGGTACAGCAAGTATCAGCTGGCCACTCTATTAAGGTGGAGGAGGGAGGGTGGGTTGTTCAGGTGCATTTTGCTTGCTATTAACTTTGTTTCGTCTTGCA
The DNA here is from genome assembly GCA_035043505.1 of Drosophila setosimentum. Classification (NCBI taxonomy): domain Eukaryota; kingdom Metazoa; phylum Arthropoda; class Insecta; order Diptera; family Drosophilidae; genus Drosophila; species Drosophila setosimentum. The sequence continues at coordinate 14,932,263 of JAWNMY010000090.1, read as the reverse complement.
CCAAAAGTTTTGAGCCAAGCGTGCTGATGAGAAAGTTCAGAAAAGCTGCGAAGCCCAGCGGGTGTCCCACAGCTCTTCTTACACTTTATCTTAACATCGTAGCTCATTCCAGCTCGCTGCTCCTCCCTGTCTCTTGCTTCTCATCTCTCTCTCTCTCTCTCTATATATATATATATATATTTATTTATTTTTTCCCTCTATATATCTCTCTCTTTCTATATATGGTTTAGTGCCTGTGTGTATGGCAATAGCGACTGCTACAAACAAACAAAAAGTAACTCTGCCCTCGAGCAAGCAATAAGAACATCCACGGGCAACACTCGACGCTGCAACTGTCAAGGAAATTTCAAAATAGCGTGAAAATGTAAGCGAAAAGTAAAGTTAATTGTTGTCCGTTGGCCACTCAGGAAGAACCACATATACACACACAAGTTTATAAATAATACAATCTGTCTAGCAAGCAAAAAGTTTACAAATAAGCTGAGGTAACAAACTAATGGCAATCAGGAAAGTCATCCTGTTTGCTGTGACTGCTTGCCACTAAATTATTCAGTACTTAAGTGTCAATAAGCAACCTTAACAATTGACACAGGGTAATAACTTATTAAAACAAGATGATGCTGTAACGCAGTATAAATACCACATAATGGATGTTAGATACAAGTATTATTATTAGTTCAAACATTTTCATAGTATTAATCCGTTTTGAAAATATTGAATACGAGTTTTGCAAAATATTTTAAACTTTTGATTACGCAGTGTTTTGTTTATCTGGAAATACCTCTTAGTACTTTTACTATGACGCTTCGACGATTTCTCTTGCAATACATTGCACAATCGGTGACAAAATTAAAATTCTTTGCCAGGGGCATGAGAACCAAAAAAATAAAATAAAACAAGTAAGAGTGCTGTACTCGAGTGAACTCGACTACGATATAACCTAAGCCCAGTTATTAAATATATTCTATTATTATTGGCAAATTCCCCTTTAAACAAATTTGCGCTTCGACCTATTAAAGTGTATATATTCTTGATCAGCACCAAAAGACAAGTCGATTAAGTTATGTCCGTATCTGTGTGAATACATAGCTATAGCAAGATAAGCCAAGAAATATGTTCATGTTTCTTATTTGGAGCCCAGAGATCTGTGTAAGATTACCCATATTTAGTTACTTATCTATGTTTTCTAAGAAATTATCACAGTCTTTAAACACCTGAATATCTCGAAATGATGGATAGATTTAGGTATTTATACAATTATCCATCGGAGAGTTGAAATCACGCAAGTAGAAACAGATAGAAATTCATAAAATTTGATGTAATTGCAGTGCCAATTTTTATTATTTGTAAATTCACGTAATTATATTAACGATTCATAATACACTTAATTCATTTTTAAATCTCAGCTGGGCGTATAAGCATTTTAACATTTTTGATTTTACCATAGAAATATATACCATCATCAACTTCCTGTTCATCATCACTGTCATTGTACTTTGAATTTGATTTACTGTAGAAGAAAATATGAAAACAAGTAAATATTTGAGAGGTGAAGAAGAGAGTTATTTGCTTACATAAATCCACAGTATTCGCCAAACCACCATCCACCAGACTTTAATGCACAATTACCATTAACCCGATCATTATCACGATCATAAGTGCTAAATTTCTGATTATTGCAAAAATATGACATCGCATCAGCTGCGTTGCCACTGAATCCTTTTAAACTCAGCCGGTATCCATCGCTTTCGCCAGCAATGGCAAATTGATCATATCTTACATATTTTATTCCGTACTTAAAGTATTCAATATATATATAGTTCATGGGGTTTGGTGCTCGTCAAGAGATGGATCTTCTCCAATCCCAAGAAGAAGTCGCGATTAAAGGAGCCAAAGCCTTCACGATATGTCGCCCAATTCCTGTTAAAATCTTCTTTACCATTGATTCGCTGCTGGATAACTGTCCATCCAGGACCTGCCGTCTCCGAGTCACATAAGACACCAAAGGAATAATTGGAGAAGCTCATTTTATGAACCCCCCGAGCACCGCCAAAGGAAGAGCATTTAATTATTAAGGAATCTTTTGATTTCTGCTCATATTTGTTTAATTCGTTTGTAATTTGGATATTTGTTGATTCTTTTGGTCAATGGTTTTCTTATGTTCATCCAACTGTTTCTTAAACTCCTGCAGTTTGAATGTATCGATATCGATTTGAAGTTTTTGTTTGGAGATTACATCACTTGTACATTCTTCATTTTTCTGTGAATTGAGCTAACTTAATTCAATTTCCCTATTCTTAATGGATGTTCGATTATCATTGTTTTCCACTTCTTTCCTCATCAATTCTAAATGGTTAAGCAGCGGTTTCAAAGCCTTATAGGCATATGATCCGCATTGTTCCTCCTTTCCTCTTGAGATTTCATAGATCTGATATAATTTAGAATTAAAATAAATCGCTTGTCTAATATAACTAATTCTTATTTGCTTACCTCATTGTCATTTCGTTGAGTTGTGAAGGCCGAATCGCCTTTGATCAGGATTAGACTTATGCATAAAGTAAACACAACCCAATTTAATTCCATCTTTTTCTGCTGTGGCCAACTAGTCTCAATATAATCAGATGTAGACTGAATATTCAGAGTCGGACACAAGACATTTTATAGCATTGACCAGAGACACAGACACAGATCTGAGGCTGTTAAAAATACAGTGACCGATGCTGTTACCAGTGGCACTGATAATAGAACACGTCAATGGCTTTAGAGCACTTCATTGGGTCAGGTTTTAATCCACTACATACAGATTAAACAACATTAATAATGTGATTCTCAATAGTAACGGTTTGCAATGTACTCAAACAATAATAAAATATTAGTTCTTTATTTTAATTATAATATGCAATATTTCATAATTTATCTGCGCATTTTATTTGTTGTATTTACATGTCAATAGCTGTGTCAGATTTATAATAATATTAAATAAAACAAGTAAGAATGCTGTAGTCGTGTGAACACGACTGCGATATACTCTAATTTTATTGGCAAATTTCTTTTTAAAAGGTTTTGCACCCAAATATGAGCAATTGGCTGACTACAAGCACGTGCATATACATACATACACACTTTTGTACGTATATGCAATTTAAGGTAACGGGACTCTGCATAATACACAGAAAAACATATTGACGCTCGCCTCGATTATCATGCCATCTCTTTCTCACACATGCGCTCGCATATTTATTCATACAGAAAATATTTGCGGCTGCTGATAGAAATGAGATCAATATGAGAATATATTTTCGACTATAATTTGGGTGTTTCTTATCCGATCTTGACAAAATTTGGGCAGTCGATCAATTGTATGCATATGCATATTGTGTATTATTTGGAATTAGATTCTGCCTTTAAAATTGTGGCATTTCTTGTTATCGGAAATTTAATAAATCGATATTCGATAAACGGAGTCAGTTATCGATAAAATAACGCAAACTTGATCTGCGCCTGGTATACGAGAACCTATATTCCAAATCTCTAACTCTTATAGTCTCTGCGTGTTCATACAGACGGACGGACGGACGGACATATCGATTTGACTGTTGATCCTGATCAAGAATATATATACTTTGTGGGGTCGGAGATGCTTCCTTCTCCCTGTTACATACATTTACACAAAACCATTATACCCTTTTTACCCCATTACCCAGAACCCAGGGTATAAAAACAAAAACTAATAATCATAAATGTGATTTGTTTTTCCTGCTCGCTAATATCGCTATACCAATGCTCCATATTCGCTTCCGGCTAGCCGGCAGAGGTCACAGAAATTACTTACAGATAAACGAGCCGCAGTGAAGACATGGATAAAGAGCTGGACATGGAGAAAGTTAAAGGGCAGAGGAAACGGGCTGACGGCACCCTTGTATTATATTCGCTTCCCCTCAATTTCAAGTTTCGTCTTGCCACATTCAACACATGGCGTTTTCTCTGAGTGATTAAGTATCGCCTGGTTGCCTTACCAGGTTTGGTCCCATCCTGGCCCATTAACTCATCCTTGCCCTCGTTCCCACTATGTGCCTGTGCCCGTTAACGTCTCCGGTCGAGTCGCCGGTTTCTGACATGAGGCATACCAATTTTTTCCTCTTTGCTCTCTGAATTGTATGATTTTTGGCAAGTGATAAAATGTTTTATGTGCTCGAGTGTCTGATAACAATAAATAACACCATCAGCGGAACCAGGCGGAAACCGTGCGCAACTTGGCAACCAGGGGACCGGACGACCAGACATTGGAGAAGCCGACACCGCCGGGGACATGTAAACAAATTGGCGCTGAAAGACCTTTGACAGGTCTCTATTGTCGGTGCCAAGGAGGCATTGATTCTGCGTAGCATCAAATAAAATTTGTGGCAAGTTGTTTGTTTAGGTTTCGGCTGATAACCCAAGGCGTTCACCACGCTGAACTCGAGCGCCATTGTTTTTCTTCCTCTCAATTTATTTTTGACCTATTTAGTATTTTAATGATGAATTGTAATCAGCATAATTTTGCGGCCCAGCGTCCTGCATTTATATTGTTGGTCTATTAATCATCCCGCCCTTTGTTTGTCGCCATTACATATACCCAACCGCCAGGCCCTAAGCCCCTCGCCACCAAATCCTGACCCCAAGCAATTTACCAAATTCAGATTATGAATTCTGAAGTATTTGATTAGTTTGCGAAATATGTGCACCTCAGGTTTAAGGTATAAATACTGGCAGATTTTTTATAACATTTTAAAAAGACTTCCGGAGTGGCTTAATGGATGCAAAATTTACTGAAATCGGCAATATATTCTCATACTCAGCATGATACATTCATGGCTTTGTCCTGTGGAGGGTACACATATACATGTTTAACGGAATACAGCCATCTGTTCTTTTCAATTTTATGTGATTTTGTCATATTTGGTTGGGGTTTTCATAACATCAATGATATATTAGAAGCAATACTTTCACAACAGCAGCAATCAACTTCAGAACGCCATACAGTAAATGGAAATAATCAATTTATTTTATCATCAAACAAGTTGTGAAAAAGTTCAACTATATAACTATAACGCTACATAAATAAATAAAAAATGTATTTACAACCAAAATATTTTTTCGGTTTTTTTTTAAATATATTTTTTGTATAATTCATGCAAGGAATGATAAAAGCAAATCGGCAGCTCACACATATATTGCAAAAACGTTTGATAATATTAAAAGTAATGAAATTTATTAATAAAAAAATTTCCGTATATGAGACAAGCAGTTTATTTTGGTTATTGCGAGAGTTGATTTAATATTAATTTACATGGACAAGCCCACACACATCGGTGTTTCGCTTATGAAATGCATATGTGTTATTAATTATATGCGCTGGTCTTTACAGCTGTCAAATGGAGTAATGCACGGGTAAGCCCTATCCAATTCCTGGTTCTTGGCTGAGGCAAGCGAACCCTGCTATAATAAAGTTTTGTGCAAATGCAAAAGAGAGCCCCTCTTGCCCCTCTGCACCTTCAAGCAAGAAGTTGAGCATGCCAGCACTGAGATATTCTCCGTTCAGGAAGAGCCTTAGCCCTATTATGATAATCGATGGGGAATCTCTCACTGCTGCCCCTGTGTCAATCATTGTTACTGAGAAGAATGATGCGCTTCAACAGACTATGGTGGCAGGCCTTCAGTAAATTGAATCAGTTTTTGATGGAACTTGTTAGGGGCCCCTCCAGTATTTCTGCGATAGCTGCCATGGATGCAGTACTAATTGCCTATACATTCCCAATTTATAGGGTTAACTAAATGCCAAATTTAGATTTTTTTGCACACACATCCACGCAAATTTAAATACTTATAGTTATCCATTAACATGTACTTTCACAAGCTTTAAACCTTTTTGCTATATTTGTAATGAGTACAGTGTATGTAAGAGATAGACAGAGAGCGTGTGTAAGAGCGAGAAAAAGACTGAAACATATTGCATGCATAAGTGCAGTCTGCATTTACGATTCACATTTCATCGAATGTAAATCAAATAAATTCACTATTTATTCCATTATGTAGAGCTCGGAGCAAACCGGAGGTAGCGCCACGGGGCAGTATACAATTGCACTTTGCATTTTGCGGGCTTAACACAACGGCTAAAGTTGATGCCACGATAGACCGGAGTTTGGCTGCACACGAATGCTGCATACCTTCTTGCATACATACATACATACATACATACATATTTGAGTGTGTATATAGATATTTATCATATGTGTATATGTATGTGTGTACATAAAAACATGTTTAACGTAAGAAACAACATTATTGATATTTGATTAAAGGCAGAAGCACTAGATGTAATAGCAACAGGCATAGTTTGCATGGCAAACAGTGTGCACTTCTAGCCTAGCAAGCATGCACAGGATGCAGACACACATACACACATACACAACAGAGAAACACACACAAGCACAAGCACAAGCACAAGTACTTCCTATTATGCACATTTCGTGGCACTGATAAATCAATAATGCCTTGCACCTCATTACAAGCAACAAATACATTTGGCAAGCAATAGCAAAAACCATATACATATATGCATATATGCATGTATATGTGTAAATTAATCATGCGTTTTTGAGTTTGTTTAAAAATAAATATATTTACTTACTAATGTATTCATGTTAGGCTTAAAAGTAAACGGTGTTTGTTGCTTATGCAGTTTGTCTTCTTGTACTTTATTTTGATAATCAAGCTTGTTTTGGGCTCGATTTTCTACACGCAGCTTGCAACGCTTTGGGTTGAATATCAACGTGTGTGATTTATGATACAGGTAAAGACTTATTTATGCCCTGGTCGAGTTATATCGGTTAGAGCACTTTTAATTTGTATACCCTGTACCTATTATGTAAAAAGCGTATCATGAAGTGTGTATTTAAGGCTGACCCGATTCGGTCCAACTTTAGCAGGCTGTCCCAAATTTTGCAGGACACCTGCGTATGCCTGTGTGTGGATTTGTCTGTGAGTATGTGAGTGTGTGTGTGGGTGTGTGTGCACATGTGTATGTATGTGTGTAGTACAGAAGGTGGATTGTGTAAGACTCCACTGGGAGTTTTTGGTACGGTTCATGTGGGCTTTCGGCTTTTGGCTTTGTACCGAAATTTCCCATCGATTTAATTTATATGCAAAATATTTAAATTTTATTGCCGTTTTGCATATGGCTCGGCAGCGGCCCATGTGCGATGCCATGTCCATAAATTATGCAGTTTGTGCCCATTGAAATCGAAATTTAAGCATAGAGCACGGCCAGAGAAAGTGCTGTCCAGTCCTATGTTATTGGTTGTCTATGCTCCTAATGTTGTATATGTTTATCGTTTATGGTATTGTTCTTGCCAGACACTAACGCAATCTCAAAATGAAACCGCAAAGCGTGCTCAATTCACACTTCGCAGCTGTGTGTCTTTTTGGCGCTGCTTTTGTTGTTTGTTCATAGAGTTCTGAGCAATTTTGCATTATCTGACTTTTCTATGTTAAGGAATAGGAAGGGATATTTTTTATATATGTTAAGGCAAATTGCCTTGGCGCGTTGAGTTAATGGATAGAGGATAGAGTAACGCATGGAGTATGTCAACTTATGAACAAGGATCAGATGATGCCGCAACTGCTTTATCCGTCATAAGCGCAAATATCCAGCAATGAAATGAAGATGTTTACCGGTCCTTTCTCTTGGTCATTGTCAAAAGTGTCAGCTCAGCTGAGTGCCTTGTTGAAAGTTTGGATACAAAAACGTTGACTAGAACTTTGCCCATTTTTCACTAGCCAAACGCCCTCAAGTGGGCATGTCATAATTATGCTGATTGTTGATTGCCAAGCAAGGAATTAATTTAGCGCTGCAGCGGAAGCAGCAGCGGCAAGCACTCCAAGACTTGTGACACGCAGTTGGACGAAACTGTTGCCACTTGGCGCACAGTCAAAATGTTGCATGCAACAACAAAAAGCATCAGCCAAATTGTCAACAGCCATAAATCCTGATGTGACATTTGCACTGTCTCTGCTTTTTGCTGCACGAGCAGCAGTTGGCAATTTGTCCTGGTGCTAGCTTTGCTCTTGTTCCTCGTCTTAATCTAATTAGCAAGTTACTAGGCCAAGTTTTCATTTACATTTCTCGGCTTGATTGCAGCAAGTTTGCGAGTTGACCAAATTAGTCCTTGGTGTTGTCAGTGCTACTATATTTGACCAGCAAGACCAGACCAAATGTCCCCGATAAAATAAATACAATATTTCTTGAAACATATCTGGTGAGATTACGTTTGATTCATTTATATTATGGTATAATCTTATAAAATCATAGCAAAATTTGTATAACATATAGACGTGTTGTATTTTATATAATGGTTCTACTATGACGAACAATCCTAAATAATAATTTCTCAATGATGTGTAGACGATATGAATACTTGGTCATAGTCTCTAATCTAAAATCTGGATTGATTGAACAAAGCCAGTTATTTAAATTTTCATTCCGCTATATAGTGAACAGTTGTCAGTGCATTGACTTAAATGCCACTCAATCAAAAATCGCAATCCATTAGTTTTAATTATCTGAAAATGTCGCACAAAAGGCGAGTATCCATTTGGATATATGTATATATGTTTGAGAATATGTTATAAAATGGGAGTATGGCATGCAGCGCGGACCCTGTGTTGCCATGAACACGAAAATGCACTTCAAAATTGCAGTTTGATTTTAGTTTGGTTACCGGCAACTAATTTCCGCACCATCGACACGATGCCAAATCTATGCGAACGTCAAATTGGAATGACAAAACAGCGCATGAAATTCAATCGATCAATAGCATGCTGCAACTATACTAGGGTGCAACCGTCAGACGACACGCTTTTTAATTCGGGGGGCAGCAACAGCAACAGCAAAAGCAACAGAAGTCAGCATTATTATGGCTGGATGACATTTTATCCTATTTTATTAGCAGTCACGGGCTACGAGTCCAATTTGATTTTACAATTCGTCGCACTTCATTTGCAAATTTGCGAGTGCGACGGTATTTACGTCCATTCCAATATAACGGTATATATAAAATGCTGAATTTTCTTTTGCTGCCGTAACCTTTTGTAACCTTTTGCCAATCGCAATACTTACGAGGTCAAACCAAACCAACGTGGCATTGCATGCTCACCTAACTACACTCCCATCCACACCAACGGGTGGAAGAGGTTTTTTTGTGTTCGAATTCTACTGCCTAACGACCCCAACGATTGTTATCGAATGCCACTCAATTGCTAATAGCTTTTCAATTATTTATAAGATTTAACACTCGGCTTAAAAGACGCTTGTCACTTGTTTGCAAATGCCTCAAATTTGAACAAATTATTGAATTGAATGCTACGGGTTTCAACAAAGCTGTTAATACAGATCTATCTTATGTCCAGATGTATTTGCGCACTCCCATCTTCAATACATAATCTTTCTATCAAGGATCTGTAGGATAAACATTTCTGATCTCATAATTTAAGTGCAGATCCTCACGAACTTATGTATATGTACATATATCGATGAACTATACTGATTAATTATGTGCAATTCGTTGTTAAAATGTTCAAAGCAATATTATTGAAAGCAATAAATGAACACCAGGCATATGCATGGGGAGATGAATCCATCCACTTGTAAAGGAAAAGCCAAATGGAAGCAAATGCAACAGCAGCAGCAGCAGTAAGTGGAAGTAGGTGAAATAATAATAAAGTAATGAGAATGCGCTGTCTGCCAACTCCCCTGTGACAAATTTTGCACTAAGTTCAGCGATTATGTGACACTTACTTGGATGCTGAGAACGCTTTCTAACATATGCAAAGTGCGCTTGCATCGCTTACAGCTTATTGTATGGGCATGGCCGCATTTCCAAAGAGGCTGACTTAAGCAGCGTCTTGTGAGCGGTTTAAACACTGTCCACGATTAAAGTAAACACAGACTTTTATTTCGATACAAGAGCTTCTATTTGTACCCTGAACCCATTTAAAATGGGTTAATCTAGTGCAAGGAAGTTGTGTCAAAGTAGGTAACAGGCAGAAGGAAGCATCTCCGATCCAAGAAGGATTATTTATTTTTGATAAGAGACTTTAAATTTCGACTATAAGCTCTCGTATACCGCGCGCAGTTAAAATTCTTCTAGTTGATATGATTTATATGTATATATCAAGATCAAGAAATGAATGCGCTTTCACTCATATTATACAAATAATTGGGTTTTGTTATTATTTAATTTATTGTTAGCGTGCATTTGCATTACGTTGCATTTTTTGTGTAATCGGTTTTTATGGGAGTCACATACTACATGATTAAGAAAAATGTACTTTCTTTCGTGTACTTAATGTGTTAACGATACAAATGTTATTTGCCATTTCCATAGAATAACTTGGAGAGCTTCTAGTGACCAACTTTGAATTGTCGCGTGCATTCCACACAGGAAAAATAATTGATTCGATATTGCCATGTCGTCAATATGCAAGATTTGGCTAATTTTTAATTTGTACGGGGTAAAAAACGCTTGGCTCAAGTATATCAATGGAATGCCATTAATATTCGTGGCATTCACAAGAAAAATGAGGCAGAGAAACACAAGTGGACCTGCAGACCTAACACTAAACAGTGATCCTGGCTGAGTCTTGCCATTGGGTGGAATGTGGGAAGAGCGGGGCGAGAACATCTGCTGCCGTGCATAGCGCTCGCAGAATATGTTACACATCCACCTACACCCACACCTACAGCCACACATACACCCTCATACACACTCAGGAAATGATGTAAGTAAGGCTTGCGGGGCGTGACAGCTCCAAAAATTCCCCAAAAAAAAAGAAAAAATAAAAACGGCTGAGGCAAAGCTGCTATGCTTGTTAAGATGAAGCTATCCTGAAGGGTTCTCGCTGCGGGTCTGTTCTGACACCGGGTTTGACTCTGGATCTACCTGCGGTTCGGGTCGCTGTCTTCGGTATACACGCAAGTTATGGGTAAATGCAAATTAAATTTTCACCGACGAGCAACCAAACAAAAACGAAACGCACAAATCAAGTCCTTTGAATTTGTAGGATCCGGAAGGGGGGAAAAGTTGAGTTGTTTGCTTCTTCTTTATTATATTGTTTTTTTTTTTTTTTTTTTTGGGATTTCAGTTAATGTTGTTGTTGTTGCAGTGGCCTTTTATACCCTGTACCCATTAATAGGGAGTCATCGGATGTAATGAAGATGTACAAGTAACAGGCGAAAGGATATACAATCCCAGAATATCTTCATTAGGTTGACCAGCTGAGTGAACCTATCCATGTAAACAAAAAACCTATAAGACATTTAGAAAATTTGTTCTCTATATTATTTGTGGAATATGCAAGCAGCATTTGCAACTAGTTTAGAAGTGTGCGTATTAGGAAGGAAAAGGCACACTTACTTGATAAGATATCAGGGTATCTTGTAGTCGGGTACACTTGGCTAGATCCCACTCACTTGTTTATTTTATTATTGCTTAAATTTACGCCAAGAGCAATAAAATATTTTAATGGCCACATAAAACGCTGCAGCATTAGAAAATAAAATCATGAACATAGGACTTACAGCAAGGCAATGTTCTCCCAACTTGAAAGCGGTACTTAAGTGGGTGAAGCGGAGGGGGGGGGGAGAGAGAGAGGGAAGAGAGAGAGATAGAGAGAGAGTGAGGGGTGTTATGTTTGTACAAATCTGAAACGTGTTTCAGCTTGCTTTTCAGTCCTTGCTGCTGTTGTTATTGTTTTGTTTTGTTTTGATGGCTTTCATAGACAAGCGAAAACAATTTGCCAAATGAAAACGCGCTGCGAATTTTTCACGCGTATTTTACGCGTTTTGCAAACATTTATTTGCGGCCTTAGCGCACAAATGCAAGACTCATGAACATAAACAGCAACAATTTAACAGTCAAACGGCTAATAAATTATTAGTTTGACAATATAAGAGCAGCAAACATTTACTTATCCGTTCACCAAACAATGGGTGTCAACTAAAAAGTGTTTCCCAGACATTCAATTAATTTGAACAGGCGACCCGATTCTGCCAAAAACCCCCCGACCCCCATTAGCCCCCCATTCGCAGGATATCAGCTGCAGCATTCGGTAGTGTTCTCAGCCTCCCTTCAAAGCTCGCCCCTGTCAGCAATGCACCTTGTAAACACTGAGCCAATTAAACGCTCATTAAGTGCGCATTCAGCATGCGGAAAGGGCGAGCGCTGAGTGGAAATGAGAACGAGGACAGAAACGAGGCCGGAGACAACGTTGAGGTTGAGTACAAGGGCAAGCCGCTTCACTGTCGCGAGTTCATTTTAAAGCACTGTTTATGGCGCGGTCAGGTGAAGAGCCGCTGGGCAGATGAGGGCATAACAGCAGAGGCAACAACAACAACAGAGAAACATTTGAAAAAAGTTGCAAGCATTTTGGGTTTTTTATGCTCATTATATTTTGAGAGGCAGCACATTTTTACCTGACCCTTTCGTAACAAATACAATTTTTCAGGCTTTCGCTTATTTGTTAAATCTTTAATTTCGCCCAATTAGCCAAAACTTTCATATGTTTATGGTGAAAAAGGTTTTTTATCCGGGGTATTCTAAGTCGTTGAAATAAATGTTTTATCATTTTACATTTTAATACGCACATTTTTATTATATCAGTTATTTTTATTTTTATATTCTGATAACGAACGTACCAAGTAACGTTCTCACTTGAATTTTAATTTTTTTTTTCATATACAATTTTTAATATACTCCCTTAAAAAAATATAATCTAGTTTATATATAATAAATAATAGAATTTTTCAATGAGTTTCGAGCGAGAATTGCGTTACTAATTTTGAAAACTGTTCTGAACAGCTAAATGTTGGATTTGAAAATTGGGATTGAAAATATTCCAAGGCCATAACTTTGTCAAAAGAGATCCTACTTTCTAAAACTGGGGTATTTTTAAATTGATTTGACCTCTATATGTATACTGCATTCAAAGTTGCAAACGCAATTCGAACTGGAAATGCATGTTAAAATTATACCCTGGAAAAATTGTCTTTGTAACGATTCAAAACTTTCCAAGGCAATAAATTTGACAAAAGTGCAATTAACACATTAATAATATTTTTCATGTTATTAGTATTATTATACTTATGTTATTATTAATGTTGCACCCATTATAGTGGTCTTGTCCATTTTATATGTTTATTGAGCACAAATAGTGACTGAATTGTTTAATCTAATTCTAAATTCGGTTTTTCTTAAATATGTGATTGCTGTTAATCCACATTAGGCAAATAAAATAAAATATGAAAATGTGTTCTCATAAAATTCGACAGGCATATTCTAATTTGAGCACAAAGTGTGTAAAGCATCCTCATATAAAATACATTTCTGATTACACGATAAAGCTTTGTGACGTAAGACCCTATGAAATACATTTTGCAATTATTCAGTGAATTTAACTGACTCGTTGTTGTTCTCATCAAATCTAATGGAAATCGAATAATATATGCCACTTATTTCGGATAAGGACTATTATTCAAATGTGACAAAATATCGTTACGCAACATACGTCTGGTACATGCATTCATTCAATTGTCATCAATACCATTTCCATTTATATTCAGACGGCCATTTCCATTGGATTCCTTTCTCGTTGGCCGTTTGAGTTGCAGTTTCAGTTGCATTCAATGGCCAATGTCACAAATTAAAATTTATTTTCAGACGATTCTTATTTAAAGGTCTCTTGCTACGAGCTGGTGCAACAAGCACTGACCAGCTGGACATGGTAGATGCCATAAAAAAGTAAAGGCGAGACAGACAGATAAGCAAACATTCAGCGAGCTGGACAAGATCGAGGCCAGGCGCAGCTTTGTGTACGCTTTCCGTTGCTTTTATTGTTGTCACATTTATGCACGTTTAATGGTAGCGACAATCGACCAGAGAATGTTCTTAGCCTTGGCGAACAGTGGCCTCGCCACCGCCCACAATGCTGAATGATAAAAACAATTAAGAATACAGCGATGACGACAACAACAGCAACAACAATGACAACAACAATATACGTTTGCTTTTAATCCAATCTATCTCTTTCTTTCTCTCTCTCTCCCCAATTTGCAACACATTTTCCGCATCATTCTGGCAGCCAACTCTTTTGGTAATTTTGGTTGGACTATATTGAAAAATTATTGTTTAAGGAAAAACCCATTTGGATATTGTTTGTCATACTTGGACGGTAGTCGTTTCTCAACCGTTTTTTTCAGTTCTCTTACCCCCCACAATTTCAGCCTTTGGCACACCCCGCTTGCCACAGTTGTCAGTTTTCAATAAATGACTTACACCACAGGCCAACTGCTGTCCATGTTCATATGTGAAGACCAGCAGACGGACTCTTCCACTCCACTGGCACATTCAGTTAAGGATATCCGTTGGAGCTGTTCGTATCGCTATTGGACAATGTCGTTGCCATTTGTTTGTGCTTTTAACGAGCACAGCTGTGCATACCAAGTGAAAATCACTTTTAAAAACATAAAGGACCAGCTATTGACGGCACGTGGAAGATTTCATGGCCCAGCAGATCCAGACCAGTCCGCCTGCTCACCTCTAAATGTAATTATAAATTTAAAAACCGAATGATTGTGCCAATTAGATGTTTATGATATGTTGCATATACATGTGTAATAACGCTCTTAATAAGGGATATCTGGAAATGATGGATATCGAGAAAAATAAAATAGTTTTTGTATATATTATAGGTGGTTGATATAGGGATCGTATCCATCAAAATACACGGATATATTTCAATTAAAATATCTTTGGAACAAGGAGATTGGCGTCCACAGAAGCAGAGTTCGATATTCGACGAAATTATATAAGAAGCTAAGTTGTTGATCAGAATAAATACAAATAAAAGTCTACTTTTATGGGAAAATGAAACAACATAACGAACCTTGAAATGCGAGGAACCCGCGGGACAAAATCTGAAGTCTGCGTCATTTGCCGGGTCGGAACAAAAAATACGTGTTACAAAAGGGATCCGGACGAATAATTAGTCCTGTGTCCATCTGTAGTTAGAATACATACAAGTCCGAAATCGATATACATACATACTATGGTCAAAGCAGGAGTTAACGAAGGATTAGTGCCAGCTCTCTCTGTTGAACTTATGTATTCCTCTGTATGTGTCCGTAATCCTAATGGATGCATGTACATGCAGGCTACATCTGTATATATCAGTTGAGTATCTACGGTGAAATTTTCGGTCATTATTCATACTTTGCCTACCGAAAATGACAATAGCTAATAGTGAAGCGAATAAAATGTTCATATCTATATGCATAATTATGTATATATGTATGTGACACAAACGAATCCATTAATGTCACTGTAGCATGTTAAAATTAGCATTGTGGGCATGTAACCAGTACAGGGTAGAATGGCTAAATACCCCAAACATTGCACCCAATCGATTGTTCCTATTCCATTGTCTATTTTTCCTTCCCCTTCTCACTCGCTGTCTCTGTCTCTAAATCTATCTCTCTCAACGGCTTATGTTCTCTGTGGCCATTAACTTAACTGGCAAGCTTACTGACCACACATCTGACGATGCTCTTTTTGTTGGCTAATGAAAACATTTGGTTGGCAAACACCGACAAAACGAGAAGTTATTAAAATATTTTTCTACTCGTATTTGGGCCTCCGTATGACATTTACACGCACTCTGACAAGCGGGCAACAAACCTATACACACAAACATACACACACACACGCTACAAATCCAGAGACAGATACACAGCCACAAATTCATACACCAATGCACCGATCCTGATGGGATAAATGGTCAACCCATGTATATACCTGCTGGAATTTGGGCACATATGGAGTCCAATTGCTGTTCTGTAGGATGCTTTTGGTATTTGTTTGATTTAATGTGCAGCCTTTTTACCTGTGCTTCCTCTGTGTATGTGTGGTTGTGTGCTTGTGTGTGTGCTTGTGTGTGTGCTTGTGTGTGTGCTTGTGTGTGTCGGTTGCCAGGAAATCCTGAATTTCTTCGTTGTTATTAAAGTGATTTTATTCGACGAACTCAATGTGTGCAATTGCTTGTCATTTACAGTTATTGCACACACACACACACACACACACACACACACACACATACGTGTAAAAAAAGAAATAGCCTTAAATATAAAATAATTGTGTTTGCCAGCCACTTGGAAGATCCTATTAACACAGAATACACAAGCTTAACTTTTTAATGAATGTCGATATGTCACATCGCAATGTTGAAGACATCTATTAGCATTTTGTCGTTTGGAATAATATGCCTGAATAAATCACAATCAAGAAATTTTGAATACAAATGTGTAGTTAATAATTGAGTTATTATGTGACAAAAGGCTTACTATATAACTGACTGCTGGGTGAACCTTAGGTAGGCTTAAGTGGAAGACTTCTAAGACTTAAATTTTCTGTTATTTCCTGTTTAACCTATTTTTTGCCCTCCCTATGCAAATTGATCCGGTTACGCATATAATGTTTCGACTGATGTAAGTTTTTACTGCGTTCGTCACATTTCGAGTTTTATTTGTTGTATGATTAAATATTTGTTGGAGATAGGTTTACCGACCCAAAGTTAAGCTTGTGTTGTCGAGCAGCTTAAATTAAAGTTGCCTTTCAAGCGTTTTGTGAGCGATAAAAATCGCACCCGAACGTGACAATCGACACAAGTCGCGCCGCGTCGGCAGCGTTAAAGGCTAGAGCAAACAAAGCCAATGCAACGGGAGAGTGCCGGGTGGCTTCTCCCAGGATGAGAAGTGACATTAAGTGAAGCCTGCCTGCCTGCCAGCCTGCCTGTTGTGTATTGTGCTGTTTATATTGTGCGTGCGCATGATGCCACCCACTTGTTTACCTTTCGAGAGAAGCATGAGTCCTTAAAGCTGCCAGCTGTCTGGTGTCTGAGGAATCCTGCTGGATTAAAGCAGCCTGTCCGTGGTACACACAAATTGCCGTGCATAATGCCAGCTTGGTCCCAGGCACGAAAAATCTCGAAGAGATTTATTCATTTGCGGCTCTAGTTACGAGCTGCAGCATATGAAATATTTAGGCATTGCCCGGATTGTTGGTCTTTGGTTAAGCATGGACTCCTTGCCAAGGTAAAACAAAGCTTCTGCCGGTTGACCCACTCAAGCTCAAAACTCCATCACGTTGCGCCCACCATACCCCGCTCCAACCGTCATTTGATGTTGCCACCGCCACAGCCCAGATCGTCCAAATTCAACAATTTGCACTCAATTGCAATTTCCGTGCCGTGTCGCTGGCTTTAGCGTTGCCAATACCATTTCCATTGATACGTGGCCGCCTGCATCCGCTTGCCAATGGGTTAGGACCGGCTGCCCCACTTGCCACTTTTTAAGCCCCCGTTTCTCGTAGCACGTACGGCGTGAACGGCGCTGGCAAATGTGAAATGCGCAGAAATTTGTTCAGCCATTTATTGTCTGTTGTTAGCTATTGGTTGTTGGCATTTTGCTGTTTTTTTTCTCCTCTTTTGCTATATATATATATTTTTTTTATATCAATATAAAACGTGACAGTAGATTTTTTTAGCATCTGAACTTCTTACGTCTAGGCCTCAACTGCCTGCAGCTGATCAAAGAAACCTGATTGGCTAGCATGAATCTTTCTTGACGATTTCCCGTGTGTATGTGTATTATGCTGAAGGCCCTACTACCTAAGCTATTCCCAAATAGCTTCTACGTTTTCAGTTTTAAACTAGTCTCTGTAAACAAGTAGATAACCCAGTCAAGGGTATATAATCAATGTCGACCTCTTGGGGGGGTATTATAATGTTGTCACAAAATATGTTGCGCATTCTCGGATACAAGTTTTGATCAGCATTTGAAGTAAGTTTGATTTCACAGCGTTGACTCTGTATTTGTCATCAATGCTTTCAAGTTTCAGTCGGTTTTTGCCTCAGGCCCAAAGTCACATAAAGAAATTCCAGTTTGAGTGGGAGTGAGAGTGAGCGGTAGACGGAGAGGTTGTCAGTGTGTGAGAGAGAAGCATGGATTACGATAGAGAGACTAAGGACGTGATGCGTCAGCTCAAGCAACAGATTGCCCTAGCCAATGTCCAGGAGCTGTTGGCCACAGTCACCTGCAAGTGCTTCGAGAAGTGCGTAACAAAGCCACGCGATCATCTGAGCGGTCCGGAGGAGAACTGCATCAACATGTGTATGGATCGTTTCCTGGACTCATTTCGTCTTTGCGCCCACACTTATGGCCGGCGTCTCCGACGTGAGCAAAGCCACCAGCGTGGTTAAGATTGGGGCTCGGACTCGGTATTTACACTCCCTTTCAATAGCAAGTGCTTGGATTTTATTCGGCATTACATATCTATTTATTCTATTGCTGGTCGTCAACCTATTTCCAAATTATTACGTTACATAATAATATAAACTGGCCGTCCTCGATATCTTAGTGTTTATTTATTTATAACAAATTATTATATTTTCGGCTTTTTTGTACGTACTTTTTAGTTCTATATCCTTCAGACGGTTCAAAATTGTTTACAGCTAGTATAGTTTTGTCCCAACTAGTACTATTTTAAAAGCAAGAGTTTGTTTTATAAAATAAAAACATGTAAAAATGATCTAGTGAAGAGATTTCGACTATGAGATACCCTGAACCCAACACTTCACCGACCATAAGTCATGCACTTTTTAGTATTAAAACCTACAAGCTTAAAAAGATATGTGTGTGACATGGCTTTGTCAAGCATTTATATGTATATACGGTATCCGAGATACTTTCTTCTGCCTATTACATATTTTTACACAACTTCATTAACCTTTTTTTTCACCCATTTCGGTTGATTTTCATTTAATGATGCCTCGGCCGCTTTTACGGATGAATTCAATAGCTTACACATTCTGCAAGAGCAGACTTAAACACAGAGAGTTGAATGGTCGCCTTTGAATTGAGTTCGTTCGCATTAATATCAGGACCTGGCATTCAGTGCAGAACTTTGCGTTTGTCCGGACTGCCACTAGAAACGGGACTTTACTCGTTTTCGCCAGTCGCCTCTTTGTCTGCGGCGTTGAATGGCCAGCGTACCGACTCTGGAGTGACTCTAGGCCCAATTTCTGGTGACCATTTGGTATTTTGGCCCTGTCTGCCTTTCAGCCTCTCTGGCAATTGCATTTCAAAGCTGCCATATCCATATTGAGGGCTAAATGCGTAATGTGAAATGTGCAGAAATTTTTTATTACATCGCGACACGCTATACACACACTTAAGCGCTGCCCGACCGGTGGCATTCAGCGAGGGCAGGTCAAGGCGTAAGTAAAGTATTAAATTATTTATATGTATGCACATCGATTAGTGCGACCTATCTGATATTTTAGATTAGTTGCATATTATATGCAAAATAATCAGCTTATTTTGCCGGCTCTTTAGAGAAAGACAAGGCTTCGATATGGGTTTGTAATAATTTCATTTACAAATATATACGAATGAGCCTTAATAAGAGCGCAATATTATTTTATGTTGTGTACAGTAGAGTAACGATAGGTGCAACAAAAGGTAATTTAAGTGAAAAATAACAACAGTTATGTATATTGATGCTCTGTCGAAGTGTTATTTTCTTCTTTTTTTTTGCGCTTGAAGAAGAAGCAATGATCAACATGGGATTACAATGATAAATCATTTTAAGTTTTTTCTTTGGCTACTTTAGAGCTTGAAAATCAAAGTGGAATCTGGCTGAGGACGTTACGCATTTGTACTACGACTATGTATTTTTTCGAATGCAGACGGTGCCTCCTTAATCTGGAATGGCAAAGGTGCACAAGGACTGGGGCAATTGAACGATTCTATATGGAGTATAAAGGATGTCATCCTCGATAGTCGGATAAAGTATTTCGTATATGTATGCCAGCGGAATGGTGAACTATGCCGATCAGGCATTGCCCAAATTTGAGCATTCTCTCGTTATAACCGTTGAGAATGATAAATGGGAGTGATTGTAGGCTACTACCACAGTGGACAGCGGTCGATGCTAGGTCATTATGTTAAGCAAAATCTCACGAAAGTGGCTATAAAAAGGCAAAGTGGCTACAAAAGAAAAAGAGTCTACCAAGTTTAGATTATTTGTAAGTATTTGTACGATCATCTTGCGAAAGACTTTCGTTATACACGGCTGCTCAATAAGAATTATGAATCTTTCCAGCATTCATAAGACAGAAATTAAAAACTTGAATTTTCAGTTTCATACATACATACATATACGATACACAGATACAGAAATCAAATGTTTCTGAAGCCTTATATAATCAACTGAATCCATTAATATTGTAGGCAATTTTAATTTTCGTTTCTGTCAGGATCTAAAATGAACCAATTGTAATACATGAATTACCGAATTTTTAGTTTATATCAAGTATCGTTGTTGTTTAACCCTTAGCAAGAAAGTCAAGTGCACCTGTGAGTGTGTTGCACAAATGGAAGCGAAACAAGCTGTGAATCTGATTACACGTAAAGTGCTATGGAAAAAATTCGATCACGTAAATTGCGTTAACACTTTGAGGAGCATCTCCAGCAAACTAACAAAACATTTGCGGCAACACGTAGCTCGCAAATACTTATTTGTACAGTGCACGCTATTTGCTTTGTCCGTCGAACAGTTTGGAGGGGGGAGGGAGGACTAGGCAAACAGGTAAGTACCTCAAGGTAAGTTATCTTTTCCTTTATTTTTGCTTGCACGCCTAGTGTTTCTTATGTTGAGTCTCAATACATTTATCTTTCAAACTAACATTAAATCTTTTCACTATTATTAATATATTAATTTATGCTATAGACTTGAATTTCCTGATAGTATTCCTGCCTGGTTAAATATTTGTTTTATAACCTTTTGGTAGGTTGATTAATACTGTAAACATAAATGCGCAAAAAAAAAAAAACAATAATTTATGGTTACATTAGTATAAAGCTTTCAAATATACCTAATGTAAACTGGATATCGCAGTGCACGGAGTCCTTTTGCTTGCTGTATAGTTTTGCATTTCTGTTGTGATGGTTTAGTGTTTACCTAGTTTACTCAGCGAGACGATCAGTTCGATAAGCGCATCTCGTTTGACTTTGATCACATTCTGATGCAACGGTTGAACACCTATGATGGAATTGTAGCGATTCACATGTTCAACCAGATGATCGACGATGCACATGACGTGAATGCCACAATCGTAGTCCTTCTTGTGTTGTAGGCACCTCATGGCGCGAAAGCTTGCTTGAGCCATACCCACAACATCTTTAATGCTGTTGACCAGCTCTATTGAGTTCTCCATGTTGTTGCCTTTATATGAAGCAAAGTGATAAAAGCTATTGTTTGGCCGCGACGCAACCAACAGAGACCAATAGACACCGTCGCGTTCGTCCGACAATCCGTCATTCACCGCAAAGAATATGAATGATTTGGTAAGGGCCAAGCGCTCTGTGATTAGCGCCGTTTCCCGCTGCTTCTTGTCCATGTGGGGCAAGCACTGGGACAGTTCCGGTGTCACAAACAGACACATCATATTTGGCTTGTACTTAATCTTGTCTAGATAGGTCATATAAAAGCTAAGTATAGCATCGTTCAGAAAGTGAGCACCATGCAGCAGCTGGACATCGCTCATGCGCAGCAAGTTGTTGTCCAAATCTACCAAAACGGGATCTGCACAGGACGCCGCTTTCGGATTTTTGCTGTGAGCAACAGCGTTGTGGCTGGTCGTCGTCTTGTCGTTGTCAGTGTCTAACTCATCTGGTGCCGTGGCAGCGACTCCAACAGTTTCTGCAGCTGTGGCATTGACTTCTACAGCGACCTCTAAAGTTACGGGTGTCTTGACACCTACTTCGAAGACTTCAGCATTTGCTTCAGATGCTACGGCTACCGTGATAGGTTCACCAGTTGTGGCAGCGGCTTCAGAAGCTTCAGCATTTTTGTCAGTGACTTTGGTTGGCTTACCAGCTGTGGCAGTGACTTCGGAAAGCTCAGCAGCTGCGCCAGCTCTGACAACCAACCGACTTTGCGAAGTCTGATTCTTTTTGTGTATTTTCCCTGGCATCTTTAAACCCAAAGTTATGATAATGGCTTCAGTTTGGGATGAGAAGAATGACACATAATGAAAATAGGAGGCATTATAAATGTGTTGCTGTCCCTGAATTCGGATTACTTACATGAAAAGTATTTTGTATGCAATTAAATCGGAATGAGCCCAAATATGTAAACTGAATATTTGTTACGCTCTGACTGCTTCGGTTGAACAATACTTTCTAACTGTTTCTGAATTAGGATTTTTTGCCTGACAATTTGAAATTTTCTGTTGACAATGCACAGTCCTACTAGGTTATGGAATATATCGAACTTTTAATGTATCGATTATTTTGCATTAAATAAATATTGGATCGAACTTACTGTTCAGTATCAGTTAATTTAGTTACACAAAATGTTCAGTCAGACAGATGTAAGCTATATATATTCAAGATGGATCGTAATTTGTTCTGCTGCTATTCTGCTGGTGAGGTTGAACAAGAATATATTAAACCCAAAGTTATGTGTAACAAACGAATGGACGTCAAAATAAAGATCATCTGACAGTGAATTTATATTTTAAATTACAGTTCTATAAATGTTATGAACATGATTTTCATGCGGACACACTTTATGACTGGGTTGAAGTTGCACAAAGGCGCAATTACCCATTTGCTTGCCTCATATATGACATACCATATGCATTGTTTAGAAAATGATTTGCGGTTTCAATTTTTCGCATACACAGTTAGGAGCTGCAAAAAGTTATGCATTGTTGCCATACTTTGTCGTCGTCGTCGTCGTAGTCTTTGCTTTATTTTTGTGGGTTTGCGGAGCCGGCTCAGCAAACGCCCAAAACTCAACTGGAACTCAAACTTAAGTCCCCAGCGCTGTAGGCAAACTATGCAGCAAGTGAAATGCCACCGCAAACCGCATGCAGCTCCGACTATAGCAACTGCTGTCGCCTGCTGTCTGCTGTCTGCTACTGCTACTACTTCTGGTACTGCTCCTTTTGCTGCCTGTTTTTCATGTCCTGATCATTTTATGTTGCATGAGTCGAGGCGACAAAACAAAGCAAATCCCGCTCGGTTCAACATTTCAACTGCTTGGAAATTCATGCTCCTGCCATGCTCCCGGATACCCACCCATATTTCATTCTCATCATTTGACTGTCTGCCGCCGTTCATTTCGCCTTGTGCCGTCTGCCGTTTGTTCTTTCGAGTTCGAGTATTTGAGTTGGAGCCTTTGCTTTACACACTGCCATGTCATGTACTACTATGTTCAATGTAACCAGTTTCCTCTTTTCCTAAGCTGTAGAAAAGGCCACAACACGCTCATTGAGCCTACTACTGCTCCTCTTGACAAAAGTTACATCAAAAGTTCGCCCCCAAACCCCGCAGAAACTAAATTTTTAATTGAAACTCACATGTGGCAATTTCGTCACGATTTAAATGCGGGTTGAGGACATTTTATTTAATATTAAAACTGTCCATTGCCTTAAATCAATTTAAATTGCTTTCGAAATTTATTACCTGCAAAACGTGCGTTTTATTCTTTAGCATGCCGCCGCCTTTGAGTGCATCAATTACGAGAACCAACGAACTTTGTTGCAACTGCAACAGAAAGTTTCTGCATAGCCGACTCTGAAATTGAACCACTCGAAGGGCGCAGGGCCACAGGCCGCGGAAATCAGGACGAAGTCGAAAGCAACGAGCCCAAAGTTGACAAATTTTTACAACAGTAAAAGTTGAGGTAAGTTGTGCACTAAAGTTAAAAGTTTTGCTGCTCAAGATACACAGACACATACACACTCAGCTAACACACAAAGACAGACGCAAGAGCACACACACATAAACATACAGAATAATTTACTAGTACATACACACTAACACACATACACACATACACACATATACAAAGCACATTCTCTCTCGTTCCGCACACCTTACGAATGGACACAAAACAAACTTGTACAAATTCCTCGTTTAACTGTTGCGAAATTTCAGCTTGAGGTGTGAAGTTTGCAAAGATCTCTTTCTATTTGATTGCTTAGAATTTGGCCGCTAAATTTGTCAAGCGAATAAAAAGATACTTTAAACTGTTTCTAAATTTGTTCTTATTCAATTTGGATACACAAATATTTTTAATTACATTATTTGTGTTAAGTTTGACCCATTGGTCACAAGCGCGCAGATACCGAAGTGATTCTACTCGCATATTGAAGGTTGATTAAATTGGTGTATATTTGGATTGTCTAAGTTCCTTGGCGGAAGCCAGTGCAAAAATAAAAAGTTTTTCTCTCCTCATCCTGCATCTGATTATGTAGACAGTGCTGCGGGACCAGTTGCAACTGCAATATTTTGCTAGATGGGAATTTTGTAGAAACGTTAGCTTCAAGGTCCATAAGTTAATGATAATGGCTGATCGCGTCGTATGCATCAAATTCAGACTACTTTCTACAAAACTGGGACTCAAATGCGTTGCCCGTGGCGTGGCAGTTGCCGTTGCTCTTTCCACGTGACGCTGGCATTCAACTAAATTTACTTGCGGCAGCAACTGAAATCTGTGTAGGGCTTCGGGCAAGACCGTGTATGTCAAGCGAAGAGAAGAGTAGGGCTAAGCGGGTAGCGATGTGGAAGGGAAATAACTGCAGTTTATTTTGCATTTTATTTTGTTCATACTAAGTCACAGAAGATGCTACTCTTTTAATTCTACCAGGCAGAGTAAAATATTCTTACCATTTTCAGATCGAATCTGGCAGACAGTTCTTAAATTATGTTTAATGCGTACATATATGATTATAGATATTCACAAGCACTCGTTTAAAAACTTTGCAAAGAAAGATGGCAAGCTGAGTCATCTGTGGATTCTATGATTCTATGTTTCAGTTGATAAGATACATTGTTTTCAATGACTACCATTTTAGCAATTTCTGTTTCATAATAGTATATGTCAAAAAAGTTTCGGAAAACTGGACAAAAACAAAGTATTTTTAACATTACCAAAAAATATGCATATTAAGTAAAAAAAATTATAGATGAGATGAGGGATTCTATTAAAGGCTCTAAGTTTAGGAAGACTAGGAAATATGGCACTTGTAGTTTTTAAGCAATTTGACTTGTTTTTATGAAAAAGGCCCTAGAAATAATCTGCGAATATGTTTTACAGAACTTAAGTATGCTTATAGTGGGCAACTTTAAAATTTGAGTCTGACGAAAAAAATGTACATTTGAAGAAAGTATTTTAAAATGTTCGAAAGCATTTGGTAATGATATACATTTAAAGACTTCTTTATATTGACGAACATTTAAGATTCAAATTAAATTTCGCCCAAATTTGGCACACTTAATTCATGTATTGAATTTGTGATTTGTTCTCACTGTGCTTAGTTGTTATTACCGTTCTAAGGGTCGGGCTCGTTGTCATTTGGCCTTGATTTACTTGGCTCACGCTCCAAACGCATGTTAACAAGCGACAGCGACACATGTGCTTGTAGCTGGCCGCTAACCACTGGTTACTGGCCCCCTTGGTCAGAGATTTTGGCATGCGACCCACATAAGTAGGCAATACCGTTTGGTTTTGAGCCAAAGTAATTGCACATAAAACTTAATTAGTTTTTTCTTTTGTATGTTGCAGCTGATGACCAAATTGTAGTTGCTTTTGTTGTTGTTGTTGGTTTTTCCTGTAGTTCTACTTGTAATTGTTAAACTTGCTACTCTTGGTCAGAGTAATTCGTGCCGCTTGGCCATTTTTATCATTTGCACTTAATTAATTAGGTTGTAACGCGTTTATTGCCCAAGAGCAACAGCAACAGCAACCGACTCCAGCAAACTAGAAATAACAACTATCTTAGGCACGCCAAAGATTATATACCCTAGCAAAACGGAGTCCATCTGCTCACAACAATTTACCCTTTCTATTGGAGATATATGTTATAGACGGTCAGCTTTCAAGCCATTTTAATATAACTTTGCACAATTTTTGGACTCTTCTCAATATATTATTATATTTATGTTACCAGGAAAATTGTTCTTGACAAGGGTGTGTTATCTTCGGCATACCGAAGATAGCTGCCCTGTCTTGTTTTTGCTGTTCTCAAAAAAAAAAAATAGAATAAAAAAAAAATTGTTTGTCACGCAAAGTTGAACACCATTTGCCAAATCACCTCTGAATGGAATTTGTGGAACTAAGTGCAAGCCACAAATGGGGATTGAAATCAAAGTCAGCACAGACCGGCAAAGTTGAACTATATCAGTGTGTAAATACTAAGTAATTGTATAACCTCTTAAGTAGAATGCATTATCGATTTTATAAAATTCAATGGTTAATCAGCTTAAAATAGTGAACTTCAAATACAGATTTAGAAATACAACGAGTTACTGCAAAAATTAGAGCAGACAATTTTTTTTTATCCTTAACTTGAAGTTAGCCGGATTGGCTGACTTAAAGCAATATGGAAGGTGTCTAATTTCTGTATTTATTTTTTAAGACGACAGTATGGCCTTACGACTTGATTTTAATTCAGCTCAAAAGATAAATTTTTATTGCTTACGTAAATATATATTAGATTTAGAATCTTAAAAACAATTCCAATCAAGCTTGTTAACTGAATACCCAGACTGCACATTTGCAGTGGCCTTCCCCAGTTGACAGTTGATAAACCAGTTTCTGTGCTTGTTCATCTTGAGGACAAGCGCATGTCTTGTTGAATATGGTTCCATGTAATTGGATTGGATCAGCCAGAAATGTACATAAAAGTTGATCAACTTACTTGTCGCTACTGTGTCTCCCTTAGCTGGTAAAAAAAGTCGTTGCGCGCAAAACAAATTATGTACGGGCCGGAGGGCGTAGGGTGGAGGGCGAAGGGCGTGTCTGCTATCGACCTGGACTGCGACAAGTATGTGTAATATCAATAAAATTAGGCCGTTGTGCTCTGGAACAGCCACCGGTATAGTCGGAGACGGGGACGTTACTGAAGGGCGTAAGTGTACAATCATAAAGCGCGACAGCGACTGTGCCAAACAATAAGCTGAAAGCCTCTTATATGTATTTTTATGTGCACCTCGTTCCAATCATTTCAAGCTGCCTCTTCAAGTCGCCCAGTCGCCTAATGCGACTTGAAAAGTCAACGACATCCGACGCTGGGCAGAAGGAACAACCTCTTTGGCGTCGGCGTTGGCTACGGCGTTGGCTACGGCGTTGGCTTTGGCGTCGGCGTCGGCGTCGGCTTTAGTTTTGGCTTCTAAATGCGGCGCGTTATTGTTTTGCCGTCAAGCAGGCAACCCCTTACCAATATACCTCTCCCCTCATCCTGCCAGCCAGGCACACACGGGGCAAAAGTGCCAACAGCAACACCAACACGAATAGCACCCATGCTGCAAGTGTCTGACGCACGGAGATGGGATTGTGGTTGGCTGCGGGAACGGAACGATACAAGGTGGAAGGTGGTAGAATGGTGCAACCGTCGCTAACGTCAACGTTGCCGTTGGTGCTGCTGATGTTGTTGTTGTTGTTGTTGTCGCTCGAGTGCTGCTTAAATATGAAAAACTAACTCGTTGCTGCTTTTCAAATTTTCCTGCACTTGACACTAAATTCACTTTGGCCAAGTAGGTGCTCCGTGTACTTCAAGCGTACTTTCGCTAGCAACAACAACAGCAGCAACAACGTTGTAGCATTATACAACACTGACGGCAGCAGCAGCAGCAGTAGCAGGTTTCGCACTCAATGTGTACTAGTCGCTGCCACTGCCACAGATGTGGCTGTATGTGAACTTTTCCTGCCACCCGCGCTACCCGACCCGCCTCCTCATATAAACATCTCCTGGTGCACTCTATGCAGGTGCTTGCAGCACAATGTACATACTCGTATCTTTATTTTATTACTTAAATAAATTACAAAATGGTTGTCGGTTAACCAAAGCCAAATGGCCATCTCGTTGCTGTTGCCCTGGCTGCACTACTACTAGCTGAGGATCTTAGCGCATAATATATTGTTCGACTGCTAGTCCTACCAGTCGAAGTGTGCATCTCTTTCAGCAAAAGGCAACAGCAAAATTACCTGCTGCCAGCAGCTGAAATAGAGCCACAACAAGTGGGTTCGTTGTTGTAGTTGTTACCTTGGATCGGATGCACTCACACACTTTGTAAAAAGCCACGAGCCGTTTACTGATAGAGCTGTGTGCAGTTTCTGTACTCTGATCCCCAGGGCATTCGTCTCTCCAAATTGGATACTTGAAACTTTAATAAATGCACGTGTGCATATAGTCGAGTCGGACAAAAAGGTGGGGTGTGGGCAAATCGATCAAATCGCACAGTTTGCCAGTAATCTTCCCTAGCTTTAAAATGCATTTGCATAACCTCACCTTTTCGCACATTTTTGGGCAAAGGGTGAAAATTGGGTGAGAAACTATATAGCTAGGATTTAATAAATTACTTTTGTCCGGGTAGACGCGAGAGCAATCTTCCAGCTTACAGCCTACAACTTTATTACGTTCCTTACGCATTTGAAACATAGTGTCCTAACTGGTCCTCTCTATTGGCTTTACTTGTGGGATGTATGAATCCAAGATGCCCCGTTTCTTATTTAAACCCATTGCTGTTCGTGAGTGAAATTGTGTTTGTATTCGTAAATGATATGAATCTAACAAAGCAGCTTGAATAAAATTCAAATATTTACCATCCTGTAAAGGACAAAAAAAGGTTTTTGCTAGAAGAAATGTTTGTTTATTTGTAAGTTGAATTGTGTGTTCTTGTACATATGGTTTATTCTTTGCAGAAATTGCTAATTGTAGCGACTTCTTTTATTTTTTTTTTTAAGAATCCTCTTTCAATGAGTACCTATGCTAACTACATACATTGTGCTCATCATTTGTTCTGTACGCATGTATTTTATTGCCATTCGCCGCAATTGGAGCAATAATTGGAGCGATCTTCTTCTTGCATATCGCCTGCTTCTGATTAGTAATTGAATTTTAAGTTTATACCTACCAGTATCATCTAAAAGAGCCCATTGAAAGAAAAGGCAATTTGTTGTCTGGCTTTCAATTCTTACGTCTTTCTATTTACAAATTAAATGATTTTTTCCCGTGTTCGGTCTGTTTGTTGATTTGATTTGATTTAAATTTCGATTCGTATTTATATTAAGTATATGTTTAATATGAATTGTAATTGGATTCCGTATTATTATTATTATTTTGTTTGTATTGTGCAATCATCGTAATTTCTGTGTTTGTTTGTCTGTATGTATGCATCAGTACAAGTCTGTATATGTATTGCATTTGCATTTGTAGTTGTATTTTGTATTTTGTAATTGTATTTGTATTTATTTCTGTATATGTTTGTTATATGTAAGAATTGTTCTCCTATTTGTTAATTGAAAACCCTCCATGTGAATAAAAATATGTTTGTCAAAGCGGGTAAGGCTTAGTTATAAATGGGATATTGAAAGAAACTATTGCAAAATTTCGCCACTCCGATTACATCAGCTCCACATTTTGCTCAGTTGCTCACTTGCCGTAGTAGTTACCCGGCGCCTGAGTTGGGTAGCTCTTGGCGCCGCCATCACTGCTGGAACCACCGCCACGGGACGACGATGGATTCTCGCTGAAGAGGCCGCCAAAGTTCTTGGAGTTGAAGATCTCGCCTAGGCCGCTGCCACCGCCATGATTGGCAGCGCTATTGCCGCCTCCTCCGCCGCTGAGCAGGGAGCCCAGGAAACTGGAAGCGCCACCACCGCCGCCGCCGGCATTGCCACCGCCACCAGAGAGCACGGAGCCAAACAGGCCACCAAGCAGATTGCTGCCAGCTGATGATCCGCCGGATGATCCGCCGGATGAGCCGCCGCCTCCACCGGATGAGTAGCCACCGCTTGGCTGATAGGCGTTGTTACCACCGCCCTGAGCATTGCCGCCGTTGGCGCCGCCTCCTTGCAACTGCTTGGCAATTTGGCCTGCAATGATACCAGAAACCGCTTGACTCACCGCCGGATTTGAAAAGAAGTTGGAAAAGAATCCGCCGCCCTGCTTATCCTTGGGCTTCTGGCCGCCGCTGCCATTGTCATAGCCAGGCGCGGGCGGAGTATAGCCGGGCGCGGGCTGATAGCCGCCTGGAGCAGGCTGATAGCCGCCTGGAGCAGGCTGATAGCCGCCCGGAGCTGGCTGGTAGCCGCCTGAAGGTGGCTGGTAGCCCCCCTGTGGGTTGTTGCCACCTTGTGGATTATAGCCGCCGTACGGATTGTAGCCACCACCGCCATTGTTATTATTGGGAAGCGAGGGATAGAGACTATGCCCGCCAGCCGAGAAGCCACCACCATATCCACCGGAGCTGCCGCCCTGGTCACCAGCTGCATCCGGCATCGGCGCGTTGGGCGCAAACGAGTTGTGGGTGTTGCCGGTGTTCACTTTACATCAGATTCAGTGTCAGCGCAGCAGCAGAGCAGCAGCAGCAAGCAATTAATGTTAGCCACAAAAGCGTTAAATAAAACGAAAAACAAAAGTAAAAGAGAAACACAAAATACATTTAGACAAAAAAAAAATATATATATATATTTATATATATATACAAAATGACAAAATGAAATCAAAGCATATTAATTTTATGATCGGAAGTTGTTTGGAAACTGCGTGGGGAAGGGGGGTTCATTAAGATGGAGAGTTTTGGTATACGCTTCATTGCGATTTACTTAGCTTAGTTTCATTACAGTTGCTCGTTTCATTTTGATAAATGTATTATCCATATGCCTACAATCGATGAATTATTTTTATTATATATTTTTTTAAATAGCTTAGTCTTTATAAGTCTTCTCTGCCGTATGGTTTAGTAAATGTTTTCTTTAAATGCTTAAACTTTTGAAGTATATTTGTAATATGATTATATAATATATATATATACACATACACATTCGTTGTGTATACAGATACATATTATGCACTTGTAAATGCGAATGCTATGTACAGCGCCAAGTTATCAATTTCCTAAGAGGGTTAGTAGGGTGTACACGGGTTAGTACTACCCTAATTTCATCAGTTAAGTCCCCGCCAATTGGCATCAGTGTCAATCGTGGAGTTGTTTGAATACCCTTTCAATTTTAAATTTATCTTACAATGACTAATGAATAGTATTGTTTTTTTTTTAATATATAGTTGCATGCATTTCCTTATTGGTTTTTTTTGCTTTTTGTTGGTTACGCCACTGTTAGGTTAAAATATGTTTGATCAAATGCGTTAGTTAGTTTTTAATACTGTTTACATTGCATTCTTAAATGGGTTCCATTCAAATAAATGTGTGCATTTGTGTGCTAGTAAATAAATGAGAAAAAATAACAACTGTGCGCTAAATGTTTGTACGGACGGAGTAAATATACTTATATACGTATGTATATATAAATGTATGTACTTTTTCTGCTCTAATTGTAGGTCTTTTATTTATTCATAAATTCATGATAGAAGAAAATATATAATACAACCAAATAAAACACGTACAGGATAAATAAATATATACAACGCAATATTAAAAATCATACAAATTAAATGGAACTTTAATTATGAAACAAAAGACAATTTGCAAAATGTTTATTCACATAGTTTTTGCTCTTCTCTGTGTTCAGTATTGTAATATTCGATTGAATGATGTAAAAACTATGTCTTTGAGAGTTTTCATTTATATTTTGTCGCTGCCGTTTTTGCTTATAAAAAATGATACTCTTGACAAAGATGTGCAGAATTATCTATTTCTATTTCTAATAACAAGACCAGCTTTATCATAGATTATCCACAAAACTATCAGTTGTTTGTGTTCCCTTAGCCGACAGCAAGTTGGACAATGAGTTGCATGTTGCATGTAAAAATGCTGTTTCCTGTGGTGAGTTTGTTTCAAGATTTCGTTGACACTTTTGGCTCTTAATTGTTCTTCAAGTATTTGTATATATTCTTAATATCCCGATTTCGATGGCCAATTGCTTAAGTCTCGAAATAGCTATAAATATACCTATATTATGCACCATTTAGCAGATATCAGAGAATGGCGCAGTCGGTTACATCCGATTGCAATGCTCTTACATGTTTTTCTTATTTTCTTATATTTCGGTTGTATCTTAAATTTATAATGCTTGGAAGTATTTTTCAGCTGTAGTTTGATTCAATGTTTGTATTTTCTTTTGCTATTTCTTCTTTTAGTTAAACCATTAAAAACTATTGCAAGTTGTAGGCAATTTTCACGCCTTATCTGCAATTGTGAAAAAAAACTATTATTATTACATTTATTTCTGTACTGCGTGAACTTTTACTGTGTTTTTTGTTTATTATTTTTTTTTTTTGTAGCTGTCAGCTATTTGTTTATATTATTCACTTGATTGGGTTTTTTTTCTTCATTACATGTTTTTTGGACTAAAAATGAGCATGTTATGCACTTAGATTGACATGCGTGTCCTTATCTACGAAAAACTAGCATGGACTGCCTTTGCAATCAACAGCAACAGCAGTTGCAACCAAAGCAATTGTGAGAAGAGCAGCAACGACTAAACGAGAGCCGGAAATGGTTAACACAAAATGAAATTCACATCAAAGTTGAAGTGTGTGTGTGTATGTATGTGTGTGTATATGTAGCAAGGTTTGCGGCTGTTGTCTGCACTGGGAGCAAGCCCCAAATTAAATTCCAATTTAATTGAGCTACAAAAAACAGAGAGAAATGCAACCAGCCTTCAGGGCCAGCAGTGGACCATCTACTGACTGATAGTTAGACCACACAAATGAACTCACATACACACACACATGCACACACACACACACGCTCACACACTCACACACATAGACAGATATCAAGTGAGCGGTCTGCTCGCACAATATTAAATTGAAATTACGTATACGTGCTGTGTGTGTGTGTGTGGGTATGTTTGGTGTGGACCTAAATTCTTTTGTTGTTGTGGGTGAATGGTAGCTGTAGTTGTTGCTGTTGCCATTCATTATATAGCAGCACAGTCTGCCACACAAAGCAGGAGTCAACGATATGGCTGTTGCAGCTGTTACCATTGCAATTCTCCTTTTTGTTGCTGTTGTTGCTGTTGTTGCTGTAACCACCCATGTTGTGTCTTAGCCTAGAGTAGTAAAACCATTAATTTCAATAAGAGAAAGCATATTTAAAGAAACCAAGCAAAGCGATCGATTTGCCAATGGTTGATCGTCGTCGTCGTTGTGTTGCAGGATCAGGAGTAAGTGGGATCAGTGGGAGGAAAGTAACTGCCGCTGCTACTGCTTTATTTTATTACGTGCTACCACTGCCGCTGCCTCTGTTAGCCAGCAGCAACAGCACCACTGCGAATATGCCGATGAGTGCAGCACTTGAGCTGCTGAGCCGCACCGCTGCCGATGGTTGCGCTTGGGTTTGACGATTGTAGGGATTCTGTTGATTCTGGTTCTGGTATTGTGGTGGTGGCTTGTTGTACATATTTGCATTCTGATGATGGGTCTGGTAGCCCTGATAGTTGCTGCCATATGGCGCCAGACCGCCACCGCCGCCGCCGAGGATGCCTATGCTGGAGCTAGGCATGCCAACTCCGCCACCGCCGCCAGGCGGTCCGCCAGTACCGGCCGGTCCCGAATAGAATGGTATCTGGCCAAATACGAAGGGATTCATCGGCTGCATGCCATGCATAGGATAGGCCGGGTTGAGCACGCTACCTGGATGATTGGGTTGAGGAAACTGTTGAAAAGCTGGCGCTTGCGTTGGCGAATTATATGGAAAGATTGGCATATTGGGTATTATGGGCATATGATACTTTGCCCCGAACACATAATGCGGATCGACGCCGGTTGCAGAAGCGCCAGCGGCACCATTAGAGCCCTCTGCATTAGCGATGTTTTGGCTGCCGCCATTGACGCCATTTTGTTGGCCGCCAAGGCCATTTTGTTGAATATTTGACGGCTGCTGCTGATTACTATTTTGATTTCCATTGATATGGTTATTTTTGTTGTGATTGTTATTGTTGTGATTGAAGTAGGTGTAGGTGTTAAGTGTGGGATTTGAAGATGCGGGCGCAAATATTTTACTCTCGGGCCCCGTATTTAGGCTGGATCCTGTTAGAAAGCCATGGAAATGATCGGCGAGAGCAGTTGTGAACGAGTAAGATAGACAGGGAAAAAAGAGAGAAGAATGCAAATCCATTGGTTAATCAGCGTTGAACGATCCACCAGCGGCTGCTACAGCTGCATGCGATTGAGCAAGCTGGCAAAGCCAAAGCTCACTCTCCCGCTCAGTCTCCAATGTGAGCGCTTCTTCAGCCATCTAGGAAGAGCTTTTGCATGCATGCCGCAAACAGCAGCTGGTGGAAATGCGTGCTTTTTCTATGAGTGTGTGCTAGTGTTTGTGAAAGAGAGGGAAAGAGGGCGAGTAAGCAATAGCAAATGAATGCGAGAGATATGCAAAGCTTGAATTAATCAAGTTATGTATGTATGTATGTATTTGTTTATATGTGTGCAGCAGCCAAAGCTCAGTGTTGGGCAATGAGACAATGAATGAGCGGCGAGAAAGTGCACGTTTAAGGAAATCAAAAAGTTAAACTTCTCTTGTTTCGACTGAGACAAATAGAGAGCGTTGTATTTGTATTTGCGCTTATGCACATGTGTGTGTGCGTGTGTGTGTGTGTGTGTTTGTTGTATGTAAAGTTCTTGATTTGCATATGCATATGTAAGTAGTAGATTATAATGTACGAAAATATACATATATAAAATAATGCAAACGATAAGCAACCATATATAATTGTTAGCTACAATATATGTACATATACATATGTATACCTATTGATAAGTATGTATACATGTATGTTCCTCGATCTATCTGAACGTCTGCCGATCTCTCTATTTTTATGTACGACGTGTTTTTGCAGTCGTCAATTTGGAACGAGCTCGCCAAGCTCCACCATACCCAAGTCCACAATTTAAAATGAATAAAGCACACAAAAATAATTGGACAACAAAAAACAAAAACCATAAAAAAAAAATATAAAAAATTAGCAAATAAATAAATAAAATAAATACCTGACGGATTAACTGACGACGACGAAGAGGATGGATTGGCCTGGTTGGTGCTGGAGCCGCTCTTGCGCTGGCATGTTGGATAATTGCCGCAGTCCTTGCCGTCGCGCTGAGTATAGCTGCACGAATCGCTGGTGATGATACACTCCTCACTGGGCAGGCAGCCGATGTCGGCGCAGCCGCGTCCATACTCTTCATGCACATACGTTACGGGTAACGGAATTCAATACGGTGACAGAATCGTCGAAGGACGCGAGGACGGGGTCAATATGGTATTGGTATTGGTGTTGGTGTTGGTGTTGGGAGCAGTTGTTAAGTGTTTCGTTGTTGGTTTTTCAGTGGGAAGTCAAAATAATACAAATAAATAAGATAAGTCGTGGACGCGTACGTTTTATAACGATGCCAACAATGTCAAGAGAGAGAGATGATTATAGTGATAATGATGATGACGATGAATGCATGATTTATTTTTTTACATTACGCAGACACATATAAGAAAGGGAGTAATATAACAAACAAAGAAAGGAAATCAGACAGAAATTGAGAGAGAGAAAGATAAAGACGATCAAGGCTCCAGCCAGTTGCTTGAAGTGGCCGAACACAAGGCTCCAATGCGCCAAAAGCGGCGTAGGAGCAGGAGGACAGAACAACAACAAGGACAACAAAATAAAAATGAAACAATTTGAAAAGCATATTACGTATACTTACTGGAATAGGCATCCACATGGCTGAACTGCAGGTGTACCGCCAGTAGTAGCATTAGGGTAAGCCGTGCCACACCCATCTTCGACATGGTTGCAAGTGCGCTTGTGTGCGTATGTTAGACCTCTCTAAGATCCCTGGGCTTGAGTAGATTGTTTCTGTTGTTGTTGTTGTTGTTGCTGTTGTGATTGTGGATAATGTTTCTGCAAAATGACGTAAACAGACATTGCAATTAATTATAAGTAAGTTGATGGTGAACTTATATAAATAAATATTCATAATGTTTTTTTTTATAAAATATCGTTTCTCTAGGCCAAGTTTGTTAATACAGACATGCATACATGTGCATAGCATTGATAACTGGACTCAAGTTTATTGCGGTTATTTGGGTTACAACGTCGATACAGCCGAACGATGCATGCCAGACAGACTGGGCAGGATGAAGAGGAGAGAGACAGACGGCAGCCATGGCACATAGACTAAACGGCGTCGCATTTGTTTGGCGCATGTTCTCCTAGACTTTATTTTGCTCTACTAGTAGTATATGACACGCCCACACCCGGTCGACTCGGCTTCTAATATGGCCCACGACTCTAATAAATATGGCCAGCTGTGCCAACAATTATATTGATAGCTGGGCATCTCACAAATTAGAAGCTTAATTTGACGCCTAATATATTTGATTGGACATGGAGCAACTAAGATTAGAATGTCGTTGTGAGGCTGCCAACAACTACTTCTGGTGAATTCTAAAGGGAATAATTAGTTGTGTTTACACAGAAAAGAAGAAAGAGCTATTCTTAGACAATGTTTAAAGATAATTTTAGTGTATAAAAGAATCCCACTGTGGTTGACAGTTAACTGGAATGGTTATTAACCATTTTAATTTTAAGTGTAATTTATCTTTTCAATGTTGAATGTTGGCAACTCTTGTGAAGCTTTTGGCGTTATAGCATATGACGCGCAAATTGAAAAGCACTCAAAAAATGTGGCACATATCAAATGCAAACAATTTACCGAACATTTCAGAATTTGCCCGCACAATCTGGATTGAGCTTAATACAGGGAGATGCCTCTGCGTGCTGTCAAGCTTCATTTCCATATTCAAATTTCCGCAAAAATGACGGAGCAAGTTTTTGATGCTTCTTTTTTTTTTTAAATACCTTAGCAGGAGGTATTATAAATTTTGTAACGAAGCGTGTAACGCTGCGATGAAAGCATTTGCGCATAAGAAATATATATTTATGTTGACACACCAGAATGTACTACCAGAGGCAATGTTCCTTAGCCAACTGTAAGGAAGTGCTGTGGGAACGAGCGTAGGGTGGATTATTCGAAACAGTTGGATCATAATTGATTGATAGCTTAATAAGCCATTCATTTGTTTTGGTATTAAATATCCCAGAACTTCACAAATGTGCATTACTTTCTATTTTCTTTATGTGTGCAATTTAATTAAAATAGAGTATTTATTCTTCGACAATCCCAAGATAACTGCATATATTGCGAAGGTAAAAATGTTGATTTGCCCTAAAGGAAATTGATTGAACAGCATTGATTTGTTTGCATTGTATTTTTTTTTTATTTTATCTGGTTTTTTTTTTCCATTTCGGTCGAATTTATTTGTGTTTAATTTTTACATACTGATTTTCCGATAAGGGATGGTTTGAGATACGTTAAAGGAAATAGAACTTCATTTGTTACTCTGAATGCGCCAATGCGTTATGGGTGGGTCTATATACCGAACACAAATTGGAGAATTGGAACTGGAGAGCCGCAACTATGACAGGCGCTATTGGAGTTGGTACTCAAGCTGAAGTCGATGCTGAAGCTGAAGTTGGAGTTAGAGTTTGTGGGCATGATGCTGGAAAAAGTGCCACACAAATGTGTTTTGTCTGTTTTTTTTTTTGATTCATTCCTTCATTTTTTATACCTTGCGGCAAAAGCAGCGCACACATCATTTCAGCTGTTCCCCTTTCTTGGTTATGTTCCCGCGCCCGTACCACTCCCAGCCCCACTGCTGCTGCTGCTGTTGCTCCCACTCAACTCAACTCGCTGATGTCCATCCGTTTGTCTCTCCGTCCATTTCGTGCATTCGTCTGTGTTGGGCCATATCCCGGTCGACGGAAGCCAAAAGTGGAAATGCATGATAAATGACACGACGCTTTGCTTACTTTTTGCTCCTTTCTCTCTGTGCCCGGCTCTTCATTTTGTTCGTTTTGTTGCTCTTACGTTTGCCCCCGCGCGCTGCTCGTGTCCAAGAATATCAACAACAACAGCAACCATTTTTATTTTAAGATACAAAACAAGTGGACGAAAATTGTGGAACGATGACGTCGTAAATATTTTGTTGCAACATTTTTTTGTGCCGCACTTTGGGCGTGTGCAAGTGTGTGTGTTTGTGTGTTTGTGTGTTTGTGTGCATGTGTATGAGCTTAGTCAAAGAATCACACAAGAATAAAAACAGCAAAGCAAACTGTCCGCGAAACGGAAGCACTAACTAAAACAACTGCAAGGGGAGCCCAGCTCAAGCGCAATAGAACACAGGCCACAACACAGCAGAACACAGCACAACACAACGGAGAACAACATAACTCACAGGAGCATTCACAGTCACAGAAGCCAACCGGCTAGAAAGAAGCCTGTAATGAGCTACCACTTAACACTGTTTTTTTGTTTTGCGAGAAAGGTGGTCTATACACATAAATAGCAATGTGTCAAAACTATTTAATGCTTTAAAAATATATATATCTATTCAGCTTCATCATTAATCCGCATTACAAGCTTGATATTTGAAAGCAGGATTGCCCAAACATTTTATATGAAAACGCATCACAAATATATCAAAATATTGCAAATGAACAAAAATAAACTTATCGCAGGTTGAACAAAAACGAATACATGAAGTGCATAGCATGTGTCCAAGTGATCCACAAAAACAAATGTACATGCTGTGCGTGTATGAAACATGAGTCAACGAATAGTTTTGAACTGCCTGCTCCGAAGAGCAAGCCTTTCTTTTATTGAAAACTATTAAATCTAAATACATATTTTTTCTTATCTAATGCAGCCGCTTGTAAGGTGCGTGAGAAAAATCAAATAAAATAAGCAGTGTAGATAAGCGTAAGACGAAGACAAGATAAGAATAGATCAAGCTAAGGATGAACTTTGGTGCGGTCAAATAGTCAATGTTATTGTGTCAGAGAATACGTCTCTATACCGAATTGGCGGCCAGCCTCAAATGCCTACGTTTGAGAATGCCGTATGAACCCGCTACTCGACACATGTTCATACTTGAACAATGTGCATAGGGCATGAGCAAATCTGCTTAGGGGATTTTTAACGTCCAACTTTTTTGTTTGCGAAAATTGACTTATATATTTTCTATTTTTTATGTCAGGTAAAATTGTTTTCCTTATCAAAAATGCACAAAACTCGTGGATTATTGATTGCTTATGTGTGTACTTATAACTTTATTGTTCTCCAAGATTTGTTTACCAAACTCAATAAGTCTGAGTGTTATTGTGGGTGTCTATTGGTTTTAACGGTGTACCGAAACTATAAACATCGAACTATGTAACTACTTCTATAACACATATATGAAGCTCCCATTCAAACACTTAACTTTTCAAAGTTATTCATAATTGAAATTAGTTGGCAGCAAGTATAATTTTGGTATTGAAACACTGCATGCTGCATAAATATTTTTTCTATACAAAGATGTGCAATTACAGTCGAATGTTGCTTGTGTAAAATAATATTTGGTTATGGCCTTGTGGGTGGGGTGTTGTGGTTCAAGTGGCGCTGTTAAAGTGGTAACGGCATAATAAATTGCGTACAACAGCAACTTGGCACAGAGCAATGTGCGCATTGATATTCCTAAGTGTTGTAGGGTGCACACTGACGCTGGCAGCGACGCCACCAGCGCTGTGGCTCGCGAGGCATAAACCGAAAATTCACACTTGGTTACTTCCTTCATGACTTTGGATATTATTGTGGTTTATGTTAGCGCTGCCACTTGCCGGCTGCCCGACGTCTCTTGAAGCGGACACGCCCCGACGCCCCGGCGGCATGTTGCCGCATGTTGCCTGCCGCTGTGTGATGTATGACTCCATGAAATGCGATATATTCATGTTAAATTATTTTTACAAAAAACGAAAAGGAAATGAACACGAATTGCGATGAGACAAGACAAGAGTGGAAAGTGAAGAGCAAACGATACCAAACGACGTAAACGAATGATATAATGATGATGATGATGATATATGATGATGATAATGATGATGGTAACGATGATAATGATGATGATAATCATCATAATAATGATGAGACAACGTCAATGCGGTCAGTGGTGCAAGCGCTTGTCCGGCAAAGTTTGCAGCTTGAAGTGTTGCCAAACGCCAAGTGGCGCCACATTATTGCAGTTGTTGATATTGATAAATCAATTAATAGTTTTCAGCTTCATTCATTAGGTTCCATCAAACCAAACAATTCTCTTTTGTCATAAATACAATTCTGCTAAATATATATATACAGTGTCTCAGTGTCTCTCTTAATTGCCTGCCATAAACTTATTATACATTATTTTTCAAAAACTCCAAAACCCGATGGCAGGTACATGTATTAACGGAAACTGACCAAACAGGTGCAGGATGAAATGGGGAAAAAGTGCAGTGTGGAAACTGTGCACCAGGTTCTGTGCAACTAGGACTTCAATGCTCGAGTACAACGGAAGAAGCCCTTTACAAGTGCAAAAAATATAGGGACTAGGATGACGTTCGCCAAAATCCACTTGGACAAGGATTTGGAGTTCTGGAACACAGTCTTACTTGCCGAATTTAACATTTTTGGCTCGGACGGACGGAATTATGGGTGGCGACAGACCAATACGAAGCTGAATCCCAAAAACTTTAAGGCAACAGTCAAGCACGGCGGAGAAAGTGTCATGATATGGACATGTATCTTGGCAGCCGGCGACGGAAATTTGGTGTATATTGAAACAACAATGGACAAGAATGTGTACCTCAATATATTAAAGGAAAATTTACTCCAAAGTGCCGAGAAGCTAGGACTCCGACCTACTTTCTGGTTCTACCAGGACAACGACCCCAAGCATAAGTCCGGAATAGTACAGTTCTGGCTTATCTTTAACTGCCCCACATGATAATTCCACCGGCCCAGTCACCAGATTTAAATGTTATTGAAAATTTGTGGGCTCTGCTATTTTTATAAATTTAAATTTATATAATACTATATATTTATATACTTTCTGGGGATACGGAGTAGATGGTAGTGGTACCTGTCTTCGTCCACTTTGCTCAATTGTTAAGTGAAAATTGGCGCAGCAGCTGCAACGCAGCCGGTAGCTGACAAACTGACATCCATTTGTCATTAGCGTGGCGGGCGGAACAGGAAGAGGAGTAAAGGAGGGAGTGCTGGGCCTTTTTGTCGGGCATTGGCATATGCCATGTGTTCAAAGCGTTTAACAACAAGTTTAATTAGCAAATGTCGCGTGGGTAGTTCGGGTCCTGATAGAGGCCGGTTGGGCGGATGCCCAGGGCATGACCAGGCAACTCTGGCATATTAAATTCCAGGCAGCAAACGAGGGAATGCCAATTCGTGGCAAGGCGCCCCAAGCACACAATTTTGCTGACTACGCAAAAAACAAAAAAAAAAACACTGAACAAATTCCCAAAAAACGAAATCTTTGTAAGGCAGTTAATTAAAAATTTGAATGTGCTGGGAAGCGGATGTGTGGAGAGATGGCCGTAGTGTCTATCTGTATGTGAGAGCGAAAATCCGGCCCCTAAAGCCCAGAACAAAGACCAGATCCAACAGTAGCAGATAGAGAGAAATAGAGATACAGCCATAATTAAAGTTAGCAAGTTTCCAGGCTAATTTAAATGCACTAAGCCCGCTTCAAACTGCATATTGAATAAGCATAGAAACAAATTTAAACAATTTGTGGATCATAAGTCAAATTCTTAAAACTTTTCGCCTGACAGCGAATCTTGGGAATATCTCCAGCACAAAATTAATAAATATTTTTTAAGTTTCATGCTGGTCAGGAATATACTCTTTATGCTGTCGCTTGACTTTTCATATACTGCGGTTGCATGTCAGCATGCCTGACATGTTTCCAGCCAACGAAATAGGAAATAAATTGTTTATAAAACATTTGTTTGGCGCATGGTATCATATATATTTATATATATATATATATATATGTATATATACATATATTGGTCGGTAACCACAACATGTTTGATGTGCAAAACAGTCCGAACAATTCGAACATTGAGTACTATTCAATTTATGCTTTTTAAGCAATACAGAACGGTGCATGACACATGATCAAATCGAGAGGGACAAGCGACAGAGGAACCAAAGGGTGCCTGGAATTCATGTCGAACTCTCTCTTAACTTTATAAACAAGCAAAACACCTAAGCGAGCCATGCATATAAAGCAGACTCGACCTCTAAGCCTGGCATCAGACCTGTAGTGCGACACAGTTCCAGACAAATGGCACAGATCCTTTGCCCAGTGTTCACAGCTAAACTGTAGCTGAGTTATCTAAGTCTGCCTGACTGCTCCCTGACTCACTCTCTTTCGTTCTCTACAAATCTCGCTACTTTGCATGAAGTCTTTGACATTATGTAAACCGTTTAGCAACTGCTGGTATTGCCGGGGTAGAAAGCATTCGGTATTAAGATATGAAAGCAGAGTGATGGCGACCTTAAGTTGTGTGCAACGGCAACATGCAAGTAAGGCAACAAATACTTATTAGCTGCCAGCAATATAACGACGAGGTTATGGCCAAAGACGAGAACTATGAAGATGACGAGGTTCGCTAATTACTTCAGTGGCGTTGACGCTTAGCGATCGCTGGCAGATTTTTTAAATTCCCCACTCAACGTCTAAAGATTTATTAGTCGATTGGCGACGCAGCGTATGCGTGATGCGAATTGTTGCAGGGAGGGTAGAGGCAGGGCGGGTGACAGGCATCTCAACAGTTTGTCGGCCAATGCATTTTGTCTGCCTTGGGCCATATTACGGCAATTAAAACTTTTCTCGTTATCCGTCATAAAAATGAGATTTTCCTTTCTCTTATGCGTTTATCCGCTTACCCCCCCCCCCCCTCTCCTCTCTCTCTCTCTCTCTATCGCTCTCCCATTATTTCTATCTCTTTCGCTTTTCCCGTTATTGCTTTATCTCTGCAATACCCTTTGCTGTTTCATTCTATTACTAATTTCACCCCGGCACACTTTGTAAATTCTGCCCTGTAGTCAGTTGCATTGGAAATAATAACTTCCGCTTGCTTGCTTCTTTGACTAACAAATGAAATGATTACCAAACAACAGTTTTTCTGCCAAGCAGTCATCCCTTTTAGACCTATCCCTGAGCCAACATTTTATTGCATCGCGCAACAAAGAGAAAATTTCGCTTCGCACTGAGGCAAACTTTATTATACTACTTATAAGAAAATGCGCCAAATAGAACTTTCTGACTCGAACCCAGCAACAGCAGGCAGGCAGTTAAAATAAGTGAGCGGAAGGCGTTACATAGGGGCATGGGGTGTGTGGCTTGTGGCATGTGGCGTGTGGCGTCTATGCCCTCCAGGCAACACACAACGTACACATTTGCCAGACGAGGGGTGTCCAAACATATAAGCGCCCTAAAACTTTTATTAAGTATGCATACAAATATGTAAATATCTTGAATTTCAATTAAGTACCTATTTAATATAATGATTATACCGAAGTTAACCTCCTAACAAGCCGGCACACCTACTCTCCTCTTCGAATCGAAATCACCCATTTATAAGGTTGGTTTTATTTTTGGACTACTTTTTAAAAGTACTTTCAAATAAATTACATATTTT
Source organism: Drosophila setosimentum (assembly GCA_035043505.1). NCBI lineage: Eukaryota > Metazoa > Arthropoda > Insecta > Diptera > Drosophilidae > Drosophila > Drosophila setosimentum. The sequence goes on along the minus strand of JAWNMY010000090.1, from coordinate 14,888,563 downwards.
TTTTTATAGCATTTGCAAAAACTTCTGAAACGCACCTCGAATTTTTTCAATAACCGCTTATAACTGCGGATAATAATAACAAAACCAAGCGTTCAATTTTCCCATTTTTGTGTGTTTTTGTGCCATAAGCAAGTGAATAAGCCACCATCCATTACAGCCCAACTCTACGCCTTTACCCCGTAAAAAACAGAAAGCCGCAACACCCATCGATAGTGAATCCACTCATTCCAGGCCGTTGAAGCGCAACCGGCGAAGTGCATCTTCAACTTTTCTTCAAGTTGGTGGAAAAACGTGAATGTTTATATCAACTGAAGCACTCAAATAACTTACAACAGCAAAAACTAAGCAAAATACTTGTTCAGTAAATAATGCATCGACTGCATTTGCGTGAACTTCTTTACTGATCGTGGGCTAAACAATATTAGCTTACGCACAAGCAAATTCTTTGAAAAACAGCAGTGTTTCAATGAATCTATTTTTTTTTTTTATTTTTTTTTTTTGCAAATAACTGTGCAGAGAAATGTTTATAATATATGTAGTTGAAACTTACGTTTACATCAGCTGTAAGTACTTGCCAACCTTGCTAACCACAGCCAGGCAAACAGGCTTCTATAATGTATTATGTGTGATATTGCCGCCAGCATTTTCATGCTGTGCTTTACAGTGCCTTGCAAACACTTGACAGCAAGAACGCCTTTTTGAAATTGTATTTTAATTGAAATTGAAATATTTATGCTGCCACTTGCAACCGAGGCAAGTGACGCGCCGCGATGTTGATGTTGGAGCTGCTGACTTTTAAATTTAATCAAGCGCCAAGTGTAAAGCAAAATCTAAACAAAATTCCAACATAGCCTCCAATGTGGGTGTTTGTGTGTGCACAGTCTGTGCGGCGGAGTGCTTATATTAGTTGGGGTAGCATAAATTTAATTAAGTTGAGAAATGTCAACGCTGCTGCTTTTTCACGAAGTCTCGCATCGCCTCATGTTATTTCTTGCCATTCGTTTCATTTTGTTTCCTTGTTCCGTTTCCTTTGACGGACGCCATTTTGACATTTTTTACAGCCCGTCGCCAGTGTTGGTAAGTTGTTCTCACACACACACACACACACACACACAGAGATTGAATACATTAGTTTCATGCAAGGCTAAGGTTCGAGACGAGCTCAATCGAGTAGGATCATTGTATTTTTGAAACGAATTTACTGACAACGGAGTCAACATAGCTGAAAGCAGGTCCAAAACATTCTGCTTACAGGCGTGAGTGGATCGTTCTCTGAAGGGGCTACCAGCAATGTAACTTTCAAATTGTTTACTATTATTATAATTGGCACAACGTAGTGATGCCCTTATTTCTAATTTGTAATGGGTACTCAGAATAAAAGAACGCTTGCCACTTTGGGTGTGAGTTTTGGTATGGGTCTGGGTGGTGTGGATGGAGAGTGCAGACGTGTCTGTCAATGCTGGCCATGGTTAGACAAACATAAAGTGAAAATTTTCAATTTCGTATGCAAAACTGTGGCACTGCTCGATAGTCACGCACCACAAAATGGGGCGTTCAGTGGGTGTGGCAATGATAATATGCACTAAGAGAGTGAGCTAGATGCCCTTAGTATAGCTTTTGCCATTTACTTTGACTTTGCATTTGCGTGTTCCTTAAGCTAGATTTTGTGTGCTGATAGGCGCTAAAAGTCAAGTTGTGGCAGCCAATTAACAGCGACCGAGGCATCAGACCCTTACCCGTAGCGGGTGCAGCCGTTAAGAAAAGCACAAGTTAAACAAAACGGGCCAAAGTGCACACATACACACGCACACACACACACACACACATACACACACAATGACCAACCGACTGAGATGCCCAGGGCAAGAAATTGAGGGTCGTGTGTATGTGCGAACGTGCTCGTACCCCATGCTGCATGCTGTAAGCTCGTTTATAAAGTTGACAAAAAACGTTTGGGCCGACGATAATCATCTGGCAGTTTTGCGCTATCAGCGACACACACGCACACAATGGACCAGGACCAAAAGGAACCACTGAAGCGTGCCAAACATGAGGATGGGAATGAGAATTGGGCTGTGGCTAAGGATGAGCCTTAGCAGGAGGAATGACTGAATATATGTACATGGAGATGACCATGGAAATGAGCATGGGAATAGGAAGCTCGACACTTTTGCTTTTGTCAGCATGCTCTGATATGGGTGAGGTTGGAACAGGGTGCCGGATTCCCACCAATTCTTTTTCCCAAAAGATGACTGGCAAGTTTTAAAGCGATAAAGCAGCGCGCATGGAGCGAAAGAAGCCAAAGGACTAGGGCAACAGATAGGGAGCATCCAACAGAAAGCAGCACCTCGGGCTTGACCTGCTAATTAGCGGAAGAAGTTAAAATGCAATGTGTCACACTTTATTGTTTAACATGATAATAAAAGGCAGATACTTGGCCCACCTTCCGCAACGGATTCCATATTTTGCTCACATTCAACTAAAGAGACACAAATAAAAATTTATTATTTTCGAGTTTACTTAATAAATATATAATTAAGTATATAAATAAATATATATATATCAAACAGCATAAAAAAAATGTAATATTAAATCTAATGTATTCTTCTGTACAAATTAGTTTATATTTTAAAACCCAATTTTATCTTAGCACACATCTACTTTGTTTTTATGCCAAATAGCTTCTGAACTTCAAAATAATATTTTTGCTGTTTCCTACATATTTCATTATTTCGAATTTTTGATAAAATGTGCGAAATTTTTATATTCATACATTTATAAAAGAATTTAACGCCGAAAAATCCACATGCAACTTTTCGACTGTGAAAACTTTACTAATTTTCTAATCATGAACATGGCTTAGATTAATACAAACATTTTTTGTTTAAACTCTTGTATAAATCGTATCTTTTTGTATGGTCGCCATAAATATATAATATTTCAGTTTTTGTGTACGTTTCACTTCTTTTCTCATTTATTAAAAAATTTTATTAATTACTAGCATTTTAGGTTATATGTTTATTATTTCACATTAGATAGCATGTTTGATTGACCATGTAAGTACCTATGTATTAAATTTTTGCACGATTCAAAGAATGCGATTGGCAATCTTTTAATTTGGGACTCCTCCAGTAGAGGACATTTACTCGATATTCTGCTGCTTGTTGTAATTCACCATGATTTGTTTGTAGGCATCGATGCAAGCAATTTAAACCACAACTCTGAAAAGTTCAAAATGCAAAAGGTAAAAGCTTTGCTATGTTTGCTTTTTTCACCCTTTTGTTCTTTTTAATAATTATTTAATAAACTAATTAATAACAGAGCAAATAATAAATATATTTACGTCTGTGCTTTGCTGCAAAACTGCAGTAAAACATATGCTTTAAGGGATAAGCACGACTTAAATCCCCGCTGCTTTTCAGAACATTGCATTGTTGCCACATTGTTCGGAGCTTTGATGTTAATACCCTGGATTCTGGCAGTAGCCTAATTGGTCTAATCGCTTCCATTAGACTCCCTATTATATATCCCTATCGAATCTCGGGTAAGTTGTCAGCACGCTTTCTGGTGGAACTTTCTTCACTTAAGTGTTTATCTATCATCTGTCTTTGCTATTCTGTCTGTCCCAATTGCCAGCTGATTTTCCATTTGATTTGGCGACTGTGCATGCCTTACACACAACATATAAACATATACGTAAATCTTTGCCTAAACACAAAATAAATATATTCTTAAGAACATAGATTCCTATGTGTATAGATATAAATGTATGTACACATATACATATATATGCACTTAAACAAATCAATGTGGATTTGTTGTACGAAATTTTCGATTCTTTGACAATTCAATGGAAATTATTTGACTCGTCGTCCGAATTATCATAATATGAATGAACGTCGAATTTGTTTCAGTGCACACGCATATGACTTCATATACACATACGTAGCTAGCAAATCAGGTTAAACACACAAGCAATGAGCTGCGAGCAACGATGAACGAGAAGTGCAGTGGGCTGTGCGAGCATGGGATATGAGGAAGGCTTACTCTCACAGACGGCGACAACAGCATCACGCCAAAGGCATAGGCAAAGGCAAAGCCGACGCCAAAGCCAACCCAATTGGGTCATAATTGCTTTACGGACGCCAAACGCAAATGAGTCCTAAGCGGAGCAGCAGCAACGGAGAGTAACTACACGATAGCTGCTTACTGCTAACGAGTAAGTGTAAAGCCGGCCTTTCAAGGGTTGCAAAGGATGCGGGTTAAGGGTCACTCTTGTCATGGGCAGGCCGATTGCATTCAATAATGTCAGTATATGCACAACCCCTAGCTAAGGGTGTGCAGACAAACACATCGATTAATTTAGTGTGTGGTATTTTTGTGTGTTAATTCAATTTATTAACTATGCAACAATATTGATGAGCAAGTAATTTAATTGGAATATACTAAGTTAATAAATATTTAGTATTGAAATAATCTATAATCTATGCAGTTCCTTGTCACCTACACGTGCGCCTGTACCTTCACCATCAGTGTATATACATTTTGATTAACTTTGAGCAGTTCTATAGTCAGTAATTGTTGCCATTATTCATGATGGTATTTTGTAGTTTTTCGTGCATATGGCTGCGTGGAATGGCTTCTATGCCGCAACGCAGACAGTTAGCACAAACCGTATAATTACATTTGTGTTGATTTAAAATGAGCACAATAAATGAATTTTAAAACACACACTCGCACACACACCTAAACACTCACAATGGTGCACACATGGCCACTGGAGTGCGAATTCAGTCAGTCGTTAAGCAGCCTATGGGGATGCGAAGGGGGAAAGAGCGCAAAGGAAACGCAGTTAATGAGTCCCACGTGGCCAACATGTTAAGCCCAGTTAGTAAATGCATCTGTTTGCCACCTCCGAGACCTCCCGGCTATTTGCATTTGATTCATGAGCCTCGTAATTTTTGTGATTTAATTGCCCCGCGGCCTCGCGACTCTCCTGCCAATGACTAAGGATAATAACTCTGCAGTTTTCTATACCCTTGCGGTAGGTATAAGTATTTTGCCAGAAATGTGTAACGCATAACGATCCCATAAGGCACATATATATATATATATATATATATATATATATAACTAGCCAAGCCGATATAGCTATTTCCGTCGGTTTCTATGCGAGATTTATATACCATATCATCTAGCTGCCATAGCAACAAGAGGAGGAAATCTTAACTCTTTTAGGAACAAATTTCTTCTTCATCAAGATATGTCAACTAAATTGCTTGGTTTATAATAACTGAAATAAACAAGGACCTCTGTCGTCTTATTTAATAAAAAATGCAGTTCAGAAATGAATAATTGCACGCTGGTCAACAAGAGTATCCAATCTTCGTCGATCCCAACTGTACTTTTTCCTTAAAGCACCAAAATTAATATATCATAAATAAATCCGTTTTTAAAATGGTTAAGAAACCGCCCTGGCTTTTTTGTGCTTATTCATCGAGTGCAGCCACATACATCATGACGCTGACGAGGCGTCAACGGCAGGCAGACATTTGGTCGCCAAAGTTGCCACATCACCAAAAGGAGGACAGCAGTGGCAGAATGAACCGCAAGCAAAACAACTTTATAGCTAGACTATTCGTAAATCGCATACATTTTAAATGGCTAGACAAAATAGTGCCACATGCGAGTCAAACGGAGAAGAGTGGGCGTTAAGATTGGGAGTGGCATTGGCCAGTGGCTGTAGCTGACATATATATATATATATATATATAGAGAGAGAGAGAGAGAGAGAGAGGACAACAATGACGCAAGAGACCATTGGACACTGGATGTCGTCTTATTGGATCGCTCTTTGGGGCAAAATAAATTACCATAATTTAGGGGTAATTCATTGCCAGCGGCAGCAAGAACTCGCAAGTACAGCAGCACAGCAGTTCACAAAGAGGACAAAATGTTGCGTCAGGGCGGACAGCAGTTGCCGGACACTGGGCTACGGGACCTTTGTTTTTATTATTTTTTATTTTTTTTTTTTTGCCATCGTTGTCTTGCAAGTTAAGAGTTGACTTGAAATGTTGCACGACCCGGCAGAATGATGTGTGTTTTGTAACTAGTTCCATGCCCTAAAGATAAGAGTACATATATAGCACAGACGGCAGTATTCTAATTAATTTTATAAGTTGTTCAGATAATTTCCACATCACACAAAACAATGATAAGAACGTACAATACTATTTGAGGATTAGAAAAGAGCAAGCTGTTCGAATTCACAAAAATTTAATTTATTCCCTATCTTTATCTGATAGTACATTATTTAGCTGAGCAATACTCGTTAGGGCATTTCATCTTCGGCGTTCTGCTTATATTTTCTGTTAAAACTGTATTTGTTGTTTTTGCTGCTATTTAGTTAAGCTTTTGATAAACTGCCTCGACCAACTTGAAACTTTGTCCGAGACAGAGACGGGTAACTGGCCACTATTGAGCCAAAATGTTGGCCACTTTAAGCGGGCGCAAATCCAACTCGTCGTGCAAGGCTAATAAAGTTCAATAGCCAATGCGACGCCTGCGAAATGTGCGCACAGCTTATTTAATGCACATTATCATATTGTATTTTTCGCCCTTTCAATTTTGGTATTATTTGTTTTGTTTTTTCTTTCCGTTTTCTTCCCCTTTTTGACAGTCTGCCAAAAAGCGGCATAAAATTAAATCATTTACATGGCACAAACAACGACCTCTGACCTGCTAAAAATGAAAATAAATAAAAATAAAGAAAAAAAAACACACAATGTGGGGGAATCAAGACTCTAGGAGAAATAAAAATAAATATGCTCATTTTGTTTTGAGCTTCAGATAAGGGGCCAAGCCTTGCAAATTGTTAGTCATGATTCCAATAAATTGAATAAGATTGAGTCAAATAAAATGTACCAAGTCTCCTTAAATGCGACAACGGGTCGTTGCCAGACGACATGATGATGATGATGCTGATTGTCATGATAATGAAAATGATAATGACGCTGGCATCGAATTTCATTGTGAATGAAATCGAATTCAATTGTGGAAAATCGAATGCAACGTCAACAGCGACAAGCGAATGCTGCAACATTGCCAGCGATGCGCAATAATTGCGCAACTTATCAACGTCAGTTGGTCTTGGTCGCGTTCGGGTGCGGGTTCGGTTTCGTTTTGTACCACTCATTCTCCGCCGGGAATGGGTCTCTGCAGTTGGAGAGGGCATGGCTCGACACTCTGGCAAAATATAGTCAAAAAATGACGAAAAAAAAAACACAAAGTATGATGAGAATTTCAGCTAAATTACTTTTTTTTTATCAATCCGTATGTATATGTACATATAAGCACATATGTAATTATGTACATATATAAAAAAAAATATAAAAATCACATACATACACACATTCGCACAGATAGTCGAGGAAAGAGAGAGCTATGATCGAAAGAGCTTGACTTCGTGATACCGAGTACCCAACTCTCTGCTATACTGCTATTAAAGGTGTAGATATGTATGTATACCTATGTGTGGCAAGTTATTTGGGGGGTTTCTTTCAAACAGAATGCAATTGTTGTTTGTGTTAAATGCTTGCATTTTCTGTTCACGAGCTACGTTGCAGCGCACAGTATTTAAATGGTCACTTTAATTTTATCTGTATATTATTTTTGCCCCATGATTGCGAGCAAAATGCGAAAGCTTTGTTAGATTTGTACTAATTAACGCTGTCTTAAGTTAACGACGGGCGCCGGAAGAGACCTACCCAGAGTATATTTGTTACAAAATGTTCGTGTTGTTTTTGTGGGTGCGACAACAACAACAACAACAATGGAAGCACAATGAATGCTTATGTTAGAAAGGTGGGGAGGGGCAGGACAGGGGCATACGACTTTACAATTCATTTTGCACATTTCCTTGACATTCTCATTTCAGCGGCAAGTTGTTTCAGCATTGTGTACCCTTACAGAGGGCATCATCATTTTATTTTGCTGCAGGTAATGCATTGAAGCAGTCGAAGGCATTATGGGTTTTCTATATTTTTCATATATAGTCAATTGTGTTTTCAGTCCATCGTTAAAACCATATATGGTTTATCTGGTTGTTCTCTTAACTGCAGTTAGTCTATTTACTAGTGCAATTAGCCAGATTGTATCTTTCATCGTATAGCTGTCAAGGCAACTACTCGGCAAAAGAGCAGTTGTTGTATGTAAACTTTAATATTTTCCAATAAATCTTTGCCAAACGATTCAATTGAGATTCGGACAGGTGAATTCCAGTGAGCAAAAGCATGCCATCTTCGGTGTGCCTTAAAAAGTTGTTCCTTCTTGTTATATATAGCATTGTGTCTGCAAAGCCTGCATATGCGACGTGTCTCTCTATTGTGCTGTGCCTGTTTGTGCCCGCATACTTACACACTTTCTCACATACACACATACTCATCTCTTTTGGTGTGTCGGTTGTAGTAGTTGGGTATGGAGGTTGAATGAGTTGGGGATTGTGAGAAGGAATGTCTGTTCATTAGAGCGTCGCTTAATTAGCGTCGCGCTTTGTTTTGCACACATTCCTACTTCCTATTCCCCATTCTCCAATTACTGCTCCCAATCCACATTCACATTACTATTTATACTTATGGCATTGGTTGCGGCACCTGGTTTCCGTCTGCCTCGTCTCAGCGAGTCTTTGAGCTTATGCCACTAACTGTGACCGTCTGGCCTAATGGATGCGGCGTCTTCGGACTTCGCATTTCGAGTGATGTCCAACGATGGTTGGGGTAAGGGGTTAAATTTTTGTATTTGATTTGTATATATATATATATATATATATCATTACTCAATTTTAATGATTCCACTCTGTTTTAATATGCGTTCTTTCAGTGATTGCCACACACTCCAGAAGGAAGTGATTAATTTCGATGCGATCGACTCGATTTGTTTACGTCACCTTTTTTTGCACCTTTTTCCGCTCAGCTCCGATTTTCTAGTTGGCCACTGATGGGACCCTAATTAATTCCTTAAGAGCTTAGCTGGTCTTTGCAGCCAATATGCAGTCGCAGCCACATGATGCAGTTGGATACTGTGTGCTGGCTGCTACGGCTTGTTGGGTGTCACATAATTTCAATTTTTTAACTTTTGCAAAAGTTGTGCAAATCGACCACAAGGTTGGCGACCATATCCCCAATTATATGAATGCACACAAAGAAGGGCAACTTAATTGCTTGGCCTGCAGTATCGCTCTCTGCACCATTTTACCTTTGTCGCAGTTTGCCACTGCCTCAGTATCTATCTCTGTCTTTATTGTCGACTCAATCGTTTTGTCTCTCTCCCTCTCTCCCTCTTTCTCTCTCTCTCTCTCTGTCTTTCTCTCTTTGTTTGTCTGCGTATGAACTTCTCGATAATTGCAAGCCGAAAACTCTACGAATCAGCGACAACGAGTTTTCCCAAACGGGAAATGCGTTGAGCAATTTCAACCGGATGTTAAATGTCAGACCGATTATGCGTTCCTTGTTGTTGTTCTTGCTGTTTCTGTTGGCAATTTATGAACGACAAAGGTAAAAAATGAATAAAATAAAAATTATGAATCGTCCAATCAGATCCCATTTGTCATTTTACACAAGTAATGATGCTGATGTCGAAAATAGCCGAAAATATCAGGTATCAGTATATATATATTCGTCATTACCTCTACAGTATGTATTAATAATTGAGTGGATAAGCGTCTCCTTGAAATTTCAAAACGACGCGTCTTAAAAAAAGTAGTCAAGCAAATTTGATTCAGAGTGCAAAGTCCTAGAAATAATGAGCGATAATTTAAGAGCTGAACTTACCGAAAAGCCAAAAACTTACTGCTTACAGTCATCCTACCCACTAATAGAACCACCTCTATTTCTTCTCTGCCCTCACATAACCTGTGCACTCTGCCTTTGGTGACAACTTTATGTTGCATGTGCCTTTATTAACCCGAGACGTGCCTATTGAACACGTCTCACGTATGTACATTGAAACAAGCGAAGGTTAACTCGCTCCCCTTCTCTCTCTCTCTCTCTCTCTCCCTATATATATATATATATATATATATATATATCTGCTTTCTCTCTCTCCCTTTTCACATTATGATTTCGCATTTTTGGCTGCAAATGAATTGTTTTGCCATCTTACTGCCAAAACACCACACAACTTACAGACGGAAAGGCAAACACACGCACACTCGCATATACGTACTCACACTAATAAGCAGCAAACAAACAAACATTACAGCAATTTGACTGCAGTTCAAATAAGGTTTTGTATACCCTGTACTAACTACAAATACAAGGGTGAAGACAAATGGCATTAAAAATAGCTTTGATTATTATCGAGTACTAATCTATCAATCATAGAAAGTGATCCATCAGACGCAGTTTATCTGGAAAACTAATTAATTTGTTTACATACACATAATTATTAATATGGTGAGTCCCAGTCGTGCACAACTGCGTGCCTTAACTTTTCTTTTCCCTTTTTTTTGTTGTTACTTAGTTCGCTGGCAGCAGCTTGCCGCTGCCGCTGCCTCTGACGACGTCAACGTCGGCGTTGTAATTTGCATTTGTAATCAAAAAGTTGCACACCAACTTTGTTTTATGCTCATTTTCCTGCACCCACTCACATAAATACACACAGACAGAGAGAGAGAGAGAGAGAGAGTGAGAGAGAGAGAGAGATAGAAAGGCAAGCATGAGTGTTGTTCCGAGAGGCGCAGGTTGCTTAGAAATTAGACGACAGACACTTTAATATGCCAGTCATGTGCACATGCGATCTCAAAATTATGTCAATACTTATAAAGTATGCTTACTTTAGGTCCCATGTCTGCCATTTCAAAGCACTCGATTCACTCTAGCTATGTTTAGACGAGAGCAAAGATAGGGGAATAATTGGATGAACTTTCCTTATATCATTGGTAACTGCAACATGTTCATTTACCACCATCTATTGTGTTGCCTATTTCAATTGGTTACTAACTAACGCCTTGCAAACAACTACAATAATACAAATAATAATAATAATAATAATAAAAATAATAATAATAATGATAATAATAATAATGATAATAATGATAATAATACTAATAATAATAAATTAATGCAACTGTCAGTGATTTATTTTTTAAATCATCGAAAGGCGCTTAAAACGCATCAAAATGATATGCTGAAAATCGCCATTTATTCAAGAAATAATAGTACCCACTGGGTTTTGGATTTAGTGTATTTATTTCAAACCACCTCAAATTGAATAACATCAAATATTTACTTGCTGTTAAATTTATGACAAACAGCTGGCGTACAATTCCAGAAAAATACAATTTTGTGGTTTTTGCAGCGCACAGAAAAAATTGCGGCAAAAATTTGCGTGCAGCTGCGACTCGGGTAGGTTGCAAGAATGGAACGGGCGAATGAAAAGATTCTTTTGCTCCCTTATAGCAATTTTGAATGTTTGAGATTTTGTAAGCTCACAATGGCGAAGAACATCAAAGTTATGCAAATATCACGCCTAAATTCAAAAAGCATTCAAAATGCGTATACATATTTTAAACTTAAATTTAGAATAACTTGGTGGGCAAAAAATGTATTTTAAATACAACTTTGTAATGCACAAGGCTAAAAAAAAATCAGAGAGAAATTGCTCACTAACTGTTCTGTGCATTTTTTTTGCTTGCTTGTTGACCTGGCTAATAAAGTAGCAGTCAGTTGCATTAAACAATTTGCTAAAAAATTAACTGACTGAAGCTTAGGCTTGCTGCTCCTCTGCTCAAAAGGCAAGTGGCAAATGACACGACAGTTAACTTGGCTAACAGCTCTTTAGCCAGTGCCTTAACAATGACATTTAATTTTTCAACACAAAAATCTTTTGACTTTACGCCATGCTGTCCCTGGCCATTTCGCCAAGGCAGCTGGTATGAACAATAAGCCACATCTCTTCTGGCCACTTTAGACTGCCAACAACAGTCAAATATGCAAATGAAGTTTTAGTGCAGATTTATAGATTAAGGCAATGCCAACAATTTGGTCAAGAACTTTGCCAAGCTATCAAAATATTTGTCCATCAAACATGACAGCACGATAATTCAATCTGCAACAAGCTCTATTCAAATTGATTGCCTTGCATTTTATGCGTGAATTATTTATTAACAATTATCATTAACTTACTGACTGACATGTTTTATATATTCGAATTGTGTGTGAAACCATTAAAATTTGCTGCAGTCAACAAAAATGAATGAATGAATGATATTAAATATTTTCAACACGCTCAATGATTCACCTCAATTGATGGTAGTGCGAATAAACAGAACTTATGGTTAATGCTTTTTGACCATATTTATAGCATTCATACTAAATGACTTAAGGTTGTTTTATATCACGTCAATTGGACATTTCATTAAAAATAAAGATGTCATCCATTCGTAATGTACTGAAATTTTCATTTGGCAAAGTTCTGACTTGGGAACAGAAAATGCGTAAGTAATTGCCAAGTTCAAATTTCCATCACATCGACCACAAACTAAATGGTCAACTCTTCCCATGTCCGGAACGGAGTGTATAATCTGAGACCGCAATAAGCGTTGCTGGCTGTGGGTAGCCCAACATGGTCGCAGTGAAAGTCTTGGCTTGACAGGGCACAAAACCACTCTGCTCGACTTGGCTCAGACTGACTAGTCAAATGAAATCAATGCAGAGCTTTAGTTAATTAAAACATAATAAAATATGCAAAAGCGAATGCGATGGCGAGTCCAAGTGTTTTGTGGTAAGCGCAGCTAGACAGAAAGGAGCACACTAGGGTTGGCAACCGCAAACAGGGCAACAGATTGTGAAGTTATGCCCCAACTTGCATTTGCATTTTCCCACTGAGTTTCGATGTGCCGAAGTCAAAGTCAAATGCGCCAAAAATGATGCAACATGACCAGCTGTCTGCCACAAATGTAGTAGTTTATTATTAAGTATATTATTTCCACTTTAAACAGTTGTTAAAATTATAAATCAACATTTTAAATAAATATGGATAAATACACTCAAATCTTATTTGGTAATCTATAAAAATGTAGGTTTTTAATTTGTGAAGAAGTTCAACATTTGTTGCAGGAATTAGGAAACACTCAGAAAAATTTAATAAATTAATATGTTAATCTTCAAATAGAAGCAAAATGTTGAGAAAGATTAAAACCTATACGTACCTAGTCTAAGTAGATAACAATATCACTTGTTTTGTTTAGTTAACTTTTTTTCTTTTGTCGCTTAGGTTTTAACGAATAACAATTTCAGAACTAGGTTAGCTCACGCCCCTTACAAAGTCCATATCTTCCACAATTCCCATAGAATTCAGATTACTAGGAACATCTTCCAAAGATATGTAAAACCAAATTTCTTGGCTTCGTCCACCCAGTTCTTTGACACCTGCTGTAAGCTTGTATTACATTAGTATCAGAGTATTTCGCAGTAAGTAACGCACAACTGTAACGTTCTTTCACTTGTTACAGTCGATTTTATTCAATTAACTAATTAAATTGTATTTTTGCTCCGTTTTGAATATCATCCCATCGTCGACTTATCGCCATCGCCATCGCCAACACCAGCACCAACAGCACCAACAGCACCAGCAACGCCCCACGGAGAGTGCTCGATGGCTTCTAAGTGCTGCCCCGAACGGATTCTGGCAGTGGCCTTAAGCGCTGCACTTTGTCCAAACAAAAAATAAAACAGATAGGAAAATAGGGAAGAAAAAGGGCTTGTGTGGTCTAGTGCCAGAAGTTTTTGGCGTTGTCAGAAAAAGGCAATTATGCGGAGACCGCTTAGTAAATATGAAATGACATAAATAACTAAAAGTAACTTATGCCGTGCAGAAGCCAGTGTCGAGGAAAAAGCGAATTGCAGAAGGAGCAATATATTGCTGTTAGGCCAATGTTGATAGGATTTTATTTTTAAATGGGAGACACCACGCCAAATAGCAGAATATTTAAAAATGGAAAATATGGTAACTTATGTATATTCACCGTCAGGCAACGACAATGATTTTCGTTTTTTTTTTTATAGTTTTTCTTTTCTTTTTTATTTTTGGTCCGTTCAATGTTTATGAATACAGGCAGAGCAGAATAAAAGCCGATTGCGTAGCCACAACGTCAACCCTCGTCTGGGCTCATGAATAACATTTCAGGCAGCCTTAAAAATACTTACATAAATTTAAATATTTGCTGACGGTTTACTTGAGCAATCAGCAGAGCGACATAAAATAATATTAATCAAGCAGCATGATGAAAGTACTGCAATTTTGGCATTATGAGTCCGTTCTGTCATTTCTTTAGTCAGACAAAAACCTGCTCAAATATGGTATGCTCTGCAATGTATTCTGCATTGTGTATCTACGAAAATCATGTGCAAAATCAATTATATTTAAATTACAGCTTTAAGGCCATCGCCCTGAAATATAATCTATGCAAAAACATGCATAATTTTAAAACTAAAAAAATGTAATTACTTCTTCAATAAAGTACAGTAACTACATTTAACAACCACAAGATAAGCTTACGAGCTGAACAGAAGTTTTTGGCATAAGTATTAAAACAAAGCCAGATTACTCCGAAGTGCTTAAGGCCAATCTGTCTTTGCTGCACAGATTAAATCATTTAAAATCTCTCTAATGAGGGATTTATGAATACACACATCGCTGAGCTGCTTTGCTTTCATTCCGGGCAGCACATTAAACCTGCTACACTTATGAATGCGATTATGTTTGCATTTTAGTCTTTGCTCCGATGCTCCCTGCCCAATGCCCACTGACCGTTGCTTGGAAGTCGCCATAAAGCGTTGCAGTTTGGGCTACACCATTAATGAATTAACCGAAAGCTGAAACAGAATACAAAAAATACCGGGTTTCCCGAGTACTGATACGCGTACTTTTTCAGGCCCTAACATAGTGCTTTAGCAACTGGTCACCCTCAACGACTGCCGCGACTGGAATATGCAGTGCGGAGTGTTGGATGCAGGCAGCATCAGGACGCAATGTCCGACATCGTATAGCATTTATTGTAAGCGGCTTTCATCGTGAAATGATTACACTTACAACTGAACTGGCGCAAGACAAGGATAGGCATGGGCCAAAAAAGCAGCTAGCAATAGTGAATAGTGAAAAATTCAAGCCAATGCTTGCATTGGATTGCCGACACTCAAATATCCTTGCTGTTAGAAAATTCTAGAGAGTCACGGAGAGAACCCAACATTATAGTAAATCTAACAGACACGAGATTTTAGTTTAATTAAAAAAAAAATAGATATTAATTTTGTATTTGATACTTTTTGACAATATTAAATTATTTAGTTCCGATTAGTTGCGTGATTATTTGATGTAGTATAGACTGCCACCTCGTAAGAGATAGAAAAATACAGAAAGATATATTAACGATAATAATATAAGAGCCGCTAACTCAACATTATAATCAGCTAATTTTAAAACTGTGAATTTAACCGAATCGAGATTGAGCCTAATTAAATAAAATTAATGATATATCAAAACATTAATTAGTTCCAATAAGTTTTGAAAAGGTTTGACTACCTTCTCAACATCTAAAAAAGACAGAGAGAGAAAGATCTATGATTGACTACGATTAATATTCATATTATTACATTTGCTAGTTTAAAATGTATTTTCAAAGCTTTGCATAGATATATAAATAACTACTTAACCCGTCTAAATCGAGAAGTTTAAATTCATAAAATATATAGTTATAATATTAATTGTAAGAATAATAACATAACGTACGTAATAACGCTTGCTCTAACTAAATTACACTCAGTGAGGGTATACAAATTGCCGACAAAATGTACGGTCGTTAAGAAGGCGCCGATTGAACAACAGAAAGAGACAGAAAGAGACAGAAAGAACCAAAAAGAGAGTAGAGAAAAGAAAAGCAAAAAATATAGTAAAGTAAAACCACTTTTTTGTTGTCGATTCGTTGGTTGTTTGGTTCGTTGGTTAGCTGGTTGCTTGTTGGCCATGTTTGTTGGTCTAATTAGTGCAGTGCATTTTTATAGCATAATTTTCTGCGTTGTAAAATGACGCCATCAAATTGTACAACACCGAAATATTACAAAGCAATTTATGAAGCAACGGGGTGCTCACAAATCCACAAAAAAACAAGTACACGCTGGAAAAAAATCCTGATTAAATTGTAATAAAGTCCACACTTGCTCAGTATTTGATCATTGAGAACAGCAACGTCAAGACAATGGCGCCGACTGTGTTGATTTTAAGCATTTCATTGAGCTTACCTGCAAAGAGATACCAAAATAACTAATAAGTTGACAATATATATTTTGAATTTTCAATTCAATGATAGTAAAGTGGAAATAATGATCTTGCTCCAAAGATCAAATGGTTCTTGGACCGCAATGGAATTTATATCATTTTAAAGTAGACTTTATGCAAATGAGCGAAGAAACTTAAATAATCAAAAGAGTAGAACAAATCTAACTCCAACATTTCATTATAGATATCAAATATCTCACTCAAAAACAATTTAAAATAAATAAAACAATGACCTAACCCGAAAATGTCACAAAATACTATGTGGGTTTTATGTGAATGGTTGGTGAAAGTTGTATAGGTGAATGTCTGAATTTCGTGCAAATGATTTCCAACTCACTCTCAAAATGCTAAGTGTTTTACTGATTAAAGAAAATATAACTGGCGGAGTAGAATCACTAAAATCTAAAATAATAGTAAGGAAAACAATATCACGCAACGTGTAATTCTGAACCGACATCGAAAAAATACTTAAGTTTGGCAAAAGTTTGGGTATAAATGCATAAAATGCTCATGTAGATTCATAGACTTTAGCGATAAATTTGTTTTACATATATAAATACAATGTCAGCCGGTCACAGTCAATTTCTTGTGCATTTCAATTGTTCATGGCGAATTCCTAGATCTGCCAGCGCATTACAAATACAAACATGACTTGGCTCAATTTTCTTTATTTTGCCGCATTTAACGACTTCACACATGCGCTTGCTGGAATATCAGCAGCTGCAGCTGCCACAACCTTCTCTGCTAGAATTGCTCCTGGAGCAGACCCACACACATCCATATCTTAGAGCTTGTAATAGTGTTAGGCCACAATAAGCTGAATTTACGCCAATCATTGGCGGTGCCGGTTGGCGGGATTGCTGCTTAAGTATGGCCAGACGAAAAAAAATCCAAAGTCCATCGATGTGGTAGACGCTTGCTTCCGTCGCGTCGCCGAAAAACTTAGTTTCATGTGTGCATTTGCCTACCGTCTGGCAGTCGGGAATTTGGACCGTCGTGCCCGTCTAGTCCTCTAGTCGTATGGCATGTGCTGAGTTGCTCTGCGCCTCTGGCTCTTAAGTAGCAGCCGCCAGACGTTAAACGTCGCGTGCAGACAGCCATGGCTGCCACGCCGCTCTGGCCCGCCCCTACACCAAAAAGTCGTGTTCTGGCAGTCTAGCTGAATAAAAACCAAGGAAAAATACAACAGAAAATATTTTCGGCACGCCGAAGTTTACATATCCTTGCCCAGCAAAATCAACTTTCTCACAGCTAACATTTCTTAGTTATATAAAATATCTGATGTTGGTAGTTATTTGTAAATTGTAATTGAAAATGGATTGACAAGACAAACAGCATGCTTTAAAAAAAAACGTAATTTTTAACTGATAGTTCCCTTATCAGCCATATGATTGAGTGGAGGCAGCAACAACTAACTAATATGGTTTTATAGATGTATATGGATCAAGATTATACATATAGTTGTATGTACCTTAGAAGATCAGATATGTCTACTATCTCAACTTCTGCCTTTAGCTATTCGTGACGAAATTATAATACTCTCACCAAGTGTATAGAAAAAAGTAATAGTCACAGACATGAAAATTGCGCAGTACACGAAATCGACGCAGAGACTCCTTGTCGTGGTACACACATACAAACCCACACACCTATGTACATACATCGAGGAATTTCTCATCCGGGCGCAACTCGAACCAAACAAGAAACTACAAGCAAGCCATATATAAAATAAACTGGCATGTCCCTGACTGGGGAAGACGGGTATCAGAATGCTTATTATGGTTCTACGGAAGTCGCCTCTTGGGCACCGCCTTCCAACTCCATCCTCCTCTAGGCCAGGTAAGTTCACTTTTACACTTAACAAGCACAGCATTCTAACATCTTACTCCCATCCGGAATCCGCCCACTCTTTGTCAGCTGCTACTCGTATATCGAATTTGTTGAGGGCAATCAGAAAATTGTCATTGCAACTTTATGGAAATGGTAGAAGACATCTTAATTGTGACTTGGCGTCGTCATTTGGCATTTCAAAACAGTTAGAGAGAGCCAGACTGTCATAAGGGTAAAGGGAATCGCAAATATTCAATAGTGAATTTCACAGATATACCTGAATGCCCTCGAATAGCTCTGAAAGCAGATTAACTCCTCATTATCTGCAACATTGCCAAGGGGCACAGCATAATACAAAGGAAATGGTGATGTCAACAACTGCATTCAATTGTATAATGGAATTGAATTTTTAATTAAAGCGCTTATCTAATTATATTGTTTGTGCCGCAGTATGAAGGAACTATCGTTCATTAGCTGACAGTTGTTATCCTATGCATTGGCTAACCCAAATTAGAAATAACCCAAGTTGCAAATATTTTCTCAACTCAACTCCGTTTTATGTCACCGAACTTTTAGCAACTTCAATGCATAATAAGTTACTTTATTCTTTAATTATTTTGAGTCTTTAATCTAGGCAAGCGGACTATGTGCTTCCTATATAGCCTGCTTATTTATAATATCTGATATTTATTTTTGTTTAAGAGCTTCATGGATCTGGTTTGATATATGTATTGTGCCCCTTTATGAGTCTAAAGCTCTTTCATTAATCCTGATTCTTATAAAAATTCCAGATTTTTGGTCGGGCTTAAGGTTTCTATGTTTTGCTAGTCATGTGAATTCAATTCTTGTACCAAATTCTTTGAACTTCGTTGAATTGTTAATTACGTTATGTTAAACGAATCCAAGACAATTCAAGAAGAAAGCAGACTTAAATTGCTTTCCGACGTACATAACATCAATATGTGGCCAACAAGTTGACTAAGTAGCAACAGGCTCAAGTGCCAACCTATTATGTAATACCAACAACAACAAACAACAGCCATTTGCTATTATGATAATTATTTTGAAAGCCTTTGCTCGAGTTTTTGAACACAAAAGGGATTTCAATTATACCGCTAAGCGGTTTATGCAACAACAAGAACAACAAGAACAACAACAACAAAAGCCAACACATCCACAACAACAACAACAACAAACTTAAGAGCCAACGAATTGCTAGCGTCTTGGGGTACAGGGCAAAAGAAAACGCGCGGCAGCTTCTGAATGTAGCTCAAAGAACTCATCAGCAGCCAAGCATCGCAATTTGAGATAAGCATAAAGCGCACCTACGGCGTGCGTGTGTGTGAGTGCGTAAGTGTGTGTAGTAGAAGAAGGAGGTGTGCGTGCGTGTGTGTAAGTGGTTCTACCCCCGCCCCAACAAGCACGCCCACTTATTTGCGTGTGTGTTTGCTGTTGACTTTGGATAATGCCGTTTGTTACCGCTGCTGTTGCCACTGTTGTCACCGTTGCCCGCGTCGTTTTCTTTGCTCGTTTGTTTGTTTGTTTGTTTGTCTGAATGATTGTTTGTCATTTTGTCTGATTGTGCGCCTATTAGTATACAAATGAATGAATAAGTGGGCAGACCCACAACCAAGACACCCCCAACGCACACACACATTCCTAAAAATCTACCCCGCATTTCCACCTCATCACGCCACATATCTAGTTTTCATTTTCATTGATTGAATGTGCGAGCTGTTGCAAAACCAGCAGCCGCAGCTACAAACAGATGCAGGAGGGGTTAAGAAGAGGTTCCACAGCCACGCACAAATGTGACCCCAACCCCAACCCCCCCGCCTCCCCCCATCCTCCAGACACAAACACAATTGACATACGAGATTATTGTGCTTTAAGCCTTTAAGGCTTTGTTAGACAATTGGCAGCCAAATGATGTGCAGCAAAATCAAAAAAAAAAAAAAAGAAAGATAATGACTTGAATAATGACTAATTGAATACCCTGTATAGCATTATTGTAATTTAGAATCGGCTTAAATATTGTATATTGAACATGAAATTAAGGCATTAGTATTGCAATATTATTAAATAAACAAGAATAGAGTAGAGCTCAGATAGAAAATGACCCGACTTATCGACTACGTCGGTAACTTAATTTTTTAGCAAGTAATCTCATTGCTAACAATTGTTTTGTATTGGGTTAAGTTAAGATCATGTAATTAAAAATAAACATGGCACGTATCAAAAACTGCCTAAGGAGCTCCATGAGTTTATAATTGTGAAAATATGATTTCATGCAATCAATGCACTCGTGCAGGCTGCTTGCCACTGCCATTCGATCAGCTCGTCTGTCAGCCAGTTAATGGACTGTAAGCCGAATGCCATTCATTCATAGCATTTTCATGGCCGCTACCATTGTTGGTGGCTGGATCCGCTTTGAACAGCTTGACGGTATGTTTCAATTACATGGCGATGAGCAATGAACGATGGGTGATGAGTGATGGGTGTTTTGGGTGTTTTCGCTGTTTGGGTGTGGACTGGCGTTGGGTGGCGATTTAGCAGACTTACAGCTAATGCAGTTCTTGCTTTGTGCGCTTCAGTTAGTTAAATTGCTCAAGCGCCTGAACATATGCAACAGCGACCAAGCAATCAATTCATGCCGAGAGCTGATTCCCTCAAACTCATTTAGCATATAATTAATTAAAAGGATATTCTTAATTTTCTTGTAATATGCCATATATATATATATATATATGTAAATATATATCAAGTCGCTCGATTAGATAGCTTGAAAACCAATTGTGGCTGTATGGAAAATTTCGTAACTTGATTTAATCAAGGCGACTCAGATTTCGCTTGAAAATGTAGATTTACATAGTACTTAGAATAAGTACTCAGTGCCACCAGCACTTGGGCATATCACTTGCCTCAATTGCCAATGTCTTCAACGAGCACTTGACTCACTTAACCGTGCATGAATACAAACAAATTGAATAAATTAAGCTGTCGTTTATTGTTTATTGTTGTTACGGTTGCACGGTCATGGCCATAAGCAAACATTTGACTCTAGTCGCACTCGTAAAGCTGTTGGGGCCAATGAGACGAGACCTGGCAAATAGTCCGCCCGGTCCACGCATTATCCATTTGAGTGGCACTCATAAACAAGGCGTACAAATTGCTAATTGACACATTGGTACAGTGCAGACATCCGTTGAGGCTATACTGGCTGGGCTTTAGCTGCACTTAACTTTGATGGGCTCTCAACGTGTTTCATCGTCCAAATAATTGAGAACTACTGCTTAATGCTCGCTGCCTTCTAATATTAAATGATGTCCTATCACCCTGCAAACAGATTGTCTTAGCGCCCCTGAATTAGTCGTCTGTCGATCAACCATTAACGCCCCGACAACCGCGACTTTCAGGAAATCAATCACAATTAGGATTAAAGTCAATACGACTTCACTCAAACAAATACACACAAACATGTTGTGTGTTGTGAATATATTGCATTAAGAAGGACGTGAATAATATGTAAACAACTAACTGCATTAGTACAGACAAATGGTATCCAATCGTGGAGCTTTGAAAATCCCCCAAAAACTAGAACAATTATATGGATACTAGAAATAATTTCAAGGTATACAATAAAAAAATTCCTTAAGAAAATATATATATTTTTAGTTTCTAATCATAGAAAATATTCCTAAAAAAAAAAAAAACATTAGAAATGACCCCTGGATTAACACCATCAGTATAAAATTGAAAAACACGAATTTGCGTTCGACTTGAGCGAATGCCTTATTTTGAATGCGTTTCAGTCGCAATAATGTAAGCTGACATGGCCAGAAATGACTGTGACATAAATTGCGTATGTCCATCACTTGTCAATGCACTTGCTGTTGCATTTATACGCAATTTGTAGTAGCATACCATAAACATCCGCACAGGGACAAGTGCTTTCAGATATGTCGAGAACACAGCAACCCCTAACTGAAAAGTCTACACTGAAGGTTGCTTAAGCAGAAGTTAAATAATATAAGCGGAAGTAAAAATAAGACTATATATACATATATATTGACGGAACTAGATTAACAGTAAGCAATATGCCATTTCGGGAATGAGTTGAAAGAAAACATGGCTATAATTAAACATATACATATATATTTACTAAATACTGAGCCATAACGTATCTGTTGGATGAGCAGTCTTGCTCAGTTGACATTCAGTTTGTCTTTTCTATCAGAGTGAAATAAGTTAAATATTATGTTATCAGATTAGTTGCACAGGATAACAAACACATAGGAACTTTTCCATGTGCATGTGCATATGCTCTACTGTTGGTATATGGAGCATATGTTTAGCTATATCAGCATACATTTTACCCCCAAGTTAAGAGGACGGCATTCAAGTCAAGTGAACCTAGAGTCATATTTGGTTGCAGTCAGTTGCAATGAAAATCTCAAGTTTGCATTCAAATTACAGCCAAAGCAAGCAGATGTCATCGCCAAACTAAACGGCAAATCGTTTGCCCATTCCATACATATATACACATATCCATGCCACTTCAACAATTCACAGCTCGTTGCGTCCGTCCGGTGCCAATTCAGCTCAAATGCTAATCACCGCACATGACATTCATTGTCTGTGAAACAATTGAAATCAGCCAACTCGCTCAAATTGCTTTGAATTGTTCTATATTAGTTGCTCATGCGGGCACTACCAGCTACACAACTGCACAATTCCACAGCTACCCTGATAACAAAACAGTTTAGCAGTTGACAAGTAAACTGCAGCTTAGCTACTACATATTTGTATATAGCCCATATTTTGGACAAAGCGTAAGCTCTTCGCATTTCTCTTTAGTCCACTGTCCGAATAATATTGCCGTCATATCCACTACACAAATCATCTTAGAAACCTGCTTACCATTTTAAGAACGCAACATTTGTTGTGTATTTGTTGAAGGAATTGAAATTTGGGGACTGGCCATCTTCAAGTTGGGCCCTATTGACTAGTTTTTTTGTGTACTTAAATTTTGTTTGTTTAATTGTCGCGGTTATTAGATTGCGCCATTATGTCTAACTACTTAAGACAGCAAACAAACATGTGTTACTGTCACTTGAACATTTTGTTTTTTTGTGTGTGTGTGTGTGTGTGTGTGTGTGTGTGTGTGTGAGTGGTGTGTGGTGTGTGTCACATTAACTGATACGCAACACTTCACACTAAAACGGGGCAACGACATAAGAAAAATTAAACCAAACACAAAGTTGTGGCAGCTAAGTATGAGGCATGGAGAGAATAGAAAAAGAGAAAGAGAGATTGATAGAAAACACTAAAGTAGGCAACAAAAAAGGGTTGAGAAACTTATGTATGTGCTTTATTAATGAGTCGATATCAATGTTGCTGTCAAACTTGATGTTGAAGTTGCATTTAGTAGCGAGTCTTGGGCTGATAGTTGGTTCGTTCTAATTCGGGTTGAATCGGGTTGGTTCGTGTTGGTGCGACCCCACATAAGAAAAACAGAAAAGCAGCTGCTGCCGCAAAGTATGCAATTAAATTGGGCAAATGAATTTAAATGATGCCGACACGCGCTGCGTACGCGCAAAGTTAGGGCAAATGCGAGGCAGTCATCTATGAAACAGAAAATATTAGGTTTGGGCGTTTGTGGTGGGTCTGAGAGGTACACAAATCCAAAGTGTAGTCCCCAAGACTTCAATGCAGAGACACACATATGTGGACGGCTGGCATATGCAAATACTATGTAGCAACAAAAATCTAAGAAAACAAACGGAACTTTATTTCAAGTTGGGATTGCGAATGTAATGGAATGGGAATAAGGAAATGGGGGAATGAGAATGAAAATGGAAATGGGAACGGGAACAGGATTGAGCATTGGAAATGAAGTAGCAGTCAAGTGCAAGCAGGCAACATCAGAAGATGGCAGCAAAGGCAAAGGGAAAACAAACAAGCGCATAAAGCAAAGGCCAAGACAAACAACAGGAACTCCAAATCAAGCAACTGGCGCACCAGGCACCAAGAACCAGGCACTGGACAAACATATATACATATGTATATACATATATATATATATATATGTGTGTGTACATATAAATATATATATATATATATATAAGGATGAATGTATTTGAAATGCGAGCACAACTGAGGCGGAAGGGACCGCCACCGAAAGATCCTGCAGTTGTTGTAACATTTGAACTTGTAACCTCAGCGAGTCAAAAGGTGAAAGGAAGCGGATGAACAAATCTCGAAAGTCTGAAGGGCTGACGGGCTGACGACGGGACGACAGTGCCGAATGCCAAAACGTGTTCAAGTTCATATGCCAAGACAGTCAGTCAATCAGTGCCGACTGACGGCTGCAAGCAACTAGCAGCAGCTTCCACAACATCATTATCATCTGTTACGGGCATCATGACCATAGCAGGCTGACTGTCAACGCATTCGAAACAACATCCAAAGCTTCATATATTTAAGTTAGCAAAATTCAAAGTGAACATGGCAATTAAATTGAAGCAGCCTAATCCACAAACAGGGCATTGCAAGTCCAAGTCGATCAAACCGAAGCCTCAGACCGCAATAACCAAGCCGAGGCCAAAGTTCATCACGAAAAAAAAGAAAAATCATCAAAAGCTTAAGACTCGCTCCATAGTCATGCGCAATGCGCTGTCGCCGCCACCCAAGGGAAAACTGAGGCAAGCCAAAGCTGGTCGCGTCGAAGTGGCCAGGCGGACACAGGCAATATTAGCGCCAAAAGCAATGCTCCTAATCATTGATGATTCTCAGCAATGCATTAAGAGTATCAAGAGGAAGCGCATGCGAAAGCAGCGTCTGCAGGGTGGGTCAAAGGCGCAACCGCCGCAGTGTTTATTGCCCTATTTAGGTGTTACCAGCCCGAAGAAGGCCTATGACAGCTTCAGCTTTAAAGGAACTAAGACCATGAATAGTTCCCAAAGGAATGTGGATGTAATAATACCGCTGACCAGTCGACTTCCCATTATTGACTTCATTTCCACCAAAGAGTTTTATCGCCTGTACAGCTGCAAGACACAACAAAAGAGACATTTCATGGTGGAGGCATGACTAGCAAAAATTTAAAGGAAAAGCGTTAAGTATTCTCAATTTTTGCTACAATGCAACGCCAGCGAAGTTTGATTAAATTTGTTTTCAAATAAATCACCAGCTGACTTTCAACGAACCAATGAAGAAACCAATGTTATAATAAGTGCCACCGATAAACGTGCAATTAATAATGATCTGATGACTATCAAATAGACAATAATGAATAATTCAGTAACGAGTTGAATGTAACGAGTAGCCGGTAAAGAGAAGAACGTACTTCTCACACAATGTCGTATGTTCTGTAACGAATAGTAAGTAATATCTCGTAACGAGTGTCTTAATTCCTTATTGGTTTTTTCCCGACTTTGTTGAGAAAGTCCAAATTACCAGCAGAGCGAAAATTACAAATAGAGAGAGAGAGGGAGAGGGAGAGAGAAAGAGAGAGAGAGAGAGAGAGAGAGAGAGAGAGAGAGGCGAAGGCTCTAGTTGAGGATAATATGGTAAGAAGGTTCGTAGGACCAGAGCAACAGAACTTTTGCGCAAATTATCTGCGTCGCATTTATTTCGAGCAAACAATCGAAAAGTTGTGCATACGTCGACTCGTCGCAAAGGCCCACCGACTTAACTTGGCCTCGAGCGGAACTACGCGGAACGAGATGGTTCTTACATGATCTGCAACTGGCCCCGACGACTGCCGTGACATGGTCCCGGCCTCGCATCGCCCCGCCTGGCCTGGTGTTGTGTGTTTAAAACTTTTTCCAACAGAAAAGTTTGGCTGCAAAATCGCAGTTTTGCGCACGGACATCTTACAGCAATTTACGGCATTTCTTTTGGCCTAGCTAAGAACTTCGAGAGCAGATGAAAAAGGGAGTTGGAAACGCTGGCAATTGAAGCAGCAACGCGCCAACGAATGCGGCATGAATTTGTTTAGTTTTTTTTGCTTGACAGATTTTGTCGGCTGTTTATACGGTACACTCCTTAAAATGAAAATAGGCAAGGGTATCACGAAATTGATGTAAAGTATTTAACAAATAAAAAAAAAATGCTTAGACCACATAAGATTTATATGGATAGGGCGGGACGAGGACACAGAAAGCACAGCTGATATCTAAAGCGGGCATATTTGTACTTATGTACATATATGCAAAGGTATTTTGATGCTGGATACAGGGTATTTGCAAGTCGAGTGCCGTCGTCTAGGGTTTACTTATTTTCAATTTCGCTGCTGCAACTGGAGAATTTGCATTTGCTGAAAGGCTGGCCAAGGGGTTAAATGGGTTGGACAAGAGTGAATGGGTGTGAAGAGGCCAAACTCAACAGCGACAACGGGAACGACGGAAATGGCAACGACGACGGCTGTGGCTTTTAACCGCAAACCAAACGGAAATTGAGATTCATTTAATTCATTGTAAGCTAGAAGGGAGGGGCACTGGGTTAAGCGCTCTGCGATGCTTCGTTGACAGCTTTTGGGCTATGGCATAATCAGTTGCAGTGGCAGGAGCAGCAGCATCATCAGCAATAGCAGCAGCAGCAGCAGCAGTAGGCAGAACCAACTAACAAACAACATTGCAGCATTTAAATGACTGCGGCTACGTCAACGGTAACGCCTTGCTAATATTTATGCTTCAAGCCCTATAATCGAGTGGCAGCCGTAATGGCGACGGCAGCGCCAAAGCGCCATGACAGCCACTGGAACGACCAAGTGCACTTCTTGCCCAGTCGAAATGCTTTGATTGCCTTAAAGTTGGAGAAATAAAATAGAGAGAGAGAGAAAGAACGAGAGAAAGTAAGAGAGATAAGACGATAGAGACGGAGAGAGAGAGTGAGAGCGGAGAAGCGAAAGAGACAGGGGCACAGACCAAAAGCGCAGCCATAGTCTGTATCTAATTGCAGTGGATTGCAAACTTCAGCAATAAAGTTGAGTGGATCTCAGCTCTCATCGGCGGGTAAGAGATGGGTGTCATCGATTCTTATTACCCGTAGCATCCAGGAGTGGCTTTCCAATAACGTGTATTTATAATCCCTTGCGCAACGGGGAGTAAAATTATATACGTATGTACGTATGTACATATGTATATATACTCATCTTCAGTTCAAACAAGTCAATTGATTATTTTATTCTACATAAACTAGTTTCTCCAATGTCCGATCAAACTGACTCATCAGACTCAGAAATACCAGAAAGATGAGTTTATCATAACAATTTGCATCTCATATGGACTTGAAATGTAGAATATATTTTTGTAGTTTCCCGTGACAGAGAAAATATTACAATTTGGATGCAACGCCCACTGAAATTGCAGCCAGAAACGCATTTTCAACTTTGAATTTTGTGTAATTTAAAGGTCAGCTAATGATTATCAAATCCTCGTTCTTAAAAATCGGATCACTTTAACCAAGTTATGACTTTGTATACAGTCGTTGCCTTGAATCTATCACTATCACTAAAATGAACAGGAATTTATGTTAGGGTAGCTCCTGGTCGGACATTTTTGCAAATGTTGCCATTTTAAAGTGTTTAAATTTAGGGGCAACAGGGCAAGGGACGGTGCGCCTAGTTGATCAATACTGGCAGTGCCCATTGAGCCCATCCACAAGCCATCCCAAATGGCTGGCGCCTGCCCATTTGAACTGTGTGGTGTGCAAATTTGGTTTTCGCACGATTTCATTTCAAGTGTTGTATAAATTAAGCATTGGCCGACTCTCAAAATTTGCGGTCGTCGCTGGCTAATCCCAATTCGAAATGCCAAACAGAACGATTTCTTATACGATATATGTACACTAATCGAAAAATAGTATCACGCATACGTAATAACTACAACATTATTAAAAGCAAACATACCAATGCTTTTAAGAGTACATATGCAAATGTGTTAAATTGTAGAAACTCATAAAATCCATACTGTTTTCAATATTTCAATAGTAGCACAGATAATTTACACGTTTTGCGAACCGAAAATTTATTGCTTATATCTAGGTCTAATCATTAATATTCCAAATTTCTGTATTGTTTCTACAAGTTTCAAACATGTTGTTTTCTAAGTGTATCAATAAAGAAGACTTTGCCGCTAGAGCTTGCCAAAAGTGGGGCAAACTTAATTATTCATGCCATGGCAAATGAAGGAGACATGCCCAAAAAAAGAGCTTCGTGCCATATGCAATCAGCTGATAATTTTAAATCCCAGTACAATGAACTGTTCTGAGTATCAAAATTGTTCAACTGTTCTGATGATAGGTGGTTGTCATATTTTTAAAGAGAAAACAATGGAATATATTTGTTTTTTGATGCAAAAATTTGTACATTTATTCTTAAGATATTGGTCTTTATTTTGTAGCCAAACGAAGTAAAATTTGTACAATTCCTTGCAACAGTGTGCTTATATCTGATCTATATGCACGCATCTGGACACGTTTGAGTGAAGGGACCACAGTTTGACCTGCTTATTGAACGCAATTACCTGACACAGTTGCACATACGCAAAAACGATGCCAACGAAACGAACGCAAAACCATGTCAAAGTTCACGGGAAATAACTTTCCTTTCTTTGGCTCGAGCTGCAGCTCTTCCCATTTGTAGGCTGTCACAGGCCTTTGTTAATTAGGTACAGTTGCATCCAATCCATGCCCGGCCAATTGACCCACTAAATGGTCCCAGATCAACTTTTACTCACCATCGCCCCCAAAAACTGTGATATTAAAAAACTAATGAAGCACTTGCACAAATCGAAAGGCAATTCCACCAGCAGCAGAAAGCAAAACACACAGCAACAACATTAAATAGAACAGTGTAAAACAAACAAACAAAAAACAACAAAAAAAAACGCTAACCTCGACCCAGTGTGAATCGGCTATAACTTTATTGTGTGTTGTTGTTATTTTTTTCGTATCGAGATTTCGACGACGGTTGTCCTGTCTGTGTGAGACCGCTTGTCCGGGTGCGGGTTGAGTTTCGCCGGTTATCGCAATCGCAATTGCTATCCATTTCATTTTCCACAGGACAAATTTTTATTGCCGCCTGCACTGACCGAAACAACAGCAGCTACAACAAAATACCATTGTTTCATTATATATACATATGCATAATACATATACATACATGTATATACTTTGCTAAATAAATACATATGTGTATATACACATACATAAAATTGCCGGAAAGTTGTTGCAATTGCCCTCATTATACCCTTATGACTGGTTTTATAACTTTGTCGTGAAGTTCGCAACGCATTGATGGAGTTATTTCCGACCCCTTAACATACATACATACACATATATACATACATACATACATAAATATATATATTTCATCTTAATTCATAGACAATATAGGATATCTGTCTGTCATGTTGTCCATTTTTTTAATGAAACTGGAAGCATATCCGTATTTTTGCCATGGTTATTATATCAGTATCAGTGTTAGTACCAGAAACTAATCGACTACGATATATCCTGAATCTAGGTTTGCACACCCAAATGTGAGCAAATCGGCTAGAGTAAGAGAAAAACGAACTGAGGCAGCGCATGTGATTTGGGACATACGCGAACATATATTAAAAATTTAAAATCTCTAGCTCTAAGAGTCGGACAGACTAGCGTAGCTATATCGACTCGACTGTTTATCCCTTTTATCTATTTTAATCACATTTAATGGGTCCAGTGAATAAAAAGAGGAGCTCTTGAGTAAGAAACTCTTTGTGAATCGAGCTATTTCTGCAACAACAAAAATAAATAAATGACGTACAGTTCCCTTAGGAACAATCGATCAGTTTTCTTTTTAAATTTATAATGAAATATATGTAAATATATATGTGCTAGTGAACCACAGTCGGCAAGTGTATTAAATCATCGACGTTCCTAAGGTAGCTGTGTATTCACATTGCCGGTCATGTGCATGGGCAACGGCTGCCTGTGCCCTTGTTATTCTTGTGCAACACATTTCATATATGTAAATATAAACAAAAGCATCAACAGCAACAACAGCAACACAGTAACAACAAACAGCAAGTACAACCCCTTCATGGCCCATGTCCAATGTGACAGTCGTCAAGTGCTTTGTGCACTTTGCCAAAAACAATTTCCATACTGCCCTCAGTCAAGGGCGCTTAACGAGTGTCTCTGAATGAGTCTTGAGTGTGCAGATGTTTATGTGAGCTCCTTTAGGTATGCAAGTATGCTCATACATATATACATATGTATGTATTTACTTACACGTATCTAAGTATATTCATATGTATTCATTTGAGTGTCACAAGTCAAAAGCACAATTCATGAGTGCAATATAATTGCAGTGCAGTTGCGATCTAACAACGAATTCATTTGATACAATAAAATAGTCACGGACACAGCGCACTTACACATACATATTCATTAAAATACATGCACAGATCTTTGAAGTGGACAACAAGTAAGATACAAAGGAAATTTGGTTACTTAAACCTGAAAATGATTTGACAATATTTATAGATTAGTTGGAAACATTAGTTTGTTGTTTCAATGGACGCCGGATTGGACGTAAGTCAGCATAACCGCGAGTTTTTCGGTCTGAGCTGTTGCTGCTACTACAGCCTCCCCCATACTCGGTGCTCGTCACTATTAATCCAAGCCAAACAGATGTCCCAATGTCATAGAGAAAGTCACACACAAGCACATACAGGCGATGTGGCTACAATAACTGGCCATAATTTTTGCAAGAATCGACAAAAAAAAATACCACCAGCACCCTAAAGCAGCAGGCGCATCGCAATGAATTCAGCAACAGCAAACAGCTGCAGCAGCAGTGGTAAACACAGCAACAAAGCGTGATTTTTCGCTTATGCACATCGTTAAGTTTGCAACGATTCCGACGACTTCCAACTCCGTCGCCCCTTATTCCGGGTCCTCTGTGTCAAACGATACAGGCCAATACTGCGACATATTTCGAGTAATAACAACAATAACAAATAGATCGAACATGAGTGTGAATAAGATAAGCTCTCTGCAGCGCATCGACGACTGTAAAATTTGCCCAATAGTTTCCTTTTTAAAGCTCGATCACCAAGCTCGAAAATAGAAAACACTGGCGTATTAACTGTTCTGGACTTGCTACAGATTCTTTAGAAAATGCACTTTCCTGGATGGAAATCAGTAAAATAATTCTGTTGATTTTTCGATTTTTTAAAATACTTAATCGAAGTTTAACACGACAAGGATCGCTGAGTATCCGCTAAAATGTACAGGGTATACGTGTCATCTCTCAGTTGAGTATGTACTGGCAAGAGTACAAAAAAATCAAAAGCAAGCGACTAAAGAGCCAAAGGCAACAAAAACAACCACAGCAACAACAATAACAATAGAACAAGAGAAGTGAACAGAAATGTGCACATGCTTCGTTGCTTGAAGTGCTCTATTTTGTGCCTATGGGGACTTTGCGACCCTCCCACATGCAAATCATGAAAATCCATTCGAAATCAGTCAACGTGCCAAGCTTTCAGTCAGTTAGAAGGCTGGCAGACAGTAGACAACACCAACAACGACAACAACTGCAGCGCCACAACTCTCCAAGAACGGAGCAAGCAGAGGGGCACAAAAAAAAAAAAGATACCATGGGCAAGGGCAGCATGCTACCGAGAACGGATTTGCCGGGTGACTGGGGAGTGGGGAATGGAGAATAGGGATTGGGGCACGTAGCTGAGTCTTATTTGTGCAACGAGCCAAGCACCAAAAAGAACGGCAATAGAAAGTAGTACAGAAGCAGCTGCACATGTGTTTATACCTAATGCGCTTGCAGGGAGTATTATAATATTATGTGCAACGCTTTAAAGACGATAACTTCGACATCAAGAGCGGGGCCGATTAAGTTATCTTCGTCTTCCTGCTCATATGCAAGCTGGCGTGTTTAATTTATAGCAATCTTTGTGAGGCCTGGTTACCATTCTACCTGTCGATCAGTTTGCTAAAACTTAATGGCCGCAGGCATTATAGAAAATCTACTCAAAGTGATACAAATATTATTTGAAACGTCCATGATCATTGGGGATTTGGATAAGGTACGAAATTACAACGGTCATGTGTGTTAAGCTCCCATCTTAAATGACCGTCCTTTCGATTCATATCATTCTACAACTACGGTTTTTAAGATTAAAAATCTTAGCCTGCTTTCAATTTAACTCCAGACACCCGCTTGGAGATTACCACAATTAGGAAAGCTTCCGACCTAATATGAGTTAAATGGAAACATTCTCTATCATCACTACACTATACTACACTGCACGACACGATTTATTTGGCCGCTGGATTTTGTCGCACATTATATGCCAGCGGAGTGCTATAAAAGCAACAACAAGTCCACTATCCTTCCAGTGAGTAATAGGAGGTAGATCCTGTGCAGTGTTGTTGTTGTTGTTGTTGTTGTTGTTGTTGTTGTTGTTGGAGTGGAAGTGTGCCTTGATTTACTTGTTTGTCCGCACACATTTTCAGCAGCTGCTACTCCCAGTTTGTTTTACATATATCCGCATCCCATCCGTTGGCTGCCCCCTCGCCCATCTATCAGTTACTGCTCTTCCTGTTGCTACCTTAAATATTTATTAACCTTTAAGCCCAAATATTTTTTCACAGACTGCGAGCTAAAGACTTAAGCTGATCCGATCTATTTGGTTTGGGCCCTAAAGTAAATCGCCTAGAAATGGAAATTGCACGTAGCAGCTAAGAAAAAAAAATGATACTTCGCTCATGTTTATTAAAGCATTTCTTACGCACCATTTGTTCCTTCCCAGCAGTGCTGACAAAAAAAAAAAAAAAAAAAATGGCATACAACAAAGAGGACATACATGAGAGAGCAGGACACGAATGCAAATCAAGTTGGCCCAAACTGCTATGCTTACGGCTGCTTTCAAGCAAACATCAGGAAAGCATAACAACAACAGACTCTAGTTGCGCTCTGGCAATGCAGTTTCAAACTTCATACTGGCAAAATATAGTAGGGAAAAAAATTTTAATTTGATTGCTCAACAACTCCATTTGGAAATATTACAATTACTATACTATTACCATGCTATGGCAAATTTCATAAAATGTTGTACATTTTAAACCTCTTAAGCACAGTTTGGAGACAACATGGAAACATGTCCCACACTGTCAGCCTGACTAATCAGAAATCTATTCATCTAAGTGAACCTAATCGGTCGATGGATGAGACTCAGGATCACTTAACTTTATTCAGTTTTGTCAATCGAGGCACCCTACAAAGTTGTGTACTTTCACTTGGCTTTGACAACCTCAATGATACTGAATAATTGAATTGTTGCCCTAAATAATCTAATCGAAATATGACAGTGCTGTAGATATTTCATGGCATTCCAGTCTTGTTTTCGACGTGTTTTGCGAATTGGCAAATGCTTCAATTAAATTTGATTTGCTTCCTTACCACACACAGAGACACATACAGAGACTGTGACATGCATTGCCAATTTGATAAGCTCCATCGTCGTTGGTCATTCAGTTCCCCGTTTCGCCTTTACTCATCATTAGTTTCGTTCTTTGTGCGCTTTTTGCTCGTAGCTAGCCGCAAATTTACTACACGGCATAGTGTTCGACTATGTTTGTGTCTGTACTTATATGTGTGCTTTTTGTGTGTGTATGTGTGTGTGTGTGTGTTAGCAACTGTGAACGATTTGATAACCAAAAGCAGCCGACCATTGACAGCTCAACTGGTCTCCAATTTCGGCTTCAATTGCGGCTCGGCCCTTTTCAACAGTGATTCTGTCTGTGTGTGTGTTTTTGCCCGTTGGCTGAAAATTACATTTTCACATCATTTGCTGATGTGGCAAGTGTGTGCGACACACTCGCGCTGAACACTGTCTGTGAGTGTGTGTCTGTATGTGTGTGTGTGTGTGTGTGTGTGTGTTAACACGTGATAGAACTCAAATTCACTTTATTTCATAGTGCGGACCAAAAAATGATGTGAATACCGTCGGAGCTGTGTAGTCAACGCTATTTTAGTTCAGTGCTGTTGTACTAGGCACTGGGCAGTCGCTGCCCTTTCATTCCACTTTTTTGTTTTTTGTCATTTCCGTTTTAAAGTTCGAGATATCCACGTTGCATCGTTAGATTAACACAGAGCAGACCGGCACCTTCTGAAAAGACTTGTCGACGCCGAGCTTACTTCGCAATGCCTATGAAATGAACTCTCTCCGGCTTCAATTATGTTCTCTTCTCTTCTATTTTTTGTTTTTTATTTTGGTTTTTTTTTTTTAATACCCCGACATAACAAACGGCACTCCTGAGTGCTTGTTGTGCGGGCTTATTTTAGTCATATACTTCTACATATGTATGTAATCAAAACAGTAAACTGGGCATACGAATGCTGCAGCATGGCAATCTTGAGATTGGAACTACTCCATAAATACGCTCTACAGCCGGTTAGATACAGATCTTGCGGACGATTGATTTCAAAATCAGATTTACTCAGATTATTATATCTATCAAAGTACTCGCAAATAAAAATTTCGAAATTCCATTCAGCTGGTTTTGCAATATTGATTAATTTTTCTGTCTTCTACTGATTGTCCCTTAGACATTTTAAGCACACTACGAGTGCAGCCTGCTTATAATATGCCAAGTCCGAGAAGGTACTGCAACTGTCTCAATCCCCTAAAATATTAATGTTGGCCAAGTTACAAGCAAAACACTAGCGGACAATACAGTTGTTGTTGATGCTGTTGGCCACATCTGCCAAGAGTGCGACAAAAGTCCAAGTTCAAGTCGCAGTCTTCGACCAAGTGCCAATGGCGCCTTGCAACTGCCAACAAATGGTAGCCAACCCGTACAGCGGCAACAAAATACACAAGAAAATAACAAGTATAGGACAATCACAGACATCGATTTTTCGGACTTCTTCTTCCTGTCTTGGTCACCACTTAAGGCGACATTAAGCTATTTGCATAATTTGTGTGCAACGGGAGGCATTCACTGTTTCTATACCTCGTACGTGAGAGCAGCCAAAAAAAAGCTCTAGATTATACCATTTATCATTGACATATTAGTGGTTGCATTTCTTGCTATCCATCAGATATCCATCAAATTTACTCTTACCCGAAAAATGAAAACTCGAGTTCAAGTTTTTCTAAAGTTGAACGTCACTCACCTGAAATGAAAATAGAAAAAAATAAACGTCTTAAAGATGGGACAAAAAATTTATTTAATTTGTACATTGTTGCTTTTAATGCACGTAGTGAGGTGTTCCGCCAAGAGCATGAGTCAATAACTCAATCACAGGGCCTATAAAATGAGTTGGGTAACTTAATGGAATACATTTTTAAAGTCAGACCTTTATCGCTGTTGATTTATTAAATCTGTCAATTTATTTAATGAAAGTTTGAAAAAATTATTAATTTAATAAATACAAATACCCAATACATTTTCAGATATTGCCCGACAGATGGTTATGTTTAATTTGATTCATTTATGCCAGCTGTCGGCACTTGGGGATTACTTTATGCCAGCCTACCAGCCAGTAAATATTTAAAAATCTCATTCGACACACATTTTTTTCCATATTTCTTAGCCGAATCAATTCGCAAAATGACATACAATTTTTGTGCCTTCCTAGAGGGTTTTGCTGATCTATTGTGATATGAGCAATGTATTAGTGCATATATCTAAGATGGGCAAAAAATATATATAAGTATAGATGTATATGTATGTGTGTATGTTTGATCTGGCTGTACTTATTATCACATTTAAATCGATGTTCTGCAAGGGTATAACATATTCGGTGTGCCGAAGATAACTGATTGTTGTTGTAGCTGTTGTTTTCATATCTCTTTGCATTGCATGCCTGTGTGTGGATTTGCGCCTGGCTGCGGCATTTTACATATGTTGTGGCTAGTGCACTGAGTGCAACGCAGCAGCAGTACTTTGAGGTTTGACCACCTTTTAATTACTTCACCTATGGCAGCCAAGAACGACTCGAACTCGAACTCCAACCCAAGCCGGATTCAAGTTGGGTCTTAGCTGCAAATGTCTTTGACTCGTATTTTTAGTCAGGCAAGGACAGCCACTAAGCCAGTAACACATACACACACACACACACACTTACAAACATACATAGCCATTGTGCGGATGTGGGGGAAAAAAAAAGGTTGCCAGATTGCCTTGCTAAGCCGCAAAAACAGTTCCACTCTCGCTAGCCGCTTGGTCCAACTAATCTGGCAACGAAAATTTATTTGCTTAATTTCATTTGTTGGCTGCGAGGCAAGAGGCAAGGAACGTTGCACACAAGACTAGTCGACGACTCTTGTGGGCGTGCGATAATGTTTGCATTAAGCTCTCGACATTTGCCACATCCTTTGGCAGCGACTGCGACTGGACCGGACTGGGCTACTGGAGAAAATCGTCAAATCATGAACCGTTAGCGCATTAATTACAATTCTCGAGACTTCCACTTGTATACATATTTATATCTGTATATATCCTATTTCAAGTCGCTGTCTAACATTGTTCCTTAAATCATTTTGGTGCTCTTTCATTCTTGGGCAAACCAAAAACACCAACCAGCCTTAAAAAAGACTTTTCAGCGCTAGTCATACAAAATACCAGCCTTCATTTCAATTAATTTCTGCAACATTGATGCGCCCCGTCGTCGTCTATGTCGTTGCTAGCTAGACAGGCTTCCTCTATATATACAAATACGTATATACAAATTTATTTTGCTAGCTCCCACACGCACACACACACACACACCCATACACATACATATACACAACTTAGTCGCCGCGTGTTTGTTGACGCGCTCACTTAAAATATTTCTGCATGCGCTTTTTAATTAATTTAAAGTTATTTTGCTTGATGTCGCGTCGACGCGTTGTCCTAGTCGGGATGGCGCACTTCCCAGATCCCCGCCAGGCATCTCTCACAGACAACTCTATTAGTTTTTCCATCGTCTGTTTGGCCTGCAGCGCCTGCTGCGCTTTATTTAATCTGCCTGCATTGCGCTTAAATTGAAATCCGGCCGTTTTTGATTAAACAATTTTTGTTCATAAATAAACCATGTCGTATGGATTTTGTAATTTTTTTTTTAAGAAATTCGATAATTCTTTAAATTGTGAGCACACACACATGTGCATAACTAAGAGTACATGTTGCTTCACATTACGTATATGTGCGTACCTTAAGTGGAGCAAGAAAAGGACATACTCTTACATAGACTCTATCTACTAATCTACTTTGTTTCCTTGCAACAGACTGCTGAAGTATTCATGGCATATGTTAGTATTTTAGCTGAGTGCTGTGCATACAAACTTTGATTTCTTTCCACCACCCCACTTTTGGGTCGATTTCTTCAAAAGAAAGCTACTTTCTTTGGGCTGTGCGTTGGTCAGTCAGGACAAACTGTTTTATTTGCATAGTAGAGCAACAAACTTTGCTGCTTCAACACAACTTCAACAGAAAGCAATGAAGTGAATTTAAAAAGTTAATTAGAGAACAGATTACTTTTAAATTTGAAAAATTTACTCCAGCTGAAATTATTGAACCGCCGTCATTAAGTTTGAAATGTACCGAATTAATCATAAATTAATTTGTTCTATGCGAGAATCTAAGAATTCAATTGTGGGCAATCGTCGAATTTACTCTGAAATCATTTCTTATTCGTTAAAGCGATAGGCTCTTGTAAAATAACACAAATAGCAGAGTTAAAAATCTACAATTTATTAGTTTGGATCCCAGTTTAAGTTCGCCTCATGTTACATCATGATTCCGTTTAAGCTGAATACTTAAAATTGGATTCAAATGCTATGTTATTTTTCTGGGAATTGTAATTTATGGTTCAAAAGTTTGAAATTTCATTACAAGACTGTTGGTTATGCATTTCATATAGTTTTGTTTTAATTGACTCAATTTATCATAAAGCTTGATGGCAAAGTTCGCCCAGTTTTGAAGAATGAGTTTTTGCAATTCACATTTAGCTCAAAAAGCTCCTCTTCTGTTACCCATTAACAACTTTGCATGTTTGCATATTTGTGCTGCAGTTGCAATTGCTGTAAGTGCATTTTCAATAGTTATAGTTTTGGTTGTTGCTGTCGATTGTTTTGTGCACTCGTTTGTAAGCCTGTTTGTTAGATATGAGAAATTAGTCCTACACACACAACAAATGTCATTGCCTGAACTTATCGCAGGCTTGAATTTGTATACAAAAAAAATTCAGACGTCAATAATTTACAAACTGAACAACATTTCAAACTGAGTGACAATGACAAACTACAAAACAATTAAAGCTAAGTAACAGGTATAATATTGCCAACATCTGTGTTCAGGCTGCAGCGGGCCAGGTGGAAAGTTCGTCAGTGTCAGACGAATACTGACCAGTAGAAATAAAACAGGTGGTCTCTATAAAGAATGCCACTTGCTTTCTTGCTGTACCTAAAGCGAATTCTAAATTCGGGTGCAAATCTTTTTGCTTCTGTGAACATTGGGGCCAAATCAAGAAATAATAAAGGATTTCGGACTTATGGTTTAGGAGTAATGGAACCGCATTTTAACAAAATAAAACAAGTAAGAGTGCTGTAGTCGAGTGAACTCGACTACGATATTCCCTGAACCCCGTAATTAAATATATTCTATTATTATTGGCAAATTCCCCTTTGAAAAGATTTGCACTAAAATGCGAACAGCTCTGGAATCGCCCTCTGCCGACAAGCACGTGAAACACGCAATCGACTGCATAAAGTATATATATTTTTGATCATGATCAACGCAGCCGAGTCGGTCGAACCATATCCCTGTATCTGAGCAAGTGGCTTTTAGAGAATAATAGAATAATAGAGAATAAGAGTCAGAGTCTATCAAAACATATACAGAATTCCTTGACATATTATTGACCCAAACTTAATTCTCATTAATATTCTCTTCTTCATTCGGGATTAAACTGATCATTTAAAAGGTTTTGATAATAATGTAAATTAACATCACCTTCTTCCGTGTACTAAATTGATTATTATTACTTTATAAATGGTGTATACATATACTATACATTTGCATATATATTACACAAAAAGCAGTAGCAGCAATAACAGCAGAAGGCAATCTAATTTTAGTTCATCTGCCGGCTGCGTTGCAACAACTGCAGATGACAGACATCAGGCATCAGGATTCAGGCAACAGGATTCAGGCAACTGGATTCAAGCATTCAAAATTGCTTGTTTTTGTTAGCTGACACATGTCAGTCACACGGCTCAACGGGGGCTGCGACGGCGGCATATGTAAGTTATAAGAAGCCAAACAAAATGCCGTTGACGACACACGTTTAAACATAATAATTCTCAATTTCGTCAGCTATATCAATGCCGGAGCCGAAGTCGGAGTCGGAGACGGTGATGTCTGCTCGCGCCACAGGAAAACCATGTAGAGACATCAAAATAAACTGACGTTTTCTACTTTTCCACAACTTTCCATTTTGTCCCCATAGTACTTATTTTTCTTTTTTGCACCAATTTAAGCACACAAAAGGCAAAAATAAACCGAAACCTAAAAATACCATGCGCAGCAGCGAAGCAACAAAAAATGGCTCTAACGACATGCGGAAATAATGTCAGATGGAGCAATAGCATCACCGGCGGCATTGGGCACAGAAAAAGTGGCAAATGAATGTCAATCTTAGCGGGACTGTTCAACTTGCAGATACCAAGTGAGAAGACAATATTGTATCATATGATCTATACAATAATCTAAAAAACAAACAAAAAAAAGTATCTTGAGCACGATCGAAATTCTCAACATATACATACAAATTCTTTAATTCGAGCAATAATCACAAAACAAAAAGGAAAGTCGCCCTAAACTGATAATCGCGATCAAAATCAGAAAGTTTTTCTAGTTTCTAGAAATTGTTTGTAAATATAAAAAAAAATAACTCTAAAAAGTAGAAAGGCCAGCCCTAAATCGATAACCCCCAAAAATATGGTGTGTTTTTATATTCCAAAAATATTGTATTATTAAAAAATGCATATCTAAGAATTAGTAATGCAAACCCTGATTGGTAGAAAAACTCCTTTGTAAAATGCAGCAAAAAGTAATGACATTTGACATTGTAAGCTCAAAAGGGGGCACAATAGATCAAACTATAATAATAATTGTAAGCCCGATGGATTAAAAACGAGATAGAAGCCAAAATAACGAAAATTGAACTTTCGCATATATAAGCTTAAGGCATGTATTTTGCACATAGATAAAGAAAAAAAAAAACAACGGGTATTCAACAAAGTTCAACCATTTTTCCCCAACTTGGGTGTAGTGCTGTTCCAAAAACGCGCTAACAAAAATCCAATGTAAAACCAATTTCATCATCGTAGCTCTTGTGGACTGTCAGTCCCTAGTCCCTAGTGGGCCAGTCGGGACAGACTGTAGTTGGACGAAGTAATGCTGTAATGAAGTATGCCCCGGCTGACACAGCTGGCATTGTCATTATAATTTTTACTTGTTTAGAGCTTAGGCTGTAAGTGCTGGGTAATGTTTTTGAGAAACGCGACACAGACGCTGCGTTGCGATAAGGAAGAACAAACACTTAGAGGCCAAATCGTTGTCATTTAAATTTGCAATTGCTTGTATTAGAGCCGGCGCCCGTTAAGTGTCAGTTTGGAGCGGATGACACTAAATGGAACAGGACGTGGCAGCTGTTGCGATTAGAAAATATACAAGTCAACCTGTCGGGACAATGAAATGCGAATTTGTTCAGCTACAACTAGAAGGTCATACATTGTATAAAAAACAGTACAAGTGGACAAGTGAATTTGAGTAAGGTATTGACAAGTCATTGACTTTCGTTTGGCCCAGTTTCAAAATTGATTTATGTCCAAAGTGATTTTTCTATTTTTATTGTCAGTTATAGTAAATTGCATTTCAAGAAGACTGCCGAGCCACGGCGATCGCCATGTTGGCAACGGTAGCAAAATCAAACAAAACGATTTGATGACGCTTTCAAAAGACGTCCCATGTGTGTACGTGTGTATTTGTGTGTGTGTGTGTGTGTGTCTGGTTGTGCTATTGGAAACCTCTCTCTCTCTCGCTCTCCATCTCACCCTCTCTCTCTCTCTGCATTTTGCGAATTTGAGTAGCAATTTCATATACAAAGACAGACAGCCTGCGGTGAGCACACATTTTGTTGCTAAATTATGCAGCACCACTTTACTCAATTCATGTAATCAAAAGCAACGTAGCCAATATGAATTTCTGTAATTGAAGCCATTTGGCTGCACAGGTATGGCAACACCCCTGCTATATTAAGTACAAACTAGACTTTTTCATTTGTAGGTCGGCATATGCTCGATTTTCTGCACACATACACATACCTAATTTGTGTATATAAATTTCTTCGGCTTTAAAAGTGCATGCGACTAAGAGTTCAAGAATTGCATATTATTCAGATAAGTATTTAAATGGTTGCAAATGCCAAATGCGCTTGTGCTAATCAATTACCGAATATTTAGAATTTAGATAAATTGTGTGTTATCTTTTGACTAGATCGATATTAATGCATGCAATACTTGGGACTAAATAAATTAAATAAATGATTAATTAGAGCTGAAGGACAGATGCGGTTGAATGCGTAGCGAAGGACACTCGACAAATGGAAAATATTTTCACTTTACCCGTCAAACTTGTTTTGCATGCTATTTGGGATTAGCCTTGTCACCTATTGCCCCAAAAAGTATGCTACAAATATACAATGCACTGTGATGATAAATATAAATTGCTTGCAACTAAATACGAATAAATTAATTGGGTTCTTTGCCAGTTGACGCTTGCAGTAAAGACTTTACACTTTGGGCGTGGCAGGATCCGTAGCTGCAGATATGCATCTCATCCCTTGGTTCATTAGTCGACTGATGCACACTGATAGACGTGTATGTGTGTGTAAGAGTTAGTGTGCTAGTGTGTGCAAGTCTAATTAGCCCGCTAATGTCATCTGCAGCAAAAGAGCGCTTATTAAGCTGAAAAACGGAAAAAGTGCTGCCTGGTCAAAGCATAAATTAAGATCCGCTTGGGGTGGATTGTAGAGGTGTGGGGGAGCAGATTGTAACCCCATTGCCGTTACCGTTGCAATTGCATGGCCCAATTTTCGTAAGGGGCCGCCGCATAGCTCGCTGTGTGGCACAATAAATTTTGTTTTTTTTTTCTAAACACATACATATATATTTTATCTCTCTCTCTCTCTCTCTCTCTCTCTCTCTGTCTCTCTCTCTCTCTTTTCTGTGGACAAAAAGGACTGGTGGTTTGAGCTGGCTGGTTGTTGGAGGATGTTGGGTGTACAGGAAAACAAAATCTAAGCGCATATTAGTCAACGCTGTCTTTGACTGGCCCTGGCCTGGGACCAGGCCGAGAGGTGCCATGTGGCACAATTTCGTAGCTTGGCCTGCTCGGAATGGGATGAGGAGATGGCTCGTTCGGCTTTGCTGCTGCTGCTGTTGGTGCTGGTTTTGGCTTTGGCTTTGGTTTTGGTTTTGGTTGTTCTTTTTTTTCCTTAGTTTTGGTCAGGTCAGGAGGGTGGTTGCAGCGGCGGCTGCACAATGTATTTCAAGTGGAGCGAGCGCAAATAAAATTAAAAACAAGACGCGCAAAACAAAAATATGGCAACGCTGCGGCGCCGACCTCGTTTCGGTCTGGCCACAATGAGTAAACGAGCCGAGGAATAGCGAAAGTTGCGAATGGCGCGACTTGTTTTTCCACTTTTCGACGTTGTCTGTCTATTCGCCTGTCCGCCTGTCTACTGCTGCCAACACTTGGTGACCTCTGCTGCTGGCGTTGCCATTTTGTCATTGTTTGCATTTGGCGCGCGCTTTTGTTTTATGCCCACCAACAAAAACAACAACTGGCAATTTGAATTAAGTAGAAATGCTGCAGTCAAGAGAGACGGACTTGTAGATGCTCACCCCCGCTCAGCTAAAGAGTTATCCGTTCAAAATAGCGTCTATTGCATGACGTTTACCGGCTTGAGGTCAAAAGCAACTTTAGTGGTTGAGCTTGTTGTCCCACACAAACACACACACATTCACATATATACACATAAATAGGTGTAGTATGTGCACATAAACATAACAATTAAAACAACAACAAAAAACAAAGGGTAAGGTTAAACGCTAAAAGCAGATATGCTTCCCAAAAGTTAGCCTCTTCAGATTTCAAATCCAAATACAAATTCCAAAATTGAGTAACAGCTGCTTTGTTGATCAATAAAACGAATAGCTAAAATAAAAATTATATTAATTTAAAATTTAATTAAATCGGTGTAATCTCTCTTTCTTTCTTTGTGACACAACCCGTCTGTCTGTTTGTGAGAACTTTGTTTATTGATTTTGTTTATTGATTGATGCCGATCTTGAGATTTTTTGTTCTCACATAGACATTATGCGATTTTGGCCTAGTTAAAAGAGCGATAGAATTTCTTTGACGTGATGATTGCCTTACTGTTCCACATTGATCAGACCTATTTGCTACCGCTTTTGCTGGCACCTGTGTCAAGGACTCCAGGCAATCTCTTGGCACATAATTTTTGCACTCATTTTCTGCATTTGTTTTCTGCACAGCGCCGTCGAATTGGTTATGCTTCTGCTGCAGCAGCAGCTGCTGCATTACGTTGACATGGACGCCACCATAACTTGGGCAAAATTTAAAACGGAAGTCAATTGTCAGACAGCTAGCGCAATGGTCGCCGACGTTGGCGCTGCTGTCGAGACGGAAGCAGCAGCTGCAGCTGCAGTACTGTCATTGGACGCCAGTTTGGTCATAACGACGTTACACGAGCACAGACACACACACACACACACACACACAAACACATAAAGAGCGAATCGTTTTTCGTTTATTTGTTGTTTTCTCGCTGTTGTTGTTATTTTTTCTTTTTGTTTTTGCATGTTTTTGTTGTGTTTTATTGAGTTATTGGCGCATTCATTTGCCATACGCCGCATGCAAGATTTATGCTCGGCATGTGTCATGTGGCTAAAACAAACAGCCGGCTGTCCAAACAACCAGCCAGCCAGCTCGAAAGCCTGAAAGCGTCCCCAAATTTAATAAAAGCACTGACAACAATTTTGCGACGCAAATATGCTCTCTCTATCTATTTCCATGTATGTCTCTCCTTGCCTCTCTGTCTTTCTTTATATTTTTCCGTCCCATTCTCGCTTTCTCCTTATTTTCTTCATTTTTTTGCCAACTGTTTCATTCTCTGTTGTCCTCTCTCTATCCCTTATTTTATATCTTTACTTAAAAAACTACCTCTATCTCTCTCTATCTTTCTTAATTTTTCAAATTCTTTCTCTGACATCCTCTCTAACTTTCTGTCTTTTCCTCTTTCAATCTCTATCTATCTCTATCACTTTCCCTAAATCTCCCCCTATTCCACTTTCTACTTCGTTCCTTCTCTGTCAGTTTCTTTATTTCTC
The DNA here is from genome assembly GCA_035043505.1 of Drosophila setosimentum. NCBI lineage: Eukaryota > Metazoa > Arthropoda > Insecta > Diptera > Drosophilidae > Drosophila > Drosophila setosimentum. The sequence goes on along the minus strand of JAWNMY010000090.1, from coordinate 14,843,921 downwards.
TCTCTCTATCTCTCTCTCTCTCTCTCTCTCTCTCTCTCTCTCTTTCTCTTTCCCTTTTTTGTATCGCTCACTAAGTCCGATTTTATAATGATGATAATCGACCTAGGGGTATATTTTTATCTGATCAGAATTTGTATTTGGTGCGACAAATTATGCATGGATTTAATTTGAAAACCTGTGAATATAATTATGCAATGTTTCCGCTGATAGCGTGCATATAAGGCTTATCTAGCATAAATAACAGCTCAATCACATGCGTTCGCAACAAGCCCTTCAATTGCTTGTATGAATTTAATTGCCAAACATGTACTCGACTCTGCTTTTAAATGTTCGTTTTGACAAGCACTGCAAAACAGCTGTACATCTTGCTTGTATCTTCAATGGGAAACAGTGCTCCAGTCGATAGCGTCGGACTGAGGGATTCCCTGTATCCTACATATAGTATACTGAGTAACAGATATGTCCCAGTCGGGAGTGCTGAACTTGAGTTCAATTCTTAAATGTTTAATTTGCTCTTTAAACAATATAACGTTTTGTAGTAGTTCGGTGAGGCAATAATGCTTCACAAAACCGTCGCCGTAGTACATATCTTTCCATCCTTCTCTTTCTCTCTCTCTCTCTCTCTCTCTCTCTCTCTACCTGTCTGGAAAATTTGAAAATTGCTGGTCAGCTCACAGGTCTGCAGTATACAGACATATTTGGTTCTAGGTATATGTGTATGCGTGTGTGCGCAGTGTTAAGCCACAACTGAGCATAAATTCATATTTAATTATGAATTAATTTTGCAAGCGTATAATAATTTTTGTTTTCAACTCATCACAACAAACAGCAAAAACAATAACAACTACAACAACAATAGTCGATGCCACACACGTAGTAAATCAACAGATTTACAAAACAAAACACACACACAATCATACAATACACTCATGCATGCATATGCACACCTCAACCCCTTCAGCATACAGCTAGTGGCAGCAGAAATGACTGCATTTTCCCATCATTTAGCCTTGGCTGTAGTAACGTTTCGGCCAAGTACTCACTTGGCTTTAAGAGCCATCCTGCTTTATGTATGAGGTCTGTCAACTTGTCCAGTTTGGCTGAGGCAGAGCGTTTTGTTATTGGCATTGCTAATTAATAGCTGGTATCCAAGCAGCCTTAGCATATCACCCAATTTAATTGGCTACAGGGTATACAGGGTATACACAAATATATTGCTTTGTTTGGACGGCAGTCGGCTGACTGGCTTCTGGCTTGGACAATTCACAATTCATTAAATGCACTGCAAAATTAATTTATGATGCTATAGAAACAATAAACGGTACAACTGTGACTTGGCTAAAGGGAATATTTGTGCCCGCCGTTGGGGGTGTTAGGGCGTTGGATTGACTGAGTCAGCATTGACGTTAAATTTTATGTATTTTGAACATTAGCATTTACAACAACTATTTAATTGCACATGAAATTCTTTTTAATTAAATTTATATTGCTAAACATGCGTTTATTTTATTTGCAAATTACAGAGAAGAAAACACCGTCAAGAATTGTATTTATCGCACATTCAAGTTTTATTTTATGTGGTAAAATAAATGAATAAACAAAAAATAAAAACAAGAGCAAACGTTGCAGTCGGGCGTAACCGACTACAAAATACTTTGATGTACATATGCTGATTGTTAAAAGACATCGCCAACAACCTACCAACCAAATTTAGAGACCGTAGCCCAAAGATATGTTGGTTTATCGATTTCCAATTATCGACTTTGTCTGACGAAAAAAGTTGCGTACATGCAGACGGACAGACAGCATGACGGATATTGCATAAAGCCAATATATAAGATACCTTATGTATCAAAGTATAAAAAGCAAAGAGTTTTGCAAGTATAAGTTTAGAAACAATTTACTTTTTTTATGTGCAATTTGACTTACGATTTTTGATTGGAAAATCTTTAAATTGCAGTGAGAAACAAGTATTACAACAGTTGACTGGATTTAACAAACGGCATTCAATAAATTACATTTTATATACATATATATCCGACGACAGGAGCATATACAAAGCCACCACACTTCAATTAAGTAAGTCCCTATATCCGGGTTATGTACATTATGTAATTCCAATAACATTTAACAATATTATAATAGTTCACTTTGTGTTTCTTAATTCATATTTATGCAGCTAATCAAAGTTATGTAATTGATTTTAATCATAATATCTAAATGTAATTTCATTGCAATATATATTACAAATGCTTACCGATTGAACTTCAACACCGTAATCAGAATCTAAAATCAAAATTTTGTATAACCCAAATAGCGGAACTGATTTTATTTGTCTCCGTTACATAGGTACATATGTATGTATGTTTATGTGTCTGTTGGTAATGGTATCAGAGTATTCCGCTGTCAGTAGCGCCCGACTGGAACTGGTACCACTACGTACGCGTACCGCACCGTAAAAATCAATTTTGCAAAGCTTTCCGTAAAATTATGGAAAAATAACGAAATCCTAACCGGAGTTTTAATACTTTACGTACCAAAATCAGAACTGGAACTCCAATTCTTTTCGGTTTGACACCCGTACTTTTAACCTACCTGAATTAGGAAATACAGTGATATCTGTATTAGAATCAGTTAGCAAGCAAATGATAAACGGATACATATTGCCAGGCAGATCAGTTAGTGTTTGACACTAATTAATGTGTAAATGGTCCCACATATAAATTGGCTAATGTGCTTTAGATGTTCTATGCATGATATTCGTTGCTGCGGAACCGAATGTGTAACGTCAATAAAGTTTAATACCCTAAATAGAACGCCGGAGTTCGTATAATCAGCGCATCATCAACAGCCTCATCATATAATAATAATTTGTCTTTGCTGTATCTCACCCCCTACACATCACAACCCTCTCCACTCCCGCTGCCATCCATAACGACTCTGTATCCATGGGCGCTAAGCTATTTAAGTGTAAATGACGTGAAAATGGGGAAGAAATGAAAGGAACGGGAAAGCCGAAGGCAACCAACTGAAACTAAAAGATGTATCCCCATCATTTTCAAGGCGACAAAACATAAAAAGATGTATACAAAAAAAAAATATATATATATATATGCATAAAAAATTATTTTTTATATCGTTTCAACTGAACTTTTTCCCCATGCAGAGGACAACCGTCGTTCGCCTCGACAAATTGTGCATGAAAAATATTTGTTGAATAGATTTATTTATGATGACGATTAACAATAAGGAGCGCCTTCTGAGAGGGTGTGAGACGAAGGCCACTTATCAAAAAACTTGTATACAAAAGCAAAAGTATATATATATATATAAAACGAAACAATTATTTCAAACGCCATTCAATGTTCTGGCTAAAAGGTGCGAGGTACCCAGAATATTTCCTCCCCACCACGCATACACACAGCGCTTAGAGAGTTTGGTTAACTTAGCCAGCAAATTATCATAAATCAACATGGGCTTTCAATTTTGGATTCTTTGTGCTGTACAACGCACACTTTTGCAATTGTATAATTAAATCATAAATAATGGCTCAATAGAACATTTTAAATTAAATAACCCCAAATAAAAGACGGCTAGCTTTAAATCAATATACAAATAGTATAACACTGTGTTTTAGGCACTTTTATTTGACAACAACATAATCTGCAATTGTATTGAACCTATTTAATTTAATCATAAATTACTCAAGCGATTCATTCAATCGAGATGACACAAACAATTTGCCATCTCAGCAAAGAGCTTGCAATAATAAATTGTTTTCATTCACTTATGCAGCACATTTTGAGCACCAGTTTAATATATATTTATGTCCATAATATTTAATGCATAGCTGGGAAATGATTATTCTGCTTCCAGTATAAAAGTAACAGCTGAAAACTGTTGGTAAAAATAGCACCATTTATTATATTAGTGACTGGAAGTCGCTTCAAAACTATCAGAATTTTTTTTTCCGCTATGAGACGATGGGAGACAGATTTTTTTTGTCTCTCCCAGTACAAAAATGTATTTAAATAGTCGTAAGAGGAGCTCAAAGTTAACTTGGACAAATGATGCTGATTAGGAAATGATGCCTCAACACAATGAGGATAGACAAATGTTAAATAAATGGTCATTTATGGAAAAGAGGATAAGCTATAAAACATTAGCCACATTATGGCTAGGGCAGCTAGATAACGTGGCTCACATAAATGTACTTTTTGGAAACTATATTGATGATATGATGATTATTATGCAGCGACCACTAAATGTATTAAAGAATATGTCCAATTAAATTCCAACTAACAAGGTGGCAAGTCAGGAAGAAGCCGTTCTCAATCAATATAATTAACGATACACAAATTTGTTCGTTAAAGTGTGCAATTTTATGATGAGTCTACTGTACAACGCTTGAGATCCACTCAGACAATCGACTCACTGTGCTTAACAGCTGGGAATTCACCCATGAGAAAATGTATACAAATTCTATGGAATCGAGCAGAGCTTTCGTGCTGAAATTGATCAAATCTATTCATTGATTAGCATTCTAATTGACACAATCTAGAGAGTGGAATTTCTTTCAGCCTGTCCGTCTGTCTATCTTTTTGTCTGTCTGACTGGTAACTATAAAACCAACATACATATTGTAAGCTATTGACAGCATGACAAGACGTTCTCTTAATGAAAACGAAAGATAAGAAAAACTCGATTTTGGAGTACAAAAAAAAATGCTGGGTAAATATTTTGAATTTAACTTATTTTTTATTGCACATCCTTCCTAACAGCTTTAAAATGTCTTCTTGTATATGGCGGTTTTTGTGGCGCCCTTGAGACAGCCGCCGCCGTGTGCAACGCAGTATGACTGCTGCTACTGGGGCGGGAAAGAGAGGGGCAGAGATGAGGTTGAATGAAACGAGAAAAAACAGCATTTTCAAAGGAAAAAAAACAGTTGAGGTAATATGAGGAAAAAAAATCCATAGAAGTGAAGTATGTACACGCACACACACACGTGCAAAAAAATAAATCAAATGCAAATTGAAAATCACATATGCAAACTCAAAAAAAAGAAAATAAAAATTATAATTATTATTATTGGCTTAAGGGACGTGTGAATAATTTTATAGTAAAACGTGAAACATATATTTATATATATATATATAATATATGTTTCACGTTTTAATATAAAATTATTATATATATATTTATATATATTTCAGCTGTAAGTTAGTTAACAATATTCAACATTTTTCGAAAAATAATTCATAGAAATGTACAAAGGTCAAAACAGGCCTAAAAAACACGAGAGCTAAAATTAATTGGAGATGAACATGAAATATTTATTTTCAGTTAGTTTAGTAAAGCAAATTGAATTTGTTTGAATTAGCTTTGCCCAACCGACAATCAATGAGATAATGCTGGAAGCAATGATAACCTTACTGCCAAAGCTGTGGGGTCAAGTCGAGGCTAGCATTGTGAAATACTATAAAGTCGAGCAGTTTGCATTAGCATTGAGCACATTCTCAAGCACATAGCGAATGACTACCTAAATACAAATATACACATATAAATATGCATAGATATATATATATATATATATATATGTGTGTGTGTATGTGTTTGTGTGTATGACTGATGATGCAGTTAACCAAACTACACGTAATCCAATTTGCTTTAATCGTCAACTGTGTCCCAACTGTTAGCCGTTAGAGGGGGAGGGTGCAGGAGGGGCGTGCGCAAGGGGGAACTCTTTGGGAGGGTGTGTAAGCGAGCTAGCATTTTGATTTTGACTGTACAATTTTCCTGATTTTACCTATTTGATTAAGCTATTAGAGTTTACCGCATATTTTTTACTTGGACAGAGCCAGATCCGAAAGCCCAGCAAGATGTAAGATTTTTCTCGACTTTCCAGTCTCACTCTCGCGCTCTCTGTTCTCTCTTGCTTTCTCTCATTCTCCCTCCCACTTTCTCTATCCATGCAAATTTACTTAGGTAACTCTAAAAGATGAAAGTCCAGCAGACTGTGAGATTCTCCTTAACTTTAAGTCTCAGTCACTCTCTCTCTCTCTCTCCCTCTCTCCCTCTCTCTCTCTCTCTCTCTCTCTCTATCTCCCTCTCTCTTTCTCTCAGGCACCTTTTTTTCTCTCCCCCTTACTGTGTATAAGGTTATGATTTAGCTTTGCCGTAGTTTGGGATCCTTTAAATATTGTAAAGCATTTTCTGCAGCTTCTGTTATTTCATTTCTTTGTATACACTATACGTAAAAGGTCAAAGAGCATAGTGCGTTTATCTAACAATACGAATCCCATGTATTCTTATAAATATACACATATATATATTCATGTCTGATCTTTGAAGAAGTTTGCTGGTATTCAATCCAACAGAAGGAATCTGGGAAATATTGAAATATGTGATTGGAATATGTTGAAATATAGATACCTTTTAACTTTCCACAGAGAGATTATAGATTGAGATTTAGATATATTAGCCCTTATGTTCGATGTTTGTCGCCAGTCAAACTGATTTTTATAGATAGACAACTGGACAGTAAAATAGATGTAAATGTGATAGCTTCTGAATTTTAAAAAAAACATGAAATTATCATGTTTTAAATACAATTTTCTAATTTGGAGGTATTGCAAAACGGTACTCCGCAGAGCCAAAAACTAAAAAACCGAAAGTTTCAGGTTACGAATTGCAGCTGAGAATGTATCCAATCGATCAGCTTTTGTAGAAAAGTTCAAATGCATAATCATATCAATTGAACGGTCTGAGAACTTCTGTACATAGATACAAGATTTTGTTTCTCATGTTTCTCCGTTACAAATGGGAGGGCATCCGGCTGGTCGATGCGATCCGTTGTGCACAGTTTTCGCCTTGGACTCTGGGACAACAAACATGCCACATGGCCCCCATAATCAACATTTGTTCGGCGTCCTTGCTGCCGTTGCTGCCCTTTTGTCTGGGCGCATTTGGGTAGACAGTCGTCGCAGCAGCCAAAAGTTTGCTTTGTACCTTTTGCTATTGTTGCGTCCTGCCGATTTCACATTTATCTCCGTTATTCTCTCATTCTATCACCTATGACACACACACACTGGGAAAGTGTGTCTCTCTCGCTCTGTCACTTTTATTGCCTTTGTGCATTTTGAGGTTACACTTTGAGGCCTTTTTGGAGACTTGCATTATTTAAATACGCTGCTGTTGCCCTTTGCATATGGCAAAATCTGTTAGACTCATCAGAACCACTCGAAGGAGTGCTTCTACCACAACAAATTCTCGGCGACAATTATCTTGTTCCGCTTAACTTTCAATCGGAGTTAATTCTTTGAGTCACAAACATTCAAATAGTTGCTCGCGCTATCCCCAACCCAGCCAAAACCACCCCAACCTGTCAAAGTCTATAAAGAAACTCATCTTTTACCCAAGCAATTTGCTAATTTTCTTTTTGTTGAAATTGTGACCAAATCAATTATATACCACGATTGTGCTATCTGCCAGATTAATGATGAAGTTGAAGCAAAAAATCAGTCCCATCTTTCAAATATAGTGTGTGTATGTGTGTGTGCTGATAGTTACAAATGACACTTGCATAACAAGTCTGCCAATTCAATTGGGATACTTCCCAACCTGAGTGCCTGAATGCTCCTCTTTCAATTTGCAAATAATTAGCATCAATCAATACATTTCAAGAATAGCTATTACTATTAGTGGTGGGACAGAATTCTTAAGACTTTGACTGAAGTGAATATATACTAGGGCAAATTATTAGTTTCAAGTCATTAGTTGCACACACGTCAATCCCGAAACTAAAGACCAGAGAATGCAATAGATTGATAAAATAAGAGAAATTTGCTTGCCGTCAGGTTCAAAACACAATTATTACAAATATGGCACAAGGTAATGAGAAATCAAATGCGGTAATGAGAGTGAAATAATGATATTTCTGGTTAGTGTGTGTATGTGTGTCAGATATGTAGCCAAGAAAAAAAGTTTGCAGCAGAGTCTTTAAAACTATGAATAGCGACTATTTATCATATTAGCCACAACAACACGAACTTTGATTAAATATGGAAAACAAAAGTTGTAAAATTAATATGCACTGCATGTAGTGGCAATAGTCAAGCATATGTATGTAGTAGTATGTAGTGGAGTATGAAACATAGAAGAATATATATGATATATGATATATATACCATACATAGTACTTGGTATAATGCGAATAATGCCGCCATGGTATAGCTAAATAGTTAGTAAAATAATACACACTGACCTGACCTACTCTCCGGTTTGCAAAGAGAACAGCACGTCCGCGGTGGAACAGGGAACAGCGGTGCACAGCGGTGGCGGTTTAAAAAAAAAAATACAACAAAAAATTTGAAAACAAACAAAAAATAGTAAAAACAGAAATTGCGTTATAGAAATATAACTATGTAAGTACAATATATATGGTAGAAGTAGTCAGTATATTTTGAATATGCATGCATCGGTTGCAAAGTCGACCGCACGGCGAGCACTGTTTGAAGTCGGATTTTGTCCTGCTGTTTATTGTGGGAACTGGAACTGCAACCGGTACCTGATGGCCGGAGGACTGGGTTTGGGGGATGGGGTAAGCTGGAGTCTGACTTAGCACACGCGATGAAGACTGCGACTTTGCCTGACGGACTGTTGCGTGTTTTGAAGCCAAAAATTCTCAATGTGCTTCTTCTTTTTTTATTGTTCCCAACTATGAACTTTCTATTGTTATACAGACATACTTATCTACATACATAAATACATATGTATGTACATACAGACATTAATATTTTACATAGCTTGATTAAGAACAGACGCTTCAACTTTCGGCTGTTGTCGATTATTGTTATTTAATATTTATAGTTCATCCAACGAGGCTCTCCACTCGAAGCGGTTAGCAAATTCATGATTTGCTCAAGTTACCGTTGAAGCGCGAAATGTTAGAACAATGAAAGCAACAACACCAAGAAAGAGCTTATCACTATCTGATCGCAGCTGCTACTGACAGACAGTGGGCGGCAGGGAGAGAGAAGCTAGGAGGCGCTCTGAGCTTCAGTTTGATTTGTGGGGCTTTCACTGCTTAAGCTTTAAAACAAAAACCCCAGCTATTTACGGCTATGAACGAATGTGAGAAACTAAAGCAATTGAAACGCATCAGTTGATAGCAGTACCGTGTTAAGCTTTGAAAGAGCTATAAATTTAGAAACTGAATCGCACATTGAGCAGCTTTTTTATGAAGCTAATTTTGAATATATTTCAGCCCAGCGAGCACAATGAACGAGCCACTGCTAAAAGTCGTTTTTGTCATTTAGTGTTGTTAACTATTTGTATATACTTCTGCTACTTATAGCTGTTGATCAAAATAATGATCTCACAAGGTTATTGCATAGCACACAGCGAATTGTTTTCAATACCTACAATAGATCTGTATATACTATATGTAGTAGTGGTAAGCTCGACTGACGGGAGTTTGCAAAACAAATAATTGCCTGCGTCACCAACGTTCGTTTTTGCTGTTCCCTTTGTTTTGCGTTTTGAATTCAGTCAATTCAGCCATATACAACAAAATGCAATTTCAAAATTACTAATTATGTTATTGAAAAAAAGGCCGAGACGAAAATTAAATATCAAATTCAATGCCGATAATGCTGTTCGTCTCTCTCTCTCTCTCTCTCTCTCTCTCTCTTTCTCTGTCTCTCTCTAACTCTTTCTTTTCTCCATCTCCTTCTCTCGTTGTTTCACCACCTCATTCTTTTCTTTCTTAGCGTCTGTGTCTAGCACACATTCAATCTCAGAGAATTGATCATTTTGCTAGACACAAATATCTATGTAAATATTTTAATTAACTCCGACAAAACTTGCACAACAACAGCACAACCGTATATAATTTTATTTTATTTATAACTTTTGTTTTTTATTTGCGTAGTGTTAGCACTTTAGCTTGGATGATGATTTAATGACACACAATTTAACAAATATTTTAGAAAAAAAAAACTAAAAAAAAACAATGTATTTTTTTATATATATTTTTTTTTTTTTGCTTTGATGTTTTTTAAATTATAGTCTATTATAATTGTGTTTTTAATGAAAGCCGCTTCAGAAATTACCGCAGTGAGAAAAACGTACGTCAAAATATGCGCCAATATACAAAGGCCAAAAACAAACGAAAATTCCGCTATACACCTAACACTTTCAATGCTTCGCTTCGCACTGAAGCGCCAGACAGAGCTATTGACTGGTAGCGGCCCCAAAACCGGTCGTCATCATCTTCGGCGCACATCGTGTCGTATGTGTCGTTTTTGTAAATGGCCGCTCGTGCTGCATGCACTCATCGTGCGTAAGAAGCACGAGGTCCGCACACGTCTGCCTCCTCTCTGTCTCGATGAATCTCGTTCTTACTCTCTGTAGTGCTCTGTCGCTCGGTGACGTTTTCAATGCCAAGCAAGCAGCTGTTCAACACATACACATGTTTATTTATTTTTTCATACCCTGTTCGTAAAACAAAATCAAGTACACTGGCCAAGACAAATTGTTTTGAAGCCGGAAATAAGGAAAACTTATATCTCTTGTATGTTTTTGAATTAGAGTCACCAAATTTGGAACATATAGACGACACACTTCTGTCTTAAAATGACACAATGCAGAAGTCCTTAATTATTGATTTTATTAAATTAAAACTGTACCAAAGGGACAGTGTTTCCAGCTACTTTCAAAGTTCTATGATACGTTTATTTCCTTGACTTCTAATATATACCCAATTGTAAGTTTTCCTGTATTAAATATATACCTGAATTTGGATAACCTGCATTCATATCAAATATCAAAAAATGTAAAAAGCAACAAAGCAGTTTTCAGTTTCGAACAGAGTATTGCTTAGTCGACTATGCCCGATCACGATGTACTTGCTTCTGGTTTGTCTGTTGCTGTAAATTTTTAGAAACAGCAGGAACTAACGGTCAAGGAGACGCAGCGCTGCTCTACAGATTTGAAAACTTACTCATACGCTCCCCTTATCAAAATTGGTTGTACAGTCCGTTACAAATCACATAGGCAATTTAACTAATTCTGTAGTTCTCTATCTTTTTGTTGTTGATGCACAGTAATTATGAGATAAGCTCCTGCTCTGTCCATATACACACATACAATACCCGTACACACGAGTGTAAATTTAAATTTATACACATGTGGGAATTTACCCCCGCTTTCTAATATAACATAAAAATATGATAAGATTTTATAATACTTATAATTTAAGTGTGTGCAGAATTAAAATCAGAAAGATTATGCAAATTAAATATGTACCTCTTTATCACTTTAATTGCGAATGTACTTAATTGAATTAAGCTTTCCACTTTTGAGTGATTTTTTGGTTTTTAATTAATTAATTATAATTTGATAATTTTGCTGATCAACTTCAGTAGCCGAGACGTTATTTCCATTTCCATATGTCTGATTGTTTCTAGGTAATCTATTAGTCGCTTTGACTTTTATACTGTTTTGATAATGATTAATGATAATGGAAATAATTTTGTATAATTAGTATGTATTAAAACAAGTACGTTTGATTTTGTTACAGGTTAACTACTAGTCGACTACACTCGAGTGTTAAATTTTGACTTTATTTTGTAAATGCGAATAATGGGCAAACATTTTGTAATTTTTTTTGCCTCTTTGTCAACTTATAGTAAAACCACATATTCTCATCTGGGCAGACAGAGATTCATACATCATCCATTTACCAACACTCAAAAAAAAAACAAGTAAGAGTGCTGTAGTCGAGTAAGCTCGACAACGATATACCCTGAACCCAGTTATTAAATATATTCTATTATTATTGGCAAATTCCCCTTCAAAAAGATTTGCACTAAAATGCGAGTAGCTCTGGAAGCGCCCTCTGCCGATAAACACGTTAGACACGCAATCGCTGGTAGCGGGGCTCCGCAGAATACACACAAAAGCATATTGACGCTCGCGTTTCTTATCCGATCTTGACGAAATTGATCACATGACAGTTGATCAATAGTATACATATGCATTTTATGTATTAAGTAGAAGATTTTGACTTTAAAACTGTGGCATTTATTGCTATCGGAAATTTAATAAATCGATATTCGATAAACGGAGACAGTTAAACTAACAAATAACGCAAACTTGATCTACGCCTGGTATACGAGAACCTATATTCCAAATTTGAAGTCTCTAGCTCTAGTCTAGTCTCTGAGAACTGCGTGTTCATACAGACGGACGGACACGGCTATATCGACTCGACTGTTGACCCTAATCAAGAATATATATACTTAGTGGGGTCGGAGATGCTTCCTTCTGCCTGTTACAAAACCATTATACCCTTTTTACCCATTTTTAATGGGTTCAGGGTATAAAAAACGTATTGAAAACAGCGCAATGATTTCACTCCATAAAGGTATATACATATACATATACGTACATATATTCTGCAAAAATTAATACTACTTCTACAAAAAATATGCAAAGAAATATATGCAGCTAAAACATATTCTACGCTTATATTTTCTCAGTGTAAGTAGTCACATATATTCAAGATAGATCTACCGCAGTAATGTAGTCTATTTGTCACAAAGCTGCACACACCAAAAATCCTCGGACATTGTACAATATACAATGGGAAAAATTGTTCGCGTATTCATGACCGAATTACCCACTTTTACATCCGCACACACACACTCACACACACCCTAACACACACACTCCCATACACAATATCATCAACTTTTTGTGAACGGCAGAACAAACAAATCCATTGAATGCTCGCAAATCTCAACTATTATCAAAACATTTGTCAAATTTTGTAATAGATTGAATCTCACAAATACAACCTTTCTTCTTACTTTAAGAAATGTTCACTTCTATTGGAAAAAAAAATACAACTTCGCTTAAGCACCATTCCCATTGACTGTATTAATGACTCAAATGCTGAGAGCTACCCCACCCACCTCATCCCTATTCACTTCACTCAGTTACTATAATGTATTCGCCATGTATACGCCAACTGATTTAACATCTTTCAGTTACGATATTTATCAGGTATATATATATATATATATATATATATATATATACATATATATATACATATGTATGTGCCTACAAACACATTTAGATATCCATGTCGATATCATTTGGATACTAACATTTGCCAAGCGTAAAGTATTAAAATGTTTTCTCGGTCAATAGTCAATAAACGCAATGAATAGGAACAGAGGCGAAAGCAATAAAACGTCCACAAATATTAGCCAAATCTGGATAATCCGCAAAATAGCGTAATATTTATTTCTACAGGGTGGTACTAAATACCAAAAATAAATAATAACGTTATTTTCACTGAATTCGGCTACATTTAATAATGCATATTGGAATATATAAAAATAAATTGATATAATATAAGTATAACGGAATTGATTATAGTTTAAACTTAATATTGGAATGTCAAAGTTAGACAAATTTTGCTGCCAATTTTCTGTGTGTTGAATATGAATAGGCATTGACATGAGTTTCATTTCCATTGCGTTCGTTCCATTTTGAAATTGGAAAAACTGTCGCCATGAGCATTCGACACTATATAAGCAAGTTCGCACAATTGACATGGAAGTTACATAAGTCACAATGGAATCGTCCAATTGAGCTGCTTTGGATAATATTAGTGCCTGTCCTTCTGTGCATGATTGCGGTGGGCATGCGAATGTGTGTTGGACAACCCGAGAGCTATAATGCCTTTTATGATCCAATTGATATAGAGCAATGCTGGAGCGATTTGATGAAATCGCTGTCGGAGCGTCAAGATCTGAGCAAAAAGCTCAATAAGAGCAACAATGTGTTCGTTCCGCAGCTGGTGCTGGCCTGGGCGCCCAATCAGTACAATTTATTTCATAAAATCATGGATCTGGCCATTAAGGATCTACACCCGATGGACACACGCGACTTTCGTGACTGCTCTGATATGGAGCAAGCTGTAAAGGATGATTATTTATTTGCAGGCATTTGCTTTGATTCGTTTAGGGATCATCAGTTAAAACAGGAGGAGGAGTTAATGCCACACTTTAACTATACGCTTTTTTTCCCCAGTGAGCTGCGCATGTTTCAAGACACTTTCATTGGCGATAACTGGAAAACACTCTATCATGACGATCCAAAAATCTCAATAGTGCGTCGTCTCAAGGATGTAAGCTTAGACGGTAATATTAATTATGTGCGCGAGGGGTTCATTAAAATTCAAATGGCCATTTCCGAGACGTATATAAAAGTGATGAGTCATTCACACCTTCCTAAGATTGTGCTTCGACGATTTCCAGTCGATGGTCGCATACAAGATCCACTCATGAACTACGTAAATCGCGGACTGCCGCTGCTTATCATCATTGGCTTCCTATTTCCGGCACAGATACTGGTCTGGGTAGGTTTCAAATACATACATGTCTACCCATCATATATATATATATACATATATATATATATGCGTATATCGCAGCAAATCGTAGAAGAAAAGCAGCGTCATCTACGTCGTTTTCTTATCAATATGAACATTAGCAATCTTATCCAATTCTCATCCTGGTACTGCAAGGGACTCGTCTATATGTTTATCAGCTCGATCCTAATAGTGCTGATCATCAAGGTATGTTCTTTTAACGAACTCTTACTATAATATTATATAAATACAATTTGACGTTTTCAAAATTATTTAATCTGATTGGAGATTGTCGCTTGGTGATTGGTAATTAATGTTAATCACTAAACCAAATTTGCATAATGACTTAACTAAGTGAGCACTCAGATTGGATTTTGAAAATGTTCATCCGCAAACTGATTGATCATCCCAATTGGGATGATTGAGATCAATTCATTTCGAAGGATGACTCAAAATTCCTCCTTTTGGGTGCGAAATGCGTAATTTTATTCTTATATCGGCAAATGTTTTATTTTTATTTATGCAGATCAGAATATAATTTACTGATTGTATATATAACGTTAAATTAAGTATTTGTTGCAGCAGTCAAAACTAAATTATATTTTATTCGCAAACACGTCTGCTTATTTTGCTCTATTTGCTTCTATTCTCTTCTGCCTCAAGTTGTGTTGATCACACCAATTAAATCGATCGATATCGATATTATAGTTAAGTACATATATAGTTACAGTCCTAGTACGACACTGTATGTATTGTTGCTAGGATCTCTATAAAGCAAAAAGCTTTCCATTTTTATTTTACCTTAAATGCGCAATGCTGCTATCACAGAATATCTTTTGTCATATCTTAAGGTGCCCTGGAATAGTAATCGAACCCTGTTAACACAAACACCATGGTATGTTGTATTGCTGGTGTTGTCCACATATAATGTAGCATCGATAAGCTTTTGTGTGATGGTTGCCTCGTTGTTTAAGAACAGCCAATTTGCCGTTCGTGTGGTGACCATTTTTTGGCTGCTCACATATATGCCATTTTTTGTGATGTGGAACAATCGGGAGAAATCGGTATTGCTCATACGGTATATATCGTATGCGTTTCCCAACACTGTGGTCGCACTGCTATTGGAGGAACTGATGCAACGGGAGGTGTTCTTTGACGAACAATGGGTGGACACTGGCTATATTCTGAACTCTGCCATCAATCAGATTACTGTCTATCATGGCGTTTGTATATTTTTGATAGACACATTGGTCTACTGCGCCATCGGTTTGTATATGGAAGTGTGGAATTCAACCGAAACGGGCGGAAGACGGCGCAAGCATATACCTGCTCCCCTTCACAGTGGAGACTTCACATATCAGGATCGGGAGGATAGCACCCATCCGCAGATCTCACAGCCAGGTGGCATCAAGTCGACAAAGATCTACGAGGTGGAACCATCGCACCGCCGCTTCAAAATCAAGATTAAAAAGATATGCCAACGGTATGCGAACAACAAGCACAGCTCCCTAAATTTCTTTACCTTGAATGTGTACGAGAACGAGGTAACTGTCGTTATGGGCCACAATGGGTGTGGAAAGACGACGCTGCTCAAGATAATCGCTAACCTATTGGAACCTTCACGTGGCGTTGTCTTGGTTTCTGAAAATAATACACAAATCGATGGCCACAATGCTTCCATGCAGATTGGTCTGGCACTCGGCGATGATCTGCTTTTTCAAGATCTAACCGTCACTGATCAAATCCGTTTTATATGCATGATCAAAGGTACGTCATGGAAGAAGACCAATGAAGATATTGCACTCTATTTGCAGCTCCTCCGCTTGACCCATGTGAAGTTGTCAAAGATTAAGTCTCTAACCGCTTCGGAGCGTAATCTCGTAAGCATTGCCTGTGCTTTTGCCGGCGGTAGTCCCATCGTACTGATCGACGATCTTCATTCCGATCTGGATTTGGTCACACAATCGCTCATCTGCAGCCTCATCAATGAAGAGAAATCTAGGCGTACCATCATTTTGGTATCGAACTCAACATCGCTTGCCAGCCATTTGGCCGACCGTCTAGCGATCATGGCTCAAGGGGAGCTCAAGTGCACTGGCAGCAAACCATTTCTGCGTAGCATGTACGGACATGGTTTTCGATTGGTATGTTGTACACTTGGAGAAATCTATTGAGTCTTTTTAATTCCATTTGCCAATGCCGAAGGTTTTATACGCTTGCAGATAAATGATATCGATATTTTTCTGTCTTACCACATGTTTAATGCTTGGAGATTTTTATTTTTATTTGGCAAACTAATTATATTGTAATAACATTTCAGTAAATTTGGTACACATATCTGTTAAATTGAAAAAAACAAAACAATATTTGTTCATAAAACAATCGAATATTCACGAATTTAATTCATCTAACAGGCCTTGATTAGACTAAACCGGATTGCTTATCTTCGGAGCCAAAGAATAACAATGGATTCTTTA
Organism: Drosophila setosimentum; assembly: GCA_035043505.1. Lineage (NCBI taxonomy): Eukaryota > Metazoa > Arthropoda > Insecta > Diptera > Drosophilidae > Drosophila > Drosophila setosimentum. The sequence continues at coordinate 14,826,998 of JAWNMY010000090.1, read as the reverse complement.
AATTAATAACACAATTTAATCCAGGTGGTTGCCTTCTGCAGGAGTATGTTATCTTCGGCGCGTCTAAGATTCTATATGTTCTTCATTATATTCATGTATTTTTGTCCATTGTATTCAGAGCTGCATCAAAGGTAAATCATTTGATTTTCTGAACCTAAAATTGTTGTTGGGCAAATATTTGCCAAATCTGACAATAGAAAGTGATATTGGCCAAAAGATAACGTTTGTCCTAGAGACCAAGTACGAAGATAAATTTGCCAAACTGTTTGACGAACTAGAACAAAATATGGCAAAATTGGACATACTCAGTTTTCGCTTGCGCGACACCTCGCTGGATGAGATCTTTATGCGTTTCGGTTCCGAGGACAATGAAATGACCGGTGAGCCATCAATATTAGTCGACGACCTTAAGATGGTGCTCGAGGAGTCCGACATCAGTGGCCGGGTAAATGGACTCAAGCGGACGAGGATGCACCTCTGGGCCCTGCTGAATATGCGTTGGCTCATAAATAGGCGCCATTTGCCAATTAAAGTCGTCAATATGTTTGCACTGATTGCGGCCTTGGCGTGCACATTTTCCACGTTATTGCTCTATGGAAAGGATTATCAGTTGAATCCGCTTTCATTTAATCTGACGCAATTGAGCTCTGTCAACGCCTTCGTGGAAACCATATCCGATACTTTGGATATGATTGAGATGCAGGAGTTCTTCTCGGAGCTGCTCTTCTGGTATGATGGTCATGTGGAAGTGCTGGAGACTGCAGAGCTTACGGATTTATACCTGCTGCAACAAGAGGAGTTTAACAAAGTTGTTAATTTCCATTACATGTTTGGCGCCTCCTTTGGAAAGGACATAATAACGGTCTGGTTCAACAATATACCACTACATGCGGCACCGTTTGGTCTGAATTTGGTTCACAACGTTATTGCGCGGCAAGTTCCAAGTTTAATGTTTATTTGTTATTGCACTTATATATTAAGCAAAGTATATGTTGCTAAATTTAGTGAAGACCATTTAAAATCTATTATAGAATTTTGATTCAGATTAATTGAAATCAGAAAGTTTTTATTGTCTTGTGTTTAGATCAAATTTGATATATTTATGTACTTAACCTACTATATTGTCCAACCAATTGCAGACACTTCTACGACGAGGAAGCAACCATAGATGTGACGCTGTATCCCTTGCCATTTCAGGTCACGGCCAATGCAATGCCACCGACGCCACTTAGTCTGGGCGGCATGATGGCCATCAACTTCTCCTTCATATTTGCCAACATGTGGCAGAGCATGGCCGTCTTCAGCATGCTCGAGCACAGCTTTAAAAATCAACAGTTCCTCACAGGACTACGCCTCTCCACATATATCTCATGCTTAATTATTTTCGATATCGCACGAGTGGTGTTAGTAAGCCTCGGAATGGTGATAATGATATCGTTCTATCTAAGCCCACAACATGATATATATCTCTATAGTGCGTACATAATTATAAACTTTGTTAAATTTACTTGTTACTCATTTTGTAGACAACCTGTACAATTGCAGCGTGGATCTTCATGATGCTGATAATGGTGGGCCTTGCCGTCGCTGCATTGTCCTACTGTTTTTCCACCATGTTCAAGGAATCGAACAATGCATTTATTGCGATGTCTTTCGTGAATGCCCTAGGCATTATTATATTTACCATTACTGTCGGCGATCAAATGGCTAATATGAGCGATCTGTACCAGCCATTAACGCAATATAGCTTTGGTGAGATCGTGTTCAAGCTATTCTTTATGTATGAGTACGAGTGCCTTTGCAAGGATGACAATATTCGGTTCATCTCCATAGAGCTCGAGAATTGTGAGGTGAATCCACACTGTTGCAGTTAAGTATCCAACTGTTCTATTAAATTCATCTGTCAAATGGACTTCGCTCCGAATTGTTATGTAATCGAGCGCTTGTCCTAAATATATAGCTTTGAGCTTCACAACTTCCCATTCCGCCCTATCATCTTATCGTTTGGGTGCTACCACATTTGTAGACATTTTTAAAAACTTACAATATGTTCGTGGCGTCCCACAGTCTCGTACAGCTACGTCAAAGGGGATTATGGTCTTGTCTTTGATATGATTATGATGACATGCTCAATTTGCATACCGCTTATTATCTTTGTTTTGAGGGAGTACTATTCGCTTATGGCATGGACATCCATTAAACGCGGAATATTAAAGCAATGCATAGGCGACGAGAAGAAGGATCATCGGGCACGCCACGAAGACATCGGTGACCATATGGGCGATGAGTCCGTAATTGCCGAGCGACTTCGCGTCGACCAGCTCACCGACCAGGATCGAGCTGACACGGCGGCTACTTGCCAGGGCGTTGGCAAAAGCTTTGGCAAGAAGACGGTGCTAATTCGCATCGATCTATGCATATCCAGGTAAGTATACTCATGAAAAATAAATTAAATATTAAAAAAAAATGTAATCAACCTAAAATATATAACTTTATATATATTCATATATGCGTAGAAAAACTTAATTTAAGAGTGTCAGAAATTTAGAAATTTGTTTTCTACTTTTAAAAAAATACAAAAAAAAGGAATCCCTGATCTTTAAAATGACGTCACCGTCATTATGAAGTATTATTAATGATAACCTTGTCTTCAATTGTATAGCGATTTTCTAAATTACTGGACGGTGGTTTTAGTGTGTGTTTTATTTCAATCATTGCTTATGTCTGCAGGGCCGAGTGCATTGGTTTTATGGGCTACAACAATACCGGCAAGACAACACTTATAAAAACGTTGGTTGGAGAGATGCATCCGTCTCATGGTCGCATTTGGATAGGTGGCCACAGCCCGAAACAATGGCGCATCGAATGCTATCCCCTAATCGGCTACTGTGCCCAGCAACACGTTCTACCAAATGAAATGACGCCACGCGAGCTGCTTCACATTCAGGCCAATTTGCACGGGCTGCCCAATCAAAGTTGCTCACAGATCTGTGAGGGGCTGGCGAATGTGTTGGGATTTTACGTTTGCTATAAACAGTTGATACGCCTCTGCACTACCGGGCAGCGTCGTCGTATCGGCTTCGCTCTTGCCATACTAGGTGATCCGCGACTTGTATGCGTAGATGGGCCTCCGGGCGGGATCGATCCCAATGGCAAGCGTGTCATGTATATCATCACGACCTTCATGCAGCAACGCGGCTGCAGCTTCCTCTACACAAATCTCACAGGCTTGGACTGCGAACGCATGTGCCATCGCTGCCCGGTGCTACATGATGGTCAGCTGTGGACAATGGACCCACAGGAGCAGCGCTATAAAAGTGGCTATCTGCTGGAGGTTGTGTTCAAGCGGAAAGTGAATGCAGACATAAGGACCGCGAGAAACACCTGGGATCGCATTAATCAATTTCCTGTATCGCCACCCAGCAAGTTCATCCTCTTCGTTCAAATTAAGTTTCCAGAAGCGATGCTACAGTAAGTGATCATATACCATAGAATATATTATCTCATCTAAATTCAAACTTTGTTGTTAGGCAAAAGAGGGAGAATATTATGACATTCTATTTACCTCCCGACTCCACAAATTTCTCCGAAATATTATTGACTGTCCGTAGAGATGCCTTCGAATTGAACATCGAGGATTTTTATATTACTTGCAATATTGTTATGAGCATGCAAACTGATCTATTCGATCGTTCGGTCCTAAAAACCGCTCCCACCATAACTAAGTAATTTCAAAAATATATATTATAATAAATTATAATAAAACGCAAGGGCAAACAGAGATGCCAACATGTCACAATCTCTTTATAAATTTCGCGTTAGATCCTTTCCAAATAGTTTAACATTGCCATAAATATTGTCTTGATCATTTTTTTATTGGCTTGAATAAAAAACTAATAATTATGTACGCATTCGTATATTTAATAATTTCCACAAAAATATAAGTACAATTTAAAAATACTAATTACACAATTTGGTGACTAAGTTACCAACTGTATCATTAAAATTAAGAATTTTACATAAGTATAAAATCAAATTTTGCATTACTCTTGTTATCATTGCTGTGGGTAATTAAATAACAATAATAAAAAACCGGCACACTATTAAAAAAAAAAAAAAATTGGGATAGTACACTAATGTTGATTTTATTACCTACGATTAGATCACAAGATAGCCAGGTATTGACATTTAAAATGGTTACTAGCCATCTTTTTAAAATACTTTGTCAATATTTGCATTCAAAAACTGAAGTTGTTGTGCTCAACGACATTTAAAAAATTATTTAACAATAACCGGTTACTATTTATGCACCGATGTACGGTGGTCGGAGTGTAAGGTAGGTCCAAGGTTGATATATCCGGGAAAGTCTGGATTCTCAGCAACAGTAGCACTTTTTGCGGATTCTGCTTGCATATAGATCGAATTATAATAATTAATATTTATACGATACAATTATAAGCAAAACTACTTTTTGTACAGCTGAAGCCAAAATGTAAAAATTTCGATTCTATCTAAACGGTTAACACAGATGAATAGTTTAGAAAGTGTCAGGTTAGCTTAAATGTGTACATAATACCTGTTTAACAAAAGCTTAGGCATCTAATTAATGATTACAAAAAAAAAATAAAATAATAAAAAATTAAAACAATTGGCTAAGTACTTAAAATCAATATGACATGCAGCTAGCGGTTTTGGATAAATTGTGATAAATGATCGTTAAGTCGCTGTGTATAGGTGAATGTGTGCTTATGTGATGTTTAAGCCAAAATGCTAGCAACAGTTTATCAAAGATAAATTCTAAGACCAGCTCACTTCAGGGAGCGCGGATCCTCACGTTGATACTTGGCGAAATCTAAGAATATTTCTTCCAATGTCGTCTGACTGATGGAGTAATCCTCCACATTCAGATCATTGCGATTACGCTCCATAAGACCAAAGATTTCCGACCATTTGACACCATGCAATGCAATGTAAAAGGTCAACATACCCTGGTACTCATCCCTAAAAGTAATAGAAATAAAGTTCCATTATGATCGCCATTCAACATTGCCAATTGACTTACTGCAAAATTGACTGCGGAAATTTGAGATTCACAAACTCCTTGACTTTATTGATGTCCTGCTGTGCAAGTTGGTCGGCCACTGTTATCTCGTCTGAATTGCGATTGTAGCTGATGGATCTGCATTAAATATAAGTGAGTACTTTCTTAATATCATTCCGAATATTGACTCACCTGCGTGCTGATCGCATATCATTGTTGTTGCCCGCATACTGTTCATCTGAGCTTTGTGCATCCATAAAATTTGAACTTGAGCTACGCAATGCAGCAATACTGTGGTTCGAGTAGGCAATTGGCGTGGGTCCCTTACTACTATCAGATGTAATTGAACCATTTGAGGCACGTATTCTGCTGTTATCACGATGCAGTGACCGCTTTGGCAAATCTCTATTGCGTCTCACTTTAATTTTAAGTATGAGACCCTTAGAGAACTTGTTCTTCAAATGCTGCGTTGAGCCAATGCACTTGAACTCGCCATTGACCATGATGGCCAGACGTGTGCATAACGCCTCGCACTCCTCCATGCTGTGCGATGTTAGCACAATTGACTTGCCCGAGTCGCGAATGCGACACACAATATTCCATAGCTGTCGTCGCGCTGCGGGATCCATGCCCGTGGTGGGCTCATCCAAATAAATGACAGATGGCGTGCCAATCACTGCAATGGCCGTACTCAATTTGCGCTTATTACCACCGCTATAGGCATGTGTCTGTTTGTCCAAATGCTTCATAAAGCCAAATGACTTGGCCAAGTCCTCCGACAGATGTTTAATGCGTGACTGTTGCACGCCGCGTAACAGGCAGAAAATCTTAAGCACTTCACGACCGGTTAGATCGTCTAAGAGCGCATCGAACTGCGGACAGTAGCCAATTTTATCATATATATTATTCATTTCCATCTGCAAATTTAGACCCTGCACGTATGCGGAACCCGAACTGATGCGCTCATCTCCGGTCATCATTTTAAACGTAGTTGTCTTTCCAGCACCGTTTACACCCAACAGCCCAAAGCATTCGGTTCTATAAGATAACTCACAGATTAATAGGTATTCCAAACATGCAAATTTGATTTTCTTACTCGTTGACGCAAAGCGACACTTGATTGACAGCGATGAAATCGCCATAATACTTTGTAACGCGATCCAGCACTAGGTTCTTGGTGGACAATGTAGAGGGATCCATTTGTAGAATACGTTCGCGTTCGTTTTCCACATCTTCATCCAGTGCCTCAACAGGAGGTGGTGGTTTGCTACAGAAAGAAACAAATTATAAAAAACAATTCATAAATAGAGATTTCGATCTAAACACCTTGTCTTTCAAAGACAGACAGACCTAGGTATTCATGCAAACCATAACACACATACATATCAATATTAAACGTATGTATATTCGATAACAGTTGTATATATTTAAATAAGTTTTGCAAATCCAATGTTTGCCCAATGATACTTACATGGCGCGCTTTTTTATCATATACATGACTTCACCAACTACGCCGTATTCACCTAATACGATTATTAGGAAAAACACAACGGCAGTGACAATCATGTAGACAACTTCAGGCAGAACGCCGGGCTCTTCCCAGGAAAAGTAACTCTTTACATCTGTTGGCAGGATTAGAACGGAAAAAAAATAAAGAATGAGAAATGTGTAATTGGCTCTGCTACAGGATAATTGGCAGTTTACTCACTGCAACATTTTGGCACCAGTTCGCAGACTAAGATGGGCGGCAGGCCACTGAATTTTTCGCAGACACTACGCGTGGCCACATTGACGTAGGCCTTGTTTAGACCCATGGCCAGCGAAAAGTGTGGAAAGATGCGGAATATCCAGGAGAGCGTGTTAGCCGTATCCTGTGTATTGAAGAACTCAAAGGACATGACAACGACGACTATGAACAAGGCCATGCCGGCAAAAATATTTATAATCGATATACGAGCAAAGCCTGTCGCCGGCTCCTTAAAGAATACCGACACAATGTATGTAAATGGCAGTACGGAGCAGCCAAAGATCAGCAGCAAAAAAAAGTATCGAGCAAGCTCCGAAAAACGGTTAAGGCCCTCCTCCTGGAAACAGGCAATGGTGATGACAACAATCACTGCGGTTACAGCATAGGTGGCAAAGTCCCAGATGAACTGTGATAACCAAAATGTCCACACCTTAACGCCGCTAACGAACTGCAGCAACTTGGCGCGCGACTCACGCTCCTTGATCAGGAAGAGTATGTAGATGGCACTAACGAAGCACATGCAGAAGCACAAATTGGTGGCCAGCTGTGTGCCCAGATTGTTGCCAACATTCAGCTGACTCAGTAGGGTTTCTGTCGTATAGGGCAGTGGCCAATTTGATACACTGATTTCTGTACTCTTATCACATACTACCCGAGCGATCGCATTGTGCACCAGGTTAACGGTTAGGGGTGCCGTATGCAACGGCTGGTTATTTAGCCAGGCGATAATTTTATCATTGCTAACGGTAGCTGCTGCCAAATAGCGTGAGTTAATACGCACTTGTATCGTCTTGCCCAGTTCCAGGATGTAGTCGGTGAATGTTTGAGTGCCTGTGCTCTCGTATGTATATTCCGGGCCAAATGACGTTGCCAACTCCTTATACTGATCAGCAATATTATTGCATACGGAGTCACATGCAGTTTCATTGCGCTCCATTACAGTGGTCGCAATGGGATACTGTTGCAATTCAATCGTAATTGAAGGCAACTCACGGAATGTGCCCTGGGTGCGTGTTATTAGCACTGTGATAATTACAAAGAAGATGGGCATAACGTTCTGTATGACGAGGAGCAGCTTGTTGCGCCACGTGTACAGTATCTTCTTGAGCATCATAGCGCGCCATTGGTTAAGCGACAGCTTCATCCCTTGCAGCGGTCGACGGTTGTCCGAGAAGACGCCATCCGCTGCAAACAGTGAGTTGAGCTTATCAGTATATGAAGTTAGGTAACCAGATATTCAGTTCAAACACTGCTTACATTGCATTGATTCGTTGTCATCTTCATAGCCGGTGCCGCCCTTTAGCCTGTTCCTTAAATCCGTGTTATTGCCATCAGCTAACTTCTCCGCACCCACCTTCATGAAAACCTCCTCCATTGAAGTGATGCCGACACCATAGCCATTTAGATGTAGCTCGGTTGAGCGCTCCTCCAGTTCGCTAAACATCTCCTCAAATTTCTCGGAATACTTGTCGGGCAGCTGGTACGAGAGCTCTGTACCAATATCACTTTCGGGCCGCAGTTCTGATATATACTTACAAAGCAGTTCCGTCACTTCCTCTGGCTTGCAATTGTCTTTCTTGACGCAGATCTAAGAAATAGTAAACTTGTTTTTAACCCGATCAATAAGCCTATTGTATATTATTTCTTTTCTGTTGCCTTGCCATTTTACTGCATTATTGTACTTCGCTTCCATCTGCCAGTGATAAGTTCCCTCAACACTTGTTTTTACCATCTATCCTTTCTTCAATTCCGTCATTCATTCGACCCCTAGTTGAAGCATTTTATGTCGCACCATTTTTATTTTTTTATTTTTAATTTTGCCATTATTTGGTTTCTGCAAACGTTCCTTACAATCTATATATATATTCATAATTTCTGGTCTTCATTTCCCCTTTCCATAATGAGTTACTTTTATCTTTATCAAACATTCCCTTCAACCTATTTGCTGATTTTTACTCCATCCTTATTTAATTCTCCTGAATTTTTTCTTTATTTATTTAATTACTCGTTTTTTTTTTGTATATAAATGCATTCATTCCTAGCAATAAATTCACATTTTCGATTTCATTAATTATTTTAAATTTCTTCAATCAGCTGTTGCAACTCTCCATCATATCAAACTTTTCCTATTTATCTATCTAGATCGCTTGAAAACTCCTTCAAATGTAAGTAAATAAAATGTATTATATACTTACTAGTCGATAGCCAGAGCCGTATTGTTTCTTTAAGAAAAAGGATGTACCATGACATTTAAGCTCGCCATCGCACATGATGGCAATGCGATCGCCGAGTACATCGGCTTCGTCCATAAAATGCGTGGTAAGCAGTATGGTGCGGCCAATCTTTTCCCGTTGCAGCAGGTCCCATAGTTGTCGCCGCGCGGATGGATCCATACCAGAGCTGGGCTCGTCACAAAGCACAACCTTGGTATCACCGCAGAGGGCACAGCAAACGGACAGTTTGCGCTTCATGCCACCAGACAATGTGCACGATGGGGCATTGGCCTTGTTCTCCAGTTCAATCATTTTAAGATACTTATCCACCTCATTTTCCACCGCATTGCCCTTCAGTCCCTTCATGCGACTGAAGAATCGCAAGTGATTTGACACGCTTATCTCATCGAAGAGTACATTGTGCTGTGGGCAAATGCCCAGAGACATTCGTGCCCCTTGCACATTGCTGGTTATATCACTACCATTGATAATTGCCGTACCGGATGTGGGTGGAAACATGCCCGTCAGCATGGATATGGTAGTGGTTTTTCCAGCTCCATTGTGTCCAAGTAGTACGGTTATCTCATCCTCAAACATGTTGATCGAAAGGCCCTTTACAACCATTTTGTCGCCAAATTTCTTCTTGAGATTTCTCAACTGCAGGCCAATGTGTTTGTCGTCTGGCTCAGTTTCGAAAGCGTTCGGATCACGATTTTCCGATCCGGCAACAGGCATATCCTCGATGCCCATATAGTTTCTTTCGCCACACCAGAACTGACGTGTAAAGGGAAAATTCCATTTGCGCGGCACACCATAGTCGCCCGGAAAAATTTGTTCAACATACAAACAGATGAGCATATAAACAACACAGGAGATCAACATCATAATTATAATGTGGCCCATTGTTAAAGTATCATCAACGTTGACCGGTGTAAACATGTTATTCCACTGTAGTCCCTCTCCCGTTCCCTCGAATCCCAGTATTAGCCTGATGCCAAATCCCATCGCCGAATTCGATAGCAGACTCCATCCCAACTTGGTTGACAAAGATAACGATTGGTATGTGTTTATCGTGAATGAGTATGGGATGTACGCAATGAACCAGATCAGACCGGTCACGGCAGCCGCTGTGCTGGCCTTGGAGAACATTGTGGCCATCATGAAGCAGAAGCAGATGCTAGCCATTATATACACGATTAGAAAGAAGAGTAGTGCTGAAAAGTCAGCATAAGTCAGAACAGCGACATCGTGACTCCAGCGAATTTTCATCAAAATAGCTATCAAAATAGCCGATATGGTCAGCATGATGAATGATTTGAGGAACCAGGCGCACCAGTGCAACCAGTTGTCTATTCCCATTATTTTCATCACCTCCTTCAGTTGCTTCTCCTTCTCATTGGTCACGTACTGCAAAAGGATGAAAAGGATGAAATTGTCGTGTGAACAGTAAAGCCAACAAAAACCAGAAACGTCTAACATACCTTTGTAATATAGGTACACGGATAGATGAAACTCAGCAGTATTATCAATGACATTAAACTGGAAAGACCTTGTAGCAGTGGGTCGAATGTGAAGGCCGGATGTGGATATCGCTGCATTACAACCTCGGGTAATAACAAATCCGTATTCGACTTCTGTCGAATATAGGCCATGCTTATAGCATTCTGCACGGGCAGAAAGCCTTCACGCAGATAGCCTACAGGAATGCCGCCATCGCCCTCTTCTAAGTTCCGTGGACCCGATAAATCGATCATTGGAAAAAGTCGCATCGTCAGCCACGTCATGCCAATTTTGATCATTGTGGTCCGCAGCTCGGAGGGAAAGCGCAACGTGTATGTCAATTTATCTGGCAGCACGTTGCCGGCCATTGATTGATCGAACAATACACCAGCAAACCCTTTTTTGGTCGCCACGTCGTTTTCGAGATCAGCAGCAGTATCGACGCCAACCCAAGTCATGTTTAAGTTGCTTGCCGCTTCGGCCATCAGCTTGTCCAGCACATCAGTTTTGGGTGTGTAATACAACCCATAATCTGGCATTCCGCCCTTATTGAACTCACTATATGTTTAAAAACGAATTTAATTAGTTCAAGGGTCATTCGACTCTCAATATAAACACATAATGCTTTTAATTACGCATATATATATATATAGAGTAAGTGCATTTTTAATATATATGTATATATAAGATATGTGGTTGTGCAGCGTGTTTTTGTTTTTGTGTATTGTTGCATATAGTAATTCATTTTAATTAGTGCCGTGCTATAAGTAAGACTACCAAATTAAATCCAATAAGCAATAGTAAGCTAAAACCAATTAGCTTTTTATCAGAGACCGAAAATAACTGTCATTCAAGCCATTATCATAATAAGCATAAAATTAAAGTACTCTAAACTATTAAGTTTTCATTCCTCCGGATAAATTATATACTTTAATAAGCAAAAGTGTTTAGGTCGAGAGTAGCCGATAAGATGATACCCTGTTTCAAGCAAATGAAAAATGTGTAATAATAAATCGTTACATTGTTAAAAATTTTGCGTTTTATATCTGGATTTTCAAATGTCAAATCGAAATAGTTTGGAGTTATTTTACTCAACTCCATATCTGCGATTAAAAATGATATAACAAGTATGTAAGAATGGGTATCCTCAAGTCAGATTCTCTCGACTAGACCACTCCTGTGCAACTCTCGAGTGTAGCAGAGTTATTGATTTTGTGAAATGTTCGTCGGATTATTTCCTGTTTTTGGAATTTGCTTTTATCCAATAGATAAAAAGTCGATTTATCTATAACCTTCTGACCAATTGCATATTTGTAAAGAAATACACGTACAACACAACTTCAGACCTTAGTACAAGTATGCATATATGCATATATATATGTGCGAAGTCGCTAGCTTTCAGGGCGTCGTAAGGATTGGAAGTCATATGGACGAACATTGCACAAAAATCAATATAGTCTTACACCGAAGGTATACAAATATTTTTAAATTGGCAACAATTATATTACAATGACATTTAATTTAGATTTATGTTACGGTCCCTGATAGTTAGCGAAAAACCAGTTACTTTAAATATACCTTTGCAGAAATACTTGTAAGGCCGAAGTTTGACAGCGATGTAGTTATATGTGTTATATGTATTGACATATCGGACCAGCAGTAATCAAACAATTTAAACCATATAAGAGAACAGAAACAATGAGTACAAAGCGGACAAAAATGTTATTTAAATTGATTAATTACTTCGTGAAGAGTTGATCTCAATTTGCGTTTAGCAGCAAAAGCTCCTGAAAACTTTACACATTCGTATTTTAATGGAAATTGAATTGAATTCGAGTTTATTGGCTTGACAGTTTATTATGATTTAGTATATATCCTGCAGGAGTATAAAACACTCGGTGAACCGAACTAAGATATCTATAAGATTTTTGTTTTCTATAAATTATTTTTATTATTATTATTATTATTTTTATTTTTTTATTTTGTATGTATATGTTTACCTCTTACTCTTTGGTACTAGCAGGGAAAGGAGCACGTGCATGCGACGCGAATTATGCATTGCATCGCTGAAAGTTGTATTGCATACAATATAAAATGTACAAGGAGTTTTATAAAAAGTATAGATGTTATAAATACTATATGCACATATGCAGAGTAAATACATATGTATGAAAATATATATAACATAGCACAGGACACTTTTTCTGCCAAAGTACATACTCAATATTAATTAATTTCTAGGTTCCCCATAAATGCATCTATACTTCAGTCCATGTCTTCCTTTATATGCAAACTAGTTACTTAGCTTTAAAGCTTTATCGATAGTACTGTTTTAGAAAGTACATACATATGTTAAAATTGACTATATCTAATTACTATTTCATATAGCCGCCATTGAAGCAATCGGTCCAAAAATTACCTTTTTCAATTTAGAAACAAAAGTCGTTGAAAAATCCAAAATTCTCAGGCTGATAATGCTTTATAAGGAACCTTCAAATAAAAATCAAAACTACAAAATTGCTTAGCGGAGGTTTATTGTAAAGTATAGTCCAAGTTAACCCAAATTTGGGAATTGATTCAAAAAAATAAAAAATAGAGCAGCAATTAAAAAATATTAAAAACCGAAACACAAATTAATCAAAGTTGCTATGCTATAATTTCTTTCGTATTTTGCTGTTTCCACAATTTACTTTGAAGGTGTTTAAATCGATCGAATTGAATACAGCTTGAACACCAAATTACACTTTTATAAATAACATATGAAATTTTTAATTGCACTTTAATGTACAGAAACATATATGGGAACATTCTGAAATTGCTCAATTTAGCTTAGCACAAAGTATCTCCAATCCGAATTCTTTTGAGTAGCATACTTTATGTTGTCACAACAAACATTCAATTATCTTAAAATCGAATTTAAAGACATAGATAAACCAGATATAGCCATAAAGGAAAATATTCAAATTCTGTGTGGAGTTGTACTTACAGCTTGTTTTTCAAGCACTCAATGAATTTGGAGAATAATTTCAGATACGAGAAAATTTTTTTTAAAGCAGTGCGCTGACACACAATAAAAAGTAAACGAAATGAAAAACTTTTAAAAAACCTTCCATCATATCGAGACACATAACAGAACATTTAAACGCGCACTTGAACTTAATAATATATAAAAAAAATTAACTGAAAAGTCTGTGACAATACCAATATATATGTATTTCGGGTTTGACATAGAAATCTTATTGGTTTGCATTTTTCTCGGATTTCTGATTTCGAATTTAGCAACCTTTGGGATATTATTTTTCAGCAATTCATAAAAAATATTAATATTAATAAGTGTTATTAAATGTATTATTATATTTGTAAGTTTCCAGAACAGCATTATGCCTATAAGGAAAATTTGTAAATGATATTTGTTGCTGGTGTTTTTTTCTTTAACAAATCTTTAGATAATTAAAACCAACATAAACATATTTTTAGTTATGGAAGGGATTTCTGTGTCACCCCCTAATAAATATATCCGACATAAATATTGATAAAAATATATACATAAATGTTAACCTACTTGAAAACTTTCAATGTTTTTAATTCATATGGTTTATATTCCGTTATATCCATCGGTTCTGCCACCACGAGGGTACGAACCAACACCAGCAGCAAGGAGAATACTGCCGGCAGCATCAGCTCGATGACCAATTGCCATTTGTGATTCCATTGCAGCAACCAATTTTTCCAAAGTAACAGCACAAATTTATCCCAGTTGGTGACTTTTGCCATTTTTCCTTATATCACCCAATCCTTCTACAGCCACAACTCCAACTTTTTTGGTTCTTTGACACCCACAGAACGAGTCTCAACTGCAATCAAATAATGTTATGTAAAAATAAAATATAAATCTACGAATATGGGAACATTAAGGTGCCCTTAACTATTTTTATCGAAATAATCATTTTGAAAAATTCGATTATTTGTGGTTATGGACAGGGTACCTTTAAATATATTTACAATTAATTACATATATTATTACAAATTAATGTAGGATATTCGGTATGATACGGTATGAAAAGTTATTTGAAAACCTCAATTCCAAATTTGAAGTTTAACTCTCAAACTCATTTTTATGTCTACTTGTGTTTAAATAAAATTCACTATAATCCACAGATTTGGAGAGCATGCCTCGAGGACAACTTTTTTCACAGCGATACTTATTTCTACTAATAGAAAATTAACTTATGACTTAACAATATTACTTATACCTTCTATAAATATAAGTATCGAAAAGCATTATTATCATTGATGAATATCTAATCAGTACGATCGCTTAACACTGCTCAAGATCGACGCAAAACAGGTCTGAGGCGTTGAAAGCAATATATATGTACGTGGATGACGTTGGCACAGCTAAATATATAAAGCAATTTGACTCACTCATAGTTATTGCACAGACAAAAAAAATTGACTACAAATTAAGAATGTCTAATCTTCTAAATAACATTTAGACAAATTTTCAATAATGTGTCAACTAACAGAAAAAGAATTGACTTAAATGAACCTAACATAAACTAATTTGTGTAATTGTTTTCTAATTGTTTTCCTGTGTGTACAAAAGATAATAAAAACAAGTGAGAACGTTGCAGTCGGGCATAACCGACTGCGAAATACTCTCATTTTATAAGTACAACCATCTGATAACAGGTGCAACAGAACAGGGTGGGTGTAGCTAAGAATTACCGATCTTTGAAAGAAATCTTTAGTAATCTACCGTCCTAGTTTGATTTTAAAGTTGCGGTAGATATAGACTTTTGTGAACTTTTTGGGAGAGAGTGGGCGTAGCCAAAAAAATTATTAGAGAAGGTTCCTATCAATCCTCCTTCCAAGTTTTGTAACTGTAGCTCCGAAATTATGGGAGATAAGGGCTTTAGAAAATTTTGTGGGCGTTCCTAATAAAATTAAAGAGAAAGTTTCAAGTAATCGTTGTTTCAAGTTTTGGTATATGTAGCTCTTTAAATGTGGGATTTGCTTTTATCGCTTTTGGGGGCGGGAGTGAAAATGGACCTAAATTTGTTTTCTGATTCTTGAAGGGTGCTACATACCTTTCAATTTTAATGACTCTAGAGTGTGATATATATACAGTGGCTCAGAGCTTATTTCAAGCAGTGGCACGCAAAATTTTTAATTGCCTGTCATAAATTAATTATACATTATTTTTCATAAATTCCAAAGATCTATGGCAGGTACACCAAAGTAAATATATGACCCCAATATACTGGGATTTTCCCACCTGCTAGGTCGGGTTATGTAAAAATGTACCTCAATTTTAGGTCAAAGCTTATTTGGACCAGTTACATTATGGATTTTTTAAGTCAGGTTGATTATTTTTGGTATAAATTGACCAATATTTCGTAGTTAGTTTAGTTATATCCTGCATCTCGGGTGCAACCAGCCAGCAGGGACTATGAGCAAACGGACTACCATTGATCAACGGAAACTCATCCTGGAAAACTTACAAATGAGATATTCACATCGCAAGATAGCTGAAATGGTCAATCTTAGCAAGTCAACTGTATACAACATCATTCGGAGTTTCGTGGACGCAAATCGGACAGAGGGCAAGGGCAGAATGTCACCAAACCGAACAGGAGGAGCGGAGGATCATCAGGAAAATAAGCGGAAATCGTAAGCTATCGGCTGAACTGAATTCCAAAAACGTAAAGGCAACAGTCAAGCACGGCGGAGGAAGTGACATGGTATGGGCATCTACTTCAATATATTGAAGGAAAATTTACTCTAAAGTGCCAAGAAGCTCGGAATCCGACGTACTTTCCGGTTCTACCACGGCAATGACCCCAAGCATTAGTCCGAATTAGTACAGTCCTGGCTTATCTGGAACTGCCCACACATGATAAGCCCACCGGCTCCGTCTCCAGATTAAAATGTTATTGAACATTTTTGGGCTCTGCTGGAAAATAACATCCGAAATCACAGCATATCCAGCAAACAGGATCTCAAAAGTAGTCTGCTGGATGAGTAGAGCAAGATCAGTCCAGAAACTACCCGGAAGCTGGTATCTTCCATGTATATAATGTATAATAGGTTAAGGGAAGTTGTTAAGAACTGAGGAAGATATTGCCATTTAAGGTTTTTAGGGGCGGGGAAACTGGGGCGGCGGAGGTTAGGCATATGCCGATCTTTGAAGGACATC
Source organism: Drosophila setosimentum (assembly GCA_035043505.1). Classification (NCBI taxonomy): domain Eukaryota; kingdom Metazoa; phylum Arthropoda; class Insecta; order Diptera; family Drosophilidae; genus Drosophila; species Drosophila setosimentum. Next base: position 14,810,298 of record JAWNMY010000090.1, on the reverse strand, counting down.
GCCAACAACCTGCCATTTGGTGACTGTAGTCTTAAAATTGTGGGAGATATGTGGTTTTATCGATTCTATCGATTTCCTTGCCATCGGTATAATAATATCAGGCAAGCTGGTACCAAAAAAAAACAGTATTTATTAGAGACTAATAAAAGCACACCATTTATGTTTATTGTCTAGATATAGTAAAAAAAATTGATAATAAATTAACCATTCACTCACTTCACTCACATGTATGAATCCTAACACAACATGCTATCCTGGAATTACCTACATATATCGATGTACCTGAGACAATTTGAGGATAACACAGATATAAATATTTTGCAAAGCAATTTTAATGTTCGAGTATATTCAACCAAAACAAAATATCAAATAACAATAATCGAATCATATTCTCAAAAAGTTAACTATTATTTAACAGACTATGATTAGATTACTCTAATCATCTTTAAAAAAATTTATAATTAAATGCCATAGCACTTATGATTAACATTATCTTAAATGGTTATCTCGTTTCTTTGTTATGATCAATAGATAAGTAATGATTACATGATTACATCTAGACAAATCTAGTTCGATATCATGTGTTGTAGGTATACAATAATGCAGAAGCACATACGGAAAACCCATTTTTTTTATCTTAACTTATTTTTGACAGCATTAGATACAATTTTGTAGTCCAATACTTTATGTGGTATCTATCCTTATGATAGTTCAATACATTTGCGCACCTTCGTGATCCAACGAAAACCTTACTCATATAAAATATGTATAAGGAGTGGAAAGCTTACTGCGAATGGATAACTCTGGATTACTCTGCCAGCTGAGTGTAACATTAGTGCAATATGAGGATAACAAAAACGAATTGGTAGATGTCAGATCATTTTTCATTGAAAACTCAAATAGCCTTTGTCAGATTAAAAGAATTGCAAAATTGTCACTTTTTCGAAAGCATTGAACACTTACCACTCGACACAGAAAAATAAATAGTTATCTCTTTTAAAAATGTCGACGACCACAAAAAAAGTTGAAATAGCTAGGAACATTTCCTAGGGCCCAACCGCTCGTCAGAGTATATTGTTTCAAACTAAACGTGTTCACAACCTGGTACGTAATGAGTACATATACCATCTATATCAAATATTAGCCAAAGAATATCATATTTGAAATTTATTGCTATTGGCCGATCCGTGCGTCGCTGTGCAGGCAATATTTGCCAAACTGATAAGCGCTCTAACTAGACACCCATTGAGTATGTAGTCGATTTGTATTTGTACTTGATATGTATTAGTCATTAACGTAATTGAAATAATACCCTTTAATAAATACTACTTTAAGAAGCACTACAAATATTTTTGGGAAGCATATGAATAACACTGCACACCTGCTAAAATATTCTTTAAATAATAGTTGCATGTTACATATTTAATTCTCGCCGAGATTGAGGTCTATGACACTGTTTCCGCGTTTTTATGTGATAAGGTTTTCAATTCACATATAAACAATGAGCAAGTATCTACGTCGGACATTGAGAAAATTGCAAAGCCTTTGTGTTTATGATCAGACTCGTGTACTGTACGCCCATTGATATTTATTAGATATGAACTTAAGTGCAAACTACTCAAAATTGTTTTATGTAACAAATGTATGCATATGTGCGTATATAGTTTTACAGGCCTAATTATAGACAATTTTACTTACCTGTGAATATTTATGATACAATTAGACAGGATAATAAACAAAATATATACGGTCGATTCGTACTTTTTGTTCTATGTACGGACAGTCGACAAAAAGTTAAATCGCATCGAACTTTCAATAGTTCCCGTTCATGACGCACACAAACATATGTACGTACATATGTATGTAGAATAGAATTCCAATTTTAGACCAAATTCAAAAATTTTGATAAGGGATCTATTTAGTAAGATTCAATTAATACACTAAAATAGTATATATTTATGATATTTATTGCTCAATCAATAATTCCAGACATAAAAGGTTTTCACAGAATTGGTTTACCAGCAGATAAGGAAGCTTAGCTGTTAAAAAGCTAAAAATAAATATAATTTTCGTTCTGTCATAATGAATCTGGAAAAAAAAAACTTTATTTGACCAAAAACAAAACAATAGCACACTAGAATGCATTTTCTCTGGTTTTATATATATAATATATATATATGACATATATATATTACCATCTCACAGAAATAATTTGGTTTATTCAAACCAATTTTGAAGACATGAAATCAAAATAAATAACTCAATCAAGATTCACACACATGATTCACTGTTTGCGAATGCCGGTACTCGTTGTCTGAGTCCACTCATTGTATTCTTTAAAAAGTTTTTTCTGTAGAATAGTCAGACCTTAATCAAATTGGCATAGTTTATTCTTATAACTTTCAGAATTAAATAGTTTACTATGTGGAAAAAGACCTCGTCAAAATCAAATAATGGCAAAGTTCGTTGAGTATTTGCAAAAGCAGGTTTTAGTTACTCTAATCGTACAATTAATATTTTTGAATCCAAGCCAGATTTCATATATTATAATCAAGTAACTTAAAGTGTACTAAGTTGTTGTTTGGAAAACTTGAGTTGTATTTTTCGATATTCTCTAAGATTTGAGCGGCACATCCACTGAGATAACAGCGGACTGCCACATTGTTACTTGTTTAATATCTTAATTTCATTTCCATAATTAATCGATACAATTTGAAATTATTTCATGGGTAATTCTTTTACAAAATATGTGAGGATTTGAAAATAATTTTGTATGAAATCGCAATCATAAAATTTCCAAAAATAATTGGTCTGAAATTTCATACAAATCCTTGAAAATATGCTTGAACTGAAAAAACAACAGTTGTAAACAAAAGATGTTTTTACATTTTCCAAGTGTTAAGGGTCAAATTTTCGAAATTTCGAATTCGCTTGACTTAGTGATTATTTAGATGCACACATATTAATTGGAAACTACAGTAAACAAACGCCCAACGTTTGTTAACATTCGCAATTCCCCAACTGACAATTAGGATAAATTCTTTTATACATTTGATATACATACAGATATATAAATGCACAAGCAGACGCGTACTAACTTAAACATGTGTGTACGTATGTATATTAAAATGTATGTGCATGCAAATTAGATATAATCGAAATAATTTGGCTTCTAATTGCGATCACCGATTCAATTTGTGGTCATTTCGACTGATGCCAAGTGACGTCACAAAGCAAAGTTGACTAAAAGCTTATCCAATACGTCAGATCCATTCACCCACTGGGACCCCCGAATCGTGTCTGTTGGTTAACTCATTTTTTATTCATGCACATACATACATATATACGTTCGCATGTGAATGACTAATTGCTTGGGTTTATTAGCTGGAGTGGACAGATGTAAAATAATCAATTGCAGACTAGAAACGAATGTTTGTTAATATGTACATTTTTGCCAACTAATAATGATAAGTGATAAGTGCAAGCAGCAACCGTTTCGTTTGTACTTAAATCCAGATAACAAATACATTCACATCTATTATTGTATGTATACATGGCCATTTATATGCATTAAAAGTATAGAATGTGTCGAGCAATCGTTCGTTATCTTTACTTCCTAAATATCTAATGAAATAAGTAAATCCTTCCCGCACGGGCCTTGGCCAGCCAGATCACAATCGGAATAAGGCTAATAGCACAATAAAAAAAATGTAAAAAATTAGTACTTCATTCGGGACAACCTGACTTCTATTAACAAGTCTTTAGTAGCACACTTACATATGTAGATAGTCAAACATCGCATTAACCTTAACGGAGACTGTAAACCATTAACTTTTCAAATAAAATATATGTCAGTGCCTAAAACGCTTTTGCAAAACTTAATGTAGCACAAAATACATTTATAAAATACAATACCTATTTTGATATGTTTTCTGTGCAGATAAGAAGAATGAAAATGGATGCGGCATATCTTATGCCAAAATACGTTACAGAAACGAAAATATTACATGGAAACCCGAGCGTCTCACGAAATTAATTAATTACAACAAGCACCCAATAAATAAGTTGGTTCACTAGGAACAGTTCTGCTAATATTTAGATAAGCACGCAATTTCTTCGCTTTACTTTGGTGCCGTCATGCTGATGATTACAATTTTTTCTCATTATTTATGTGGCTGTCGAAATATGTGGAACGCAAATACTCCCGATTTCGCGCAGTGATCGAACAGCCGACTGCATGCTTCCTTATTTTTGCCGCTCCCATAATATTTGATCGGTTGTGTGGCTGATTGGTCAATATTTTATGAGGGCTTTCGTCGCTTTTGTTTAACTGCAAAGTCTACATGCATGCATGCATACTTAGACATTTATTTTATATCAATGAAAACTATAACATTTTGGTTAAGAAGTGTTGTTGCTATTCTCGTTGGCGGCGTGAACAGCTGTGAGCTGAACACACATACATACACACTAGCACACACAATCACAAACAAATTGACATACACACGCAAATACAAATCAGAACAAAAAAAATTAAACACCAATAATACTGATGCCTGCGTTCGATGGCCGACCAGCTTTCAGCAATAACTAAGCACACAAAAACCACGCGCACAATCAAATTTAGCCAAGGACGAAATATTAAAGCCTAACGATAACCGAACAACACAAACATATGTATACAACTGGAATTGAGTGTGTTCTATTCTATAAACTATCGTCTATCGGCACAGCTGACCAAACAGTGTGACCATAACCATATATATATTTGAGTGTAACGGACGAAATTAAAAATTCAAAACAATTTCAATAAGAAACAAGTAAGAGTGCTGTAGTCGAGTGAACTCGACTACGATATACCCTGAACCCAGTTATTAAATATATTATTTTATTATTGGCAAATTCCCCTTTTAAAAAGATTTGCACTAAAATGCGAGCAGCTCTGGAATTTTCTACTATAACTTGGGTGTTTCTTATCCGATCTTGATGAAAAATGGGCAGTTGATCAATAGTATACATATGCATATTATGTATTAAATAGAATCTGACTTTAAAATTGTGGTATTTATTGCTATCGGAAGTTTAATATATCGATATTCGATAAACGGAGGCAGTTATCGATAAAAATAACGCAAACTTGATCTGCGCCTGGTATACGAGAACCTATATTCCAAATTTGAAGTCTCTACCTCTTACAGTCTCTGAGATCTGTATGTTTATACAGACGGACGGACGGACGGACAGACGGACATTGCAATATTGACTCGACTTTTGATCCTGATAAAGAATATATATACTTTGTGGGGTCGAAGATGCTTCCTTCTGCCTGTTACATACATTTGCACAAAACCATTATACCCTTTTTACCCATTTTTAATGGGTTCAGGGTATAAAAATAAGTGTACATATATGCATTTAATATAATATAATTATATAATTAAATAATATTATAATACACATATTAAGTAATTAATTAATTAAGTAATTATATATTAATTATTAATACATTAATTGAAACGCTGTTATTCATTAAAAGTGTGTTCTATAAATTGTTAAATGATTGTTGACTTACACGGTTGAATGCCCCTATGACGCACTCTGTAAAATACTCAGTCAAGAAGTACAAAGTTTACCAAAATTGGTCAAAGCCTGTTTACTTCATTAAATATTAGCTTGCTCGTGATCCATCGATTGTTATCTGACGGTAAGGCCTGAGGTAAAAGTCAATAAATTTAAATATTAATGGAGGCAAGTCAATTTAGGTATAGTATAGAGTCCAGAGTGGCCAATAAAAAAATCCCTAAAGCTTATTTTTGCAATAAAGATAATTTCAATGATTACAATGAGCAAGGCATAGCATATGGTATGTCTATTAGTCCAATAAGTAAGCTCATAACTTGGCATTGGACACTCACTTCGTATTTTTACTGTCAAGTAATTGACATAATTTGCATTTGCAATTGAGGCAAGTCAATTTAGGTATAGGGTAGAGTCCAGAGTGGCCAATAAAAAAATCCCTAAAGCTTATTTTTGCAATAAAGATAATTTCAATAATTACAATGAGCAAGGCATAGCATATGGTATGTCTATTAGTCCAATAAGTAAGCTCATAACTTGACATTGGACACGTCACTTCGTATTTTCACTGTCAAGTAATTGACATAATTTGCATCTATGAGTATAGGATCAGAGTCTTTAAAATTGTATCGAATACGGCATAGTCCCATAACACTCAATTATTATTTTGGCAAAATTTCAGCTGACACTCATAATTGAAATATTAACAGATATAAAATATTCGATGTATGTGTATGATATTACATCAACGTGTATACTTGTGTGGGACTAAGGATTTGTTAGTTGATCGCACCACGATTTCGTCAGGTTCTGCTGAATTTGGGTTCGTCAGACGACGCTTCAGCTCGGCACGCGTCTCCTGCACCTGGGCAATGACAATATTCATGCTCGCCTGATATATGCAATAGTCGTAGATATTCAGACGCACCTTGTTCTTTTCCATGGCGCCATAAAGAAACGAATAGACGATATGGCCCACAGGTATATAATATTTGAACCAATTGTGCATGCGACCCCTTGAGTAATTAAAAATCAGTTAAAATAAAAGGAGATAGTATTACATGGCTAGACTAGAGAAGTAGGGATGCCTCTGCCGACACGGATGCACTGCGCACCCATCTCCTTAGCTATAATTAATTTTGAGTACAAATTTTAACTAAGTATATCGCATTCAACGTTCCTATTCAACTATAGACATATGAAAAAGTTAAAGAGAAATTATACTTACACCAATTCCGATTTATCATGCAGAAAGTTAATGAAACGAGCCAAATTGTCAACATCCTTGCGTAGACTATAAATAAACCAAATCAGTGTTAACAACATGAAAAGACTCTTGAAAGGCGTGTAATACTCACTTGGCCTCTGTTTCCTGTAAAGTGGCGCCATCTCTTACCAGTCGCACTTCCAGATAGAAGCCATGGCTATACTTATATCGCAAATATTGCATACTGCCAATTGCTAGCATTTCGCTATCCTGAAAGAGTATTATATAGTCGGCCAGCACCTTGCACTCTAGCTCATCATTGGTAGAAAAAATAATCGTCTTGCCGCAATAGCGTAGATAGCGTAAAATATTCCAAATCTCGCGCCTCGTCGTCGCAGGCATACCGTATGTGGGCTCATCCAATATGAGTATCTTGTTGTAGGCAATCAGTGAAATTGCGACGTTCAACTTGCGACGTTTCTCCTGCGTCAAGGTGCCACATTTGCGATGCATCCAACCAACCATGTTGAACATCAGGCAAAGATCATGCATTTTCTCGCCAATTTTGTTCTCGGTCACGCCGCGTATCATACAGATCAATCGTATATGATCACGGGGCGTTAGTTCGTCGAGCAGGCCGCTATGCTGTGGACAGTATCCGACATAGCCAAGAATTGTGTCCAGATCATACTTAAAGTCCAAGCCTCGCACATAGATTTCGCCAAAAGCAAACCCATCCAGACCAACCAATTGACGTATCAGATGACTTTTACCCGAATGTCGTGGCCCAAAGATGCCCATGCTCATATATCTGGGTGGAGCAATCACAATTCTTAATTCCACTTGAGCTAATACAAATCGGTTTACTCACTTATTTAGTGCAAAGGAAACCGTATTGAGCGTGTTGCCCCTCTTCGGTAATTTACCCTCAACCTGATCGACCAGAAACACAGATTGCTTGCATTTACTCATATCAGCATCGGCAATCTTTTGCTTAACATCAGCCACGTCGCTATCATCAAAGTTAAAGGTAGCGGTGCGCATGTCGTGAATGCTATAGGACAGGACAAGTGAACTATCTTTGAAAACATATGTTATCTTTCATGTAAGTATGGGTCTAAATTTTCTAAAACCATAACTTTACCAAAACTGAACAGATTTGCAAAAAACAATGCTATTTCAATCATGGCTTGGCCTATCGATTAATACTACTTTTGAATCGAAGAATATTACAAATTTAAAGTATACAATTGGGGAACCTACAAGGGTATACATATATCTTCGGTTTGCCTTATAAAATTATGTACTTTATAGAATCAAAAGTGCAACCACTTGCCCTAGACATATAAAATACTAATCATTTTGGACTCGCACTTATAAATGGTTTGGCATTAGCAGAGTAAGATTGAGTGGTAGGCAAAATGCACTTACTTTTTGGACGAGTGAAACTTCTTTTCTTTGCGATGCAATTCAATCCAGAATAGTAGGAGGAGTACAATAAGCGCCGATAGGAACATGAATGTTAGTCCCGGCATAATACCAGGATCAGCCCATTTGAAATATGATTCAACTGCGTAGCAATTGCTTAACAGGGCACATACGACGCACATAGCCAAATGGAAACTAATTTACTTACACTCACAATGTGGCACGATCTCGTGCAAATTTTCGGGTGTGCAATTCTCAAGGGCGGCACACTTCGTCTGACACAGACGCTCCTCCAGTCGCCGTATGTAAATGTTGCTAATGGCATCGAGCAGGGCGAAACCGGGTGACATACAGGCACCATAGTAGAAGATTACATTGCTATTAGCCACATCCCAGTAGACGATATAGAGGACCAGACCCAGCATGCTCTGAATTAGGACAGACCCAAGAAATGCGCGCACAATTGACTTGTTCACATACATGGATATCACATAAGTGATGGGCAGCGCTGCAAATCCAAAGAAGGTAATAAGCAGCAGGAGGAGAACATTCTCATAGGCGCCAAAATCACCAATGCCCGTACAGACAACAATAATAACAATGATAACAGAATAGATAAAGTACGTAAATAGGTCCCAAAATAAATTCACACCCCAATATATCTGCAATTGTAGCCCGGCAAGCAATTGAAGGATGCGCAACTGGCATACTTGCTCCTCCACCAAAGGTATGATGAAGACAGAGACAATCAACGGAAGGATGCAGCCAATGGCCAATGGTGCATTGATATGGGCAATCTCATTGTCCATCAAATTGATCTTCATGGAGAGCGGCGTGGCCATTGGATAACTTTCCACGAGAGCCATAAACATTGAGTCATTCGGATACGATAATCTGAGTGTTTGATGTTAGTTAGTAGAACAGTTAAGCCTTGCACCAGTACCCACTGTAAAATAATGTTGTGCAGCAAATTAAGCATCATCGGTGCCGAATGAAATGTATCCTGACTGATATAGCCATATAGATCCTGATCGCCGTTATGCTCAACGGCACCCAAGCTGGTCAGTACGTCCTTGTTAATCAGATCATCCGCATATTTGCCCTTCTTGCAGTCAAATGAATCTGGCTCAAAGGTTCGCGATATCGCATTGGCTTTCTTATACGTCGGTATTTTCGTTAGCGATTTGATGTCTATATAGCCGCAATCATTAATATCCGGTATATTCTTCAGTTCATCCGTAGTGCCCTTGAAACCAAGGTGTATATTATGCTTGTGCACATCATGCACATCCAGCACCATGGCGAGTCGGGTTATAATCACAACAAGTATTAAACTGACAAATATCATTATAATGGGCCATACATTGGGTGCCGAGTGTATCATTTTCTTATAGAACATGGCTCGTATTTGCTGCCTTCGCAGTTTCCTCTTCGATACGACAGAGTATTGGAAGGTTTGCGCTATTCGAGCTCAGCACAATTAATTAAATAAAGATTCGATTTATTAACCAATATTTACTTACTGACATCAGGAATAAACTGCTGACGCTGGCGAAACGATGTCACCAGTTTCATATATATGTCAGACATCTCGGCGCCAACAACACGTATATTGTCAATGCCTAACCTCTTACGATCGTTCTCCAGATGAATCAGCATCTTCTGCAATATCGGTCTATGCTCCGAGCCTATCTTGTAGGTTAAGGTATCACCGATTTCATTCTCTGGCTCAATTTCTGGTATGTACTGGGAAATAAAATCGGTGATTGGTGCATCTGGCACATGTGGCTTTTTAATTAGTACCTACAAACGGTATATTATATTAATTAGTTAAAATAAGATTTCATATGATAAATATTTTTTTTATTTTCATTAATCTAATAAGTTACGTTTTAGATCACTTTGTCATAGAACTACAACTACAAAATAACTATCGGTCAAGGGATAAGTTCTTGTTAAATGAGAATTTGGTAAGACTTTTCACAGGCATCACTCAAAAATGAACCGATATTCATATTGTGACTCCCAGATTAATACTGCACTTAAATCATCATCTTACAATTTAATAAATATAAATTAAGATCTTCTAAATCCTGTTCTGACAACTGTCAATGCGCACCAAAAAACCGTTTTGCCTGACTAATTTAATTTTGATTTTTTTTTTTTTTGATTATCTGGGAAATAATCTTTTATCGACCCGTCGATGTTTTGGTGTTTTCAAAACACTCAACCTTTAGGATCTCATTAATAATTATGGATGTGTTACCAGCTCAACGCAATTGCTAAATTTGGCACGGAGAAAGAAGGGCGTGCCGCTGGCCTCTAAGACACCCATGCTGAGAAATCCAATCCGATCTGCGATGGATTCCGTTTCATCAATACTATATGTGGCAAACACAAAGGCGCGCTCCTCCTTCTCTGAGGCTACAATGCTCCAAAATATCTTAGCCTCGGGTGCCGTCAGCTCCTGTGTGGGCTCCTCCATGACAATTACTTTCGTATCACCGACTAACGTGCAACAAAGGGCAACCAAACGACGTTCTCCGTGGGTGAGATGGCCGATCCGTGTGCGACGATGACCTATGTTTACTTCAAGTATATCGATCCACTTTGTTCGCTCCATATTGTAACGATCGAAGTTCTCGCTGTTGAGCTTCAGTCGCAAATGATAATCAATGGTCTGCTCCATCGTCAAATAATCCGACAAGCCGTTCTCTACGCACCGAAAATCGACATGATTTCGATGACTTCGCATATTTTCATATAGATTCTGACCCATGTAAAGTACAGAGCCGCGCATCGCATATTTGAGACCACAGATGACACGGAGCAGCGTCAGTTTGCCAGATCCAATGTGACCCAATAGCACATAGACCTCACCCTTATAAATACGCATCGATACATTCTTCAAAATCTTTCGTTCCGAGGTGCGATGCACTGTGTAGATGTGACTCAAACGTATCAGCTCCTTGCTACCCACATCACCATACTCGAAATTGTGCCAGCTGGGGTTGCGCACCAAATGAATCAGAGTATAATCGATTTCGATTTCGGTGCGCCGCTTGCCAAACAGGACACGTCGGCTAAGGAGTCGTCCTGGCATCCGCCACTGCAAGAGGATTAGCAAAATTGAACAGATTAATGCATTGATAACGGCGGACACATAAAGTGCAATAACATCATATGCTCCGATTGTATGTGGTTCATTTATGATCCGATGAAACAATTGCATGCTGTACGGTATCTGGTTGCTAAGGAATACTATTAATATAAAGAAAACATAGTGACCATGCACGTCCCAGTATCGCTTAAGGATCACACCAAAAACGGCGTAGTTAAACAACCAAATAACGATCGCAAAGAGTACCGCATTGGTTATGTTTTGAAAAAGCTTGGCAAACACAGTGGCAGTCACAATTAACTCAAATGTGAATATCGCTATGAAGATGATCATTAAAAACAATGTTAGTCCAGAGAAGATGCCATCCTCGATCGTCCAATATAACTGCAACACAAATCAAATTGAAATATATATGCATATTGACATTATTAAATCACTTACAAATATCGCAAAAATTATAACCAGCCCCAGTAACAGCAGACGGATCGCCAACACAAGAAATATGGAGAAATATTGATCTACAAACGAGTAGCCGTAGTGCCACTGATGCGTCATAACATTATCCCTCAGTTGACAAGCAATATTCTGTAAAAATTACAAAATTGGTCAACAGCCCACTAGGAATACTCTAGTCGATGGTGCGCACCTAAGTAACGATTTTCGAAAGAGGCTAACGGCAATATACATTTCCACTTTGCTGACAAGCTCCGAAACTGTTTGATATACATATATATATGTTTATCGATTTATCATCCGATATTCAATATTTTAAAGTGCAAATGGGTCTAACCGTATTTGTACTTTATACTAACTACGAATCAGCTGAGGGAAACCCCATAAATTATATACTATGTCCCTTGGTATGTATTGTTCTATGCAAAATAGTTAATCAGTTTTGAAGCTATCTTAATGAAACTTGTCATATATCCGGCTTTTTGCAGCAGGCAGTACATATTCGCAGCCGGCCGGATCAGATAACTACATCGCAGCTGTACGAATAAATATGCGTTATCCTATTTAAAAAAAAAAAATCATCGCCATGAGACTAGTGTGTCACATACCTTTTAAATTAACCATTGTTTTTTGTACCATCAACCCATTCAAAATGTTTAAAAATGGTATATTTGAGTTGTTTTTTTTTTAGTTTAAAGTGAAAGTTAGATGTTTTAGTTGTGTGCTAAAGATAGTCGTTATTACTTGATCTTGCTAATTTAACCTACTCCATACATAACTTAATTATTAAGTTTGAGCCTAAACTCAAACGAGCTCAGTTCTATTATTCAGACATTCGTGTACATCGCGATATGTCCAAACCGAACCTTTAGTCTAACGTTATGCACTCACCCGTATGATATTAATGAACGGCAACAAATAGAGGAAATTAAGTAGAAATGACGGTACGGTGAATACATCCATCGTAGCGCAGCGTTCATCAGCAACTCGGAGGCGTACATTGAAAACTTCTACGTTGGGCTCCGCGAAGTTAGGCGGAAATCGACCACGTAGCCGGCGGAGCCATTCTATAAATATCTGATGATGTAATTGCAGAAAGCCTTCACGTATGTAAATATCCTGATTTATGTCGGGATCTTTAGCATTATCACGCTTGGGATTTACAACACCAGAGCAACGTGTTAGCCAAAGGCGATCTTCTGTAAGAAAGGGGGTGAGCGTACGAAATTCGCTGGGGAAGCGAATGGAAACCGAAAGTATCTTGGGCACCTGTTCACTGCTCTTATCAATTTGCTGAAAAACAACAGCAGCCAATGTAGTACGTTCATCGAATTGATTTTGTAATACCTCTGGATCGTCAAAGCCGATGGTTTCATTCAGTTCCAACCTAGCGGCAACAGAGTTGACAACATCTGTTACAAACTTCGTGACTGGTGCGTAGGCCAGCTTATACTTGGTTTGCTCTCGCTTAGAGTCGACCATTCCTCTGCCAGTCGATATATTTTTGTAATACAATGAAATTAACATGAGAGTTTTCTGTTTTAGCTTACGTGAGTATATTAATATCATCCAGCTTATGGGGTACAATTGTCTGGTCTCCCTCATAATCACTGCGACTATACAACAATCTCTTTGAATGTGATATGGGATTAGCTAGTATGGCAATCAACAGTATAATTATAACAAAGCATTCAAATGCAGTCCGTTTCCAAAGTGCTAATTCGATTTGTAAATTGTATTTAAATAGCAATCCAAATGATGCTGGCATCTTGATATTGCCTTTTCAATTCAAACACGAGCAGCTTGTGTGTAATCAGTCCATTTGCAAGCCACTCTCCGCTTATTTGTAAATTTCTGAGTGCGTGTTGAACCAAATTAAATTTGTGTGAAGTAAATTTCTTATGACTGACAACAGACACACTGCTTTCAAGCACAATTGTACTCATATTCAAATATGAGCGGCCGATAGCAAAGACAACGACCAGCTATCGATGCCAACTGAGTTGAGTTGCTCTCAATCATACAACGTTCGTCTACAGAAATACGATGCTAATCTCGATTAGCTACCGATAGTCCACAATATTTTGTACACAGAATTAGATCATTTCTTACGCAGCTTATATAACGCGAACGGAAATTAGTTGCGCTTGCCAAAATTAATAAATTTGTTATTCGAACCTTCCAACAATTTTGAATATTATTTTTGGGTACACAAACGATACTTTGACCGAAAACTATCGATATAATTTAAGCATCTCTACATCATCGCTGTATACATTAATCCGTAGACTTGCCGAGTCATAATAGAAGGTGTTAGCTTGTGAGGCAGTAGTAGGGTAAATTCTTATCAACATTTTTCTGCTGTAAATCCAGCGGCAGTATTTAATTAAAAGATAAATCCATTGTTAAAAAAGAGCAAAATGACGCTCACGAATCGGGTAAGTTATCATACCAAAGGCAAGCAAACAGCAAACACTAAAAAATAAATAACTTGCAGATGGATACGGAGTCGGCGTACCAAAAGGGCGAAGGCTTCCGATCATATTACATACAAAAAATTGAGGAACTTCAACTGATTGTAGCAGAGAAGAGCCAAAACTTACGTCGTTTGCAGGCACAGCGTAATGAACTCAATGCCAAAGGTAGGTTACACAAAAAACAGACAAATTTAAATATGTATGTATTTAAAATGTTTAAAATTTTCAAATTTCAGTGCGTATGCTACGCGAGGAGTTGCAACTGTTGCAGGAGCAAGGTAGTTATGTTGGTGAAGTTGTCAAGCCAATGGACAAGAAGAAGGTGCTGGTCAAGGTGCATCCCGAGGGCAAATTCGTTGTTGATTTGGATAAGAATATTGATATTAACGATGTTACACCCAATTGCCGTGTCGCACTTCGCAACGAAAGCTACACATTGCACAAGATTTTGCCAAACAAAGTGGATCCGCTGGTGTCACTGATGATGGTCGAGAAAGTTCCCGATTCGACATACGAAATGGTTGGCGGCTTGGATAAACAAATCAAGGAAATAAAAGAGGTTATCGAGCTACCCGTGAAGCATCCGGAACTGTTCGATGCCTTGGGTATTGCTCAGCCAAAGGGTGTGCTGCTTTATGGTCCGCCCGGCACTGGCAAAACTCTCCTCGCTCGTGCAGTGGCTCATCACACCGAATGTACATTCATACGCGTGTCTGGGTCCGAGCTGGTCCAGAAATTCATTGGCGAGGGCTCGCGCATGGTACGTGAACTCTTTGTGATGGCCCGCGAACATGCTCCCTCTATTATATTTATGGATGAAATTGATTCAATCGGCTCATCGCGTATTGAATCTGGATCGGGCGGTGACTCTGAGGTGCAGCGCACCATGCTGGAGTTACTCAATCAGCTGGATGGCTTTGAGGCCACCAAAAACATCAAAGTCATCATGGCCACCAATCGTATCGATATACTCGATCCAGCTTTGTTACGTCCCGGTCGCATTGATCGCAAAATTGAATTCCCACCACCAAATGAGGAGGCGCGTCTCGACATTCTAAAGATTCACTCGCGCAAAATGAACCTAACACGTGGCATCAATTTGCGCAAGATTGCCGAACTGATGCCGGGTGCATCTGGTGCCGAGGT
The DNA here is from genome assembly GCA_035043505.1 of Drosophila setosimentum. Taxonomy (NCBI): domain Eukaryota; kingdom Metazoa; phylum Arthropoda; class Insecta; order Diptera; family Drosophilidae; genus Drosophila; species Drosophila setosimentum. Next base: position 14,794,889 of record JAWNMY010000090.1, on the reverse strand, counting down.
CAAAGGCGTCTGCACCGAGGCTGGCATGTATGCACTCCGCGAGCGTCGCGTCCATGTTACCCAAGAAGACTTTGAGATGGCCGTTGCCAAGGTGATGCAGAAGGACTCCGAGAAGAACATGTCAATCAAAAAGCTGTGGAAGTAAACCTGACATTTCAATCACACACACACATATATTAAACTACGATTAACACTTAATTTCATTATAAAAAAAAAAATAAATAAATTTACAAACAGAATGTCCATTTAGTTAATTATTTTTATTAATGAGTAGAGAGAAGATTAACAACTGAATTCTTAAACTACTTTTTAATTTTGTTTGGACTCAATATAGAATTGTTAATTTTGTTGATGTGGCTGATAGGGCTAACCTTTGCGCAGCTGGAGCTCCGCTTGCAGCGTAGCACAAATCTGCTCATCATCAGCAACATCGATGCACGTGTGACCATCCGCATCGCGCAGCTCCAGGTTTGCTTTTAGCGATAACAAACAGTGCAATGCCTCCACATGGCCACAACTGGCGGCATAGTGCAATGGCGTCTGTTGCTCCGCATCGCGCTGATCCACATCGGCGCCGCACTCAACCAGATACTCAATGATCTCGATGGCATTGCGATCGGTTGCCCAATGCAACAATGCCATGCCCTGCTCATCCAAGGGCATCAGGTCACTGGGCTGCAATTGTTCACGCAAGCGCTGCAAATTGTTCTCCTTCACATGATCAAACAGTGTTTTCTGATGCTCCAACTTGGTGGCCTCGACTGGCATCGATTCAATCGAGTGCACCACCCAACCACTCAGTCTGCCACCGCTGTCGCCACTCGCTTTATTGTCATTGTTGTCCAGGCAACTGGGATCAAGTTTCAGAACTTTTTCAATGTAAGCGCTCTGGGCATCTCTTCGGTTCATATCACCCAGCTCTTTCCACGCATTCCATTTGCTACGCGCCTTCATTTGTATGAATGCGGGGCGTGGCGTGCAACAGACGCCCTCCGTTGCCTGTTTGTACAGTGCGTACAATTCAAGCAAATCACTTGCATCATAAACATTCACATTGCGCATTACATGCGCCGTTGTTATTGCAAAGTGTTTTTCATACTCCTGCTGCTCCTCCTCCTCATCCTCATCATCATCAATTTCCAAATCACTGTCCAACATTCTTAACTAAATGCAACTGCAATAACTAAACTTGAACTGGCTTTACTTTTGTCTTCTGCGTGTATATGTATTTTTGTATGTGTGCCTGTGTGTGTGTGTGTGTGTGTGGGTGTGACTGGGATTTCAATTTGAATTGGAATTATGACTTTTGTATATTCAAGTAATTGCCCTCCAGTATGTGCTTCTGTTCGTTTTCAATCTTTTCGAGGGCCTGCAAACTGTTGAAGCTGACAAAGCCGTAGCCTTTGGAGCAGCCGGTTTTCCTGTCAAAGATTACGTTTGCGCTGAGTACGCGACCAAATTCTTTAAAATAGCCGCGCAACTCCTGATGACCCACCGTCCAAGGTAGATTTCCCACAAAAATGCGGTGAACTGATTTTCCAACTTTTCCTGCTGCGGTTGCCATGTGTACCGACAGTCTCTCGCTCTTCCGCTCTCACTCTCTCAAACTCTATATATCTTTTGCCCCTGCAGATGGCACAAATGTTGCGTAAATTTTGGGTACGTATGTAATGTAACGATGCACTTGCCGCTGTTCTTTCGTTAACCTCAAAGTGTTAAATAAAAAAAAATTGTGACTTTAATGTTGCAGTGGCCGATTTCTGTTATCGATTAATGCTCGATTTTTTTCCGAACATATCTGCGTGCCACTATCCGAATGCCCTGTACACTCATAAAACTATTTATGGGGTATTATTATTTTATACTAATGTATGCCAAAATAAAAAAGGCAGGATATATATGTAAATTGTTTTCTGGTAAAGACATAGTTAAATAAATTGGATATTGTTAAATAAATAGCATATAATTAAATGTAATCCAATTCTTTCAAACCAAAAGAATATATAAAAGATAATGTTCACATAATTATACACAATTAGTACACGAAAGGATATATTTGATGAAAGCTTCTATGACAAGACGCCACCACTCAATAGACAGACGTTTCGTTTCTAATTGTAAAAGGTCTTCCCTGCTTCTTGGAATCTTCTTTCCAGTTTGTCAATTCACTTCAGATCTGACATAAAATAACACCTTCACTGTGCCGATTATGAGGATTCTCTTTGCGTGCCTACACATCGTCATCAATTTACTTGAAATCGAGACGATAGGCGTCCATTGGCATCTATGCTAAGCATTAAGTACGTATTAAATATTTATATCGAAGAAGCTAAAATCGTAGCTGTAGTATCCGTGCAATTTGAAAGTGAAAAACGTTTGGTTCGAAATTTTACTGTCATTTTGTTATGTGTTCCCCTTTTCATTTTATTTAATTTACGATATATTATTTTTGTTAACAAATTTGTTTTAAGTTACACTCTACTTACAACTAACAACATCGCATACATATTTAATAAATAAACAAATACATTTACAATACAATACAATACAAAACAAAACAAAATTCAATTGGCAAAAGCTATGATGTTGTCTTGCCCGTTGGTTGGTAAGCATTTAAAAACAGTGTTAATAAATAACTATGGAAGCGATTGGTTTCTTTCTTTTAAATTTTAGTCAGCCAATGAAAGTTGTTGCATTGCGAACAGTTTACTTTATTGTTTGCTATAAAAAATTGCTACGATTTGTCAGTTAACGTTTGTCATCATTATCATTATTATGTGTATGTATGTATAGTGATTTGGCGCTCATTTCTTTCCAATGTTTCCGTTTACTTTATTTAAAATGGTATTGGGATTTTTGGAAAACTTATGGATTCAATGCATGTATTTCTGCAACGGCTCTACCGTGCATATTTATATATACTTGCTATGCCTTCAAATTACAAGGATAATGCTTTTGTTAATGTTTTAATAGTTATCATTGTCTTATTTAAAGTTTAAATACAAATATAATATAATACGCCCTCAGCGTCTTGGCCTGCACGCAGGATAATCTTAAGAGTTAACGTAATCCCTCTCTTTTTTTATAACAAATACATACTTAGTTCATACAAAATTTAGTTTGCGTTTCATGGATTTTTTTCTTTCTGCTTTTCTTTTTTTTTTTGACAAGTTTACAAATCAAAAACTATGATGATTTAAGCTGATTTGTACAAGACCAATACAAAATGTGTATGTGTGTATATGCATTTTGTCTAAAATTCAGTGTTGCAATAAAACTAGTTATAAAAGTATATAGAAAGATTTGTAAATATAGCAAACAAATTTTTTCCCTTTTTCTTTAATAATAATAATTATAGTATAATTACAACAAACTATACCTAACATAAATATATATAATGTTTATATATATGTAATTGAGTATGTGTATTACAGTTGTCTTAGCTTACATGTTCATGATATATAAACTTGACATTATATTTTCCAGTTGGTTTGTTTTTACTTTTGTATTAACATAGTTTTTTTTCGTTCTGCACAATCACGAAAAATATAATAATAATAATAACTATAATATTGACACAAAAAAATAGTACATCAGTTTTCAAACTTTGTATAATTTAATTTTAATATGATAAAGAAAAAAACCTCTCTTACTTTCATTTTGTCTATTACTTAACATAATCGTACTGAACAAAATTCGTTTATGTGTCACAGCACCACCATTCATTTTGTTATGATTTTTTTGTTTGTTTTGAAATTGTTGTAATCATTAAATGTATTTGTAAGAGTAACTTGCGAACGCCTATTGCTTTTTGCATGAGCTGCGATTGATGACGTCACACCTGCTACCAAAGACGATGCAGGTGAAGATTTCGTGATAATACCGAACGCACATCGTTGGTGAACCTCAAAGCGTCCAGGAACGGCAGCAATGATAAAAGTGCGGTGTCCATTGGGTCGGAGAACCAACTTTTAATGGGTATTGCATTGTTTGGAAAACAGCGATATGCACCCGGCGAATTGTCAATGATAAATATCTATTGATATGTCAATTATATATAAAAGATTCAAAATATTTGTAAGTGAATTTACAGAACATTGCGGGGGACGCAAAAACTAACCCTATTTAAATCACTGCATATGGCTGACAAATCTTTGGTATAGGAGCCATAGTCGGGCGTGCAGTGCTGTCTGTAGTAGCGACGACGCAATATATTGCGGCCATTGTCCAGTTTGTCGGCCACAGCAGCGCCATAGATTTCCATGCTGGCCGTGAAGACTACCAGGTCATACCATTGAGATACCTGTCAGTAAAAAGCATGATTGAATGATTGTACAATTAAGTTAAGTGTCAACTTTAAAGATTCGATCAACACTTGAGCCATCCAATATAATGGAGGAGGATATCCAGCACTCACCACATCCAAAAAGTAATCCACGTGCGGTCGCTTGTGTACGAAGAATCGTACTGGATGCCTGTCGATGGTCACCTTGACTGTGAAATCGTGCGGCGTACCGGGCTTAACCGTATTCCTTGGCATTGCATTGTGATGTGAGTGTATCAGCGTTTCGTCCAGATCCAGCACCAATGTTTTTCGCTGCACCAGACTGAGGCGATGTCGGGATACTGGTGACAGCGGGAACTGTTCATATTTCACCGGCTGATACTGGATAAACTAAGATAGTTAATTTATACATACATTCAAATGATTTAAATTCAGAATTGTCTTTGCATTTTTTGATTTCTATTATTGAGCGGCTGATAAAAAAATTAAACCAATGTAAAATGATTATTAGATTCACGAGAGACGTGAGTGAGCACCAAGATCGAAATTTTTCTTCGAATCGCGAACTGCAGTTTCATAATGCACAATGAGCACAGAGGAAGACAGAGAGAGTTAAAGAGCGAGCGACCGAGTGAGAGATGATGAAATCTGACAGATTATTCACTTAATAAGTATAGTCGATATGATAAAGGATTAGATGCGGATCGTACGCAAATGGATGACGGAGATGGTGAATAAAGGGAGGGAACGGTGGTGGGGGGATGTGAATTGTAGGTATTGCTTATCGCAGCCTTGACCAATGGGTGTCGTTTATGTATGTTATTTAATCGGGGCTAATGTGTGATAGGGCAGCACTACCACGAAAAATGTTCTCTAGCTCTAGCTCTTGGGTGGGTATAAGCGGTATGTAAGGGGAGGAACGGGGGCCAACGCTCTAAAACATATTAGTTTAATTACTTTTAGATATTTTTTCTGTTTTTGTACTTACAGCGCGCACTTGGCGATTGAACATAAAACAGATGCATGTCCAGACTTTTGACAGCAGCAGCAGCAGCGCATGGAATTTCATTTGCAACAACGAAATCATCGGTAAGAAGTTATCTTCTTACCAAACTGCTTAGAAATTTCACTTTAGTTGCGGCTACGTTATCGGTTTCCGCGTAGTTCGTCACTTTTGTTAAAGGTTAAATAGTTATAGCAATGTACAAAACTACATATATTTAACAAGAAATAAAAAAAAAAAACCAAAAAAAAACTGAAAATGTAAAATGACTGCAGTCACTCAAAAGCCAAATACAGTGTGCCGGCTGTCGGACTACCAACTTTTTATTGCTATTGTGCTTTTGATAACGCGCTCAAATAGTTTTGTTTGTATTGGTTTCGTGCTGTATTTTACGGTATCGTTATCGATATCACACAATTATTGCTTTTTTGATACCTTTGCACACACATACACATACACTTAATTAGCGAGAGGCGCGCAGGGATATAAAATCGATATTAAACACAATTGTAAAGCCGGATCCTATGAAAGGATGTGATATATAATGCTTTTGTTTATGTTTGAACACATTCACATGTGTACACATTTATGTACTTGAAGTGATTTTTTGATATACTTTTTACACCTCCGTTGCACTTCTCATTTTGTTGCTGGTGTGCTGTTTTTGTTTTTATTGTTGCTGGGCCCACTGCTGTTGCTGTTTCCGGCGATGCTGTCAGAGCTAAGAACTTCCTTTGCGTGTGTTTAATAAGCACCAGTGTTAAGAGTCCAGTAAATTGTTGCACTCAGTTAACTTTCCACCATTGTATCTGGTTAAGAAATTTAATAGGATGTCGCGTCAAATAAACATTGCACTTTGATATTGAGTAATCTTTGGGTTTTTGTTTAATAAATCGCACACGCACACTTGCATAGAACATACATATACACACACACACACACGCACACATACACTCCTTTGATCAATTTGGCCAAAAGCCAGTCCAAAAAATAAATTGTGAAAAATAAAAGAGAGATTGTTGCCGTGAGCGTGGTACTGCTATCGTGTTATTCTATCGATATACATAATGTAGCCTTGTTTCTTTTTGCCGGTTGACAGTACTATCGGTAGACAGTTGCGAAAATTATATATATTTTTTTATTGAAACAAAAAATTGCATTGCGATATTAATTCATCGTTTGGTTCTTTATTCTCAACATCAAATGTGCAATTGTCTTCTTTTTTTTTTAAAAATGCATTGTCTTAAAATACGTCATACTGGGGTACGACTAACCATCATGCAAGGGTTATGTTTATTGTTTAGTATAAATTTAGTGTAGTAAATAATATCCTCAATCGTTTCAAAAATAAATGTTAATTTCCTCAACTGAACAGTATTATTTCGCACATATAAGCACATCTAAAAAACCAAATATCAAAAGAGCTTCAAATCACGCGTCCTCATGCACGGTCTGAGCGTGTAAGTACAATTTGAGGCATCGATAACTTATAATCGGCCGGCCGCTGTAATCGTTTAAAGCGTCGTTGACGTTCTTTACAATTTGCAAAAGTGGAAAGAAAAAGAAAAATTATGTAGACTTTTTGGCAAAAGTATATTAATTGCAAAAGTTCTGTTAAAACTACGTTATACGGACGTACACTTGGAATGCGTTCTCATCGATAGTGGCAAGCAGAACAATAAATCCCTTCTTAATTTTATATATATATATATTTATATTTATATATATATATATATATATATATATATATATTATTATATATATATGTATAAGTTTGTGTGTGTGTTGTACGTGTTTTAATGCGTTGAATGCGAATGTGAAAACCACCGCGCATTGTAAGCCCGAATCTTTGATATTTTGTTGTTGTTTAAAGACAAGTCGGCATACTCCACATCTAGCTAACGAGTGCAAAAGCGAGTGCGATTGCGAGTACGAGTTCGTGTGGGGAGAGGAAGCGGCAGCATTGATTTGGATTTTCGTTCACAACCCGTTTTATAATAACCGCTAAAATTGTGGAAAAACAGGAGAAAACTCCCAAGCGGAAGAAGAAGGCTGCAGCCAGTAAAATGTCTGCAGTTTATTCGCCGCAACCGCCGCTGCAGCAGCCGCCGGCTCAGCATCCGCCGGGATCTGTGCAGTTGCCGCCGCCGCAAGCGACGCCGCAGCAGCAGCAACAACAGCAGCAGCAGCAACAACAACAGCCACCTGGCACTGGACAAGGGCCGCCAGGTGGCGTTAATGTTGGGCCTATGGGACCAATGGGTGCGATGCGTGTTGGTCCCGGCCCCGTTGGCAATCCGGTTGGTGGCGTCGGCGTTATGATGGGCACACCACCAAATCCGAATGCCCAGCGTGGCGGTGTCCCAGCGCAGCAGGTAAATTCGGCCCAGATACAGAAGATGCTGGACGAGAATTGCGGACTGATCCAGGCTATACAAGACTTTCAAAACATCGGCAAGTCACAGGAGTGCATGAGCTACCATGTGGCATTGCACAGAAATCTTGTTTATCTGGCCCAACTTGCCGATCCCCAAATGAACATTGCCCAAATTCTGCCGGTAAGCGGACAAAACGAAATCATGAACCTAGTTAAATATTCAATGTTAACACAACACACCAATTACTTACATTTCGCAGCCGCCACATCTATTGCAAACGCAGGCCATGCAACAGGGCAACCAGCCACCGACACCGCATGGTATGACCGGCGTACCGCCGCCTGGACAGCAACAGCAGGTACAGGGTCAACAGGGCACACAGGGTCCGCCGGGGCCACCGGGCAGTGTCATTCAGTCACAGATGATGCAGCATGCCGGCGACGCTGGTATTGGTCCCGTACAAATGCCGCCCTATCCGGGACAGCAGCAACAGAATACACATCCGGGAATGCCGCCAAACGCTCAACAGCAATCTCAGCAACAACAGCAGCAACAACAACAACAGCCAGGCCAGTCGTTGCAGCAGTCGCCGCAAGTTAGCCAAGCCGGCCCACAGCCGCAGGCCGCGTATCGCAACGTACAAGCCGGCGCTGGCCAGGCTCAAGTCGTCGCCAATACAGCGCCCAGTAAGTGTAAAGTGCACAATGCGAGCAAAAATCACACAGCGCTTGCAACTATTTTTCTGCTTTTATTTCTGTTTTTACCTGTTTTACCTTGGATTTGTTATTTGTATTTTTATTTTGCAGATCAACAGCAGCGGCCAAACAATGGACCGCTGCCTCCCGGACAGAGTCAGGCACCGCCATCCCAACAACAACAGCAGCAGCCGCCCAACCAGCAACAGCAGCCACAACAGGGTCCGGGATCGGTGCCGCCACCACAGACACAGTACCGGGTCAGCTATCAGCAGCAGCAACAGCAACACGGCCATTATCCGGGCTATCCGCCGCAGTCGCAGCCGCAATACCAGCCACAGAATGCGTATCCGTATGGGCCACCCGGCCAGGGCTATGGTCCACCCCCACCAAATGCTCAGGGTGCATATCATCATGCCGGCATGCCGCCGACATCGACAGCAGCGGGCGGACAGGGCGTCGTACATGCCTATCAACCAAATCCTAATGCTGGCGGTGCGGCTGGCAGCAGTCAGCAACAGCAGGCGCCGCCTCCAGGTGCGTACCCGCCACCACCACCTGGGCAGCAAGTGGCGCCCGGGCAGCAACCGCCACCGCCGCCAGGACAAATGTACGGGCCACCACCGACAGCTGGCGGACAAGCAGGACCACCTGGACCGCCTGGACCACCGCAAAGTGTGCTGCCCAACCAGTATGGGCCGCCACCTCAAAATTCTGGAGCAGTGGCGCCCGGACCGCCACCCATGGGCTATGCTGGCTATCCGCCTAATCAGTACGGGCAGCAATCTGGCGCGTCCGGTGCACCGCCTGGCAACTATGGACCTCCACCGCCATCAAGCCAAGGACAGTCGCCGTACCAGGCGTACCAGCAGACTGGCAGCGCACCACCTGGCAGCTATCCAGGTCAACCGGTGCCCTGTCCACCAAATGCTCAGCAGGTTAGCGTGGCGGGCGCAAATGCTGGACCACCACCACCACCGGCCAGCTATAGCACAGCGCCCAGCCAGACACCACCGCCGCCACAGCAGCAGCAGCAGTCGGTGCCCAATCAGCAATCGGGCAATCCAAATGGACCCAACACACCACAATCGACGCCGCCGCCGCCAACATCAGTCAGCGGTGTGCCGCCAAATCAGCAGGCGCCCGGAGCGGGAGCTGCTCAGCAGCAACCGCAATATGCGCCGCAACAACAACAGCAGCAACAACAGCAGGTATGCAAAAAGAGAACCGAACTAATTGTCCATATAAAAGATATATGATAAAGTCGTCCGATGTCGATGTCCGACTCGTAACTTGTGAGTTTGTTAAGGTTAGATTTTGGGGCAGTCAACATTTGGCTCAAGAAAATATGAATGTATACTTGAAGACGTTCGGAGTTGCTGGCAGACTTTCAGGTTACCCCTTTTCGCAGATATGTAGTACAGGGTATAATGATTCTTGCAAAAAGTTAAAGCGAAGAGGAACACTCTTGAGCACTTCATTTGTACCTGCTCTGGGAAGCCCCTTTCTAACCGATCTCTATTGCAGTGGATCGAATTAGGATTAGCTATGATTGTGAAATTGATAAACGTAACTGGTTGAACTCATTTCTGATTCAGTCTTCGACTAGTGCCAAGAAATTGAGCAGGATCTAAATCAAGGGTATCACAACATGCCAAATGTTTGTCGACACTGTAGTCGACAACCGTCTTACCTAACCTGACCAGTGTATAACAGCAAGTCAAGACACGCTGGTAATCTCTCTCTCGCTCTCTCTCTTTCTGCTTCTCCTTCTCGCTTTGAAGCCACTGCAGCAACAACAACAAGGACAGCCGGGTCAGCAGCTGAGCGCCGTTGTGTCTGGTGTATCACCGTTGTCCACACAACAGCAGCCAACATATTCGACGCCACCCACCAGCGTAGCTGGCTATGGAACACCACAACAACAACAGCAGCAGCAACAACAACAGCAACAACAACAACAACAGCCACAAGGCGGGCCACCACCACAACAGGGCGGTCCACCGACCGGGGGACCACCTAATTCGAGTGCACCATCACAACCGAATGGTGCAACGCCACCAATGGCACCAAATCAATATCAGCCAACGCCTGGTGCCCAGCCGTATGGAGCACCACCGCCACCGCCGCCACAGGGGTATGGACCGCCGCCGCCTGGCAGCGCCTATCCGGGTCATGGCTACCATCAACCTCCGCAGGCTGGTGGCTATGCTCAGTATCCGCCGTCGCAGGGCTATCAGGGCTATAGGCCGGCGCCGGGCGGTGCACAGATGCCACCACCGGGCGCGCCACAAGGACCGCCGCCAGCGGGCGCATATGGCTACTATGGTAATCAGCCGCCACAGTGAATACTCGATGGCATCGATATACTACGAAATGCGTTCAACAAATATGCAAATAGCAGTGTTTAAAATAGCAAGGATAAGAGAAAAAACAAAAACAAACAAAAAATCAAAAAAGCACACACACGCACCACGACATGTTCCTTCTCGCTCTTTTGTTACTGTTCCTCTCTCTTCACCTATCTGTCTCTCTCTCTCTCTCTCTCTGTCGTCTCAGTCTTGCGGTTTTTGCGAAAGATGCGTGTGTGCGAAATTGTCGAAGCATAAGAATATTCTTCGAAAAACATTTAGCCTTAGTTTGTATTTGTATTTGTATTATTGTAATTGAGCCGAGCGTCGAGACGCGTCCATTAGGCATATAACTCTACCATACACATGCGTATATATATACATTTAATTAACACTTTCTACTACCTACCAACCTACCCCCACTTATATATATATATATACGATTTAATTTCTGTACTGGTTTTTAATGTGTGTTTGTTTATTTATTAATTTTTTTTTTATTTTTTTTTTGTGAAGTAAGATTTTGACCTATAACAATTGTAAAAGGTGACACTAATTAGTGTTTGTTTTTAAAATACAAATTCACAATATACAATTTACAATTTGCATGCTGCATTCAAGCGTAAGAAATATGAGAATAAACAAGATTTAAGTAGTATATAATGATCAAATATTCCATTCACAACAAACCAACAACAACAACCCAAACTATTTAATAACACAGCCAAGGCTTTGTGTGTGTGGACGATGAGTGTATTATGCGGCTGCTGTCTGCTGTCTTGTCTCAAAAGCATTATGGCGCTCACTAAACTCTACTCTACCCTATTCTACATTACTCTACTCTACTCTAGTTGTAATTGTAAGCTGAAAGAACTAACCGATGCTCGATATACTATATAAACACTATACATATATCGCCATCGATAGCATTTATATCAATTGAAACTGTATTTAAAAACAAAAAGAAAAAACAGCAAATCGCACACATTCTACAAAAAGTGTTACACTTATAAAATGGGTTGCTCAAAATTGCATCATTTTGAGAATTTTACGCCTTAAGCAGAATGTGTGCGAAGTGCTCATGCTAAGTAACAGATACGATTATTATTTAAAATACTTACATGTGTAAATGAAGATCAAAACAAAAGCAAAATGCATTCAATAAAGCAACGAGCTGATTAATTTCACTTGTTTTTTTTTCTATTCTTTTTTTCAATTTGGGGAAAAATGTACATACAAAAAATTAAAAATTTATTAATTTTGTGCAATGGCGTGACTTGTGACTTCTATAAAATCAAAAATGTTCGATACATTATTGATTGCTGATCACATATGTATCGAAATGATCAATTTACGTATTTAAATACGTGCACCCGGAAATCTGAGAAATCTATACTTTCCACTGCATTAGGTCAAGTCAAACCAAATATATTATTAAAAATCATATAAATTATTCGCCATTTTTATTTGGATTTTGCAATCATGAGTTAGGTGCGGTTTGTTTAATTAATTTCTTTGGATACAAATTAAATTGATTCTTTGGTATACGATTGCCTAGCCAGAAATACACAACAATGTTCGACACAATATAATCTGATATGGTGCACTTAATTATAAGCAAACAAAAATTTGGTTTTTTAAAAAATAGAAATCTATATTTTTTGCTATTAGCTAGGTTATAGACTGAACTCCCCTTGAAAGCCGAAACGGAAAAAGGATTGCCGCAAGTCACGTCCTTTTTTGTCATTGCAGATGGAATTTGGCGGCTAATTGTATGATAAAGAACACATATATTGTATTTAGTATGTGGACATGAACGAGCGAGCGTTTTATTTATTTAGGGCATGCCAAACGACTATTGTACTTTGGAATATGTTTTTGATTTGTTTTTTTTTTTTTAATACAGCTACCAAAAATGAGGTGCTGCCAATGAGTTTATCATCTCTGCTGTCTCAGTGTCTTTCTCCATTTATCACATATGCGTCGGCGTATTGCAAGATGGTTACTTTTCCGCCTGCTGCTTGTCGTCCGTCTCTTCGTCCTGATTCTCTGTTTCCTGCTGATTCTGTTCGGGTACCGCACTTGGAGTTGGCTTTGCCGCACGATTGGTTAGCTTGTGGAAGAGTTTGCGCAGAAGATTGCGCGGCATGGTCGTCTGGCGCTCGACAATAATCAGTTTGGTGGCGACACTATGAATGGGCCCAAAGGCCAATGCCACTACGGTGCACGCCAAACAGATCACATTGTACGGCATGCTGAAGTCAGGCGTGGGCAGAGATACAATTAATGCCTCAGTGCGCAATGTCAGCGTATACGCCGGCCGCGAGGCATTGTACGAGTCCCTGAATAGATGCCCCTCCAGCGGCAGGGCTGTATAATTGCGACCCGTTGGCAGCTGACTGCTAATAACGGCAGCGCCAATATAATGTCCATGATTCGCATCTGGCGGATACTCCAACCATTTCAGCAGCAAATAGTCTACCTCAATGGTAATCAGAGCGCTACTGCGTGCGGGCAGCATAAATCCAATCTCAAGATGGGTGGACATCTCACGCTGTTTGCCGGGCGCATAATGCAGCAGACTGAACTTCAGCTCCTTGGCGCCGTAATCGTGCAGGTGATGCGGCTTGCTGCGTATGCGTAACGTGTGCAGATAGGCATACACATACCAGGGCACCAGCTCCATGACGATGACGGGCAGGTCGTCGAAATGCGTATTGGTTATTTCGGTGGCAATGCGTCCGCGCTTCTGTCCATTGCCCAGCAGATAGCGATGCGCATATAGCGGTGGCAACGACGCTCGCTTCTTGTTACTGCCACTGCTGCTGCTACTGCTGCTGGACTTCGGCCCTACCCAGGCAATGTTAAAGAGCCGTACACCTGGCCCTTCAAACTGTTCCTGCATATCGTATACGGCGTAGATGGCGGTGTAGCCGCCACGTTTACTGGTCACTTCGTGCTGTGGCGGCGGCACCAGTTGAAAGTGTTCACCCCGCTCATTGCGTTGCACATAGATCTTGCTGCTGCTGGCCAGCTCACAGTTGCCATTGAGGCCCATGCCGAATAGGCGACGCAATGAAAAATCTGTGCTGCTCTGCTCGAGCAGCTTTAAATCATACACCAGATTGGCCGTTTGGGTTAGCTCCACAATGCAATTGTTGGGATCATCCGTTTCGCACAGTGTCCGCACCTTAACGCCCAACGAATGATATTTCGTGTTGTGGACATAGCCAGAGTTGAGCAATGTGGCCAAGCCCGAGGCACTGCCACAGGGCAACAGTTTCTTCCATGGCGTCAAATTCTCCGTGCAGACAATTTCGCGCGGCAGTGTCGCGTAGCGCACAAATTGCTGACTTCGATTTGCCGTATGCATAAACTGTGGACGGAATATGTTCTTGGGCGCAATCGTATTGGTATTATCGATAAAATTCAGGGAGACACAGAGCACGCCCGAGAACACATTGGCCAGTTGCATCCATTGTTTGTCCACATCATCGCTGCTCAGATTTGGTGCACTAAACCAGGCCCACATTTCGGCGCCGCCAGTTGCCTCCACAATCGGATAGCCCCAACTCTCATAGCGCCACAAGCCTTGCGTCAGACCAATATGCAGCTCCTTCACATCGTATGTTTGCAGCACTTCGGCGATGACGCGCGGCGTCAACTGTGTGTGATAAACTAACAGCCAACATATTTTCAAATGTGCGTGCGTGTGCGCGAGTGTGTGTGAACTGCTGCTACATTACTTACGATTGTTGCGGGTGCCATAGTGCCAGCGTGTGGTGAACTGGAAATATGTATTTACATGGTCACCGGCAAGCGGTCGCACCACCAGCTCTTCATGGAATTGCTCATCGGTAAAGTGTTGGGATTGGGGATTGATCAATGCCACAGCCGGGGGCGCAAGCGGCATGAACACCAGCAGCGGCAGCCAGAATGCCAACGCAGTAATCATTTAGAAGCAGCAACAGCAACAAATACTCATTAATAATACTTTGTAATTATCGTAAAAATTAAATAAAGGTATGGTATGTTATCGATATCCTCTGTCTTGCTATCTGTTTTTGTTTTCATATTTGTAATCGGCTAAATATTTTTACGTTGTCTATTCTCAAATACAGTATTTTTTTAAATGAATATCGTATCGATAATTTAATTAATTTAAGCAATATTGAATGGTAATATATATGAAATATCCATTTTTGTGGATCTTGTAAGTATCAATATACTCGGATATCACTTGGAATATCATATTTGCACATCTGGCCATGAACGATTGGAATTATGAACATAAGTTTTATTCAATTTGTGTATTGCCTTTGCATTTCCTGCATTTTAAAGCCATATATTGACAATTTTCGAATATTGTGACATCAGCGATAGGCAGCTGTAGCCGTGTTTGCTTTTATTATACGGGCACACTGACTTGCTTAAAATAAATGATGCCAATGCACTCGAAGGCATTGCAAAATCGTGTTATGTTAGTATTCTGAAAGAAGCAATAAAAACACGATTGTAGCTGTTTGATTTAATGCTTGTTTATTTTTAAATGTTTCCTCCGAACCACATTTTACGGTAGGCTTATATACATACTTATCTATTTCATAAAATGTACGTGGCAAGATACCTATGCTTGTATGTAATTATGCCTGCAAAGTATAATTTTGTTATTTCGATTACAAATTCAAATACAGTGTGACGACAACAAGAACAAATGCGATTTTGTTAAACTTATGAAGCATCGATACCAAGTTATTCATCGTTGCTTGTTGAGCAATTATGCATTATTAGTAGATTCGATATGAATTCTTGAGTTGAAACTCGATTCGATTGTTGCAATGTAGATGCAGCGGTCACACCGATTTACGGGCAGTGTGGCCGTTCGCGACATCTATCGTGTGCTACGTTGGGTCACACTGCTTACTCAGGGTTGTCAGTTGTTAGAGAGCCGAGCGACTGTGAAGACGTCCGTGTGTGCTCATACAGTGCTCTCAGAATTTATATTTTTGGTAATTTTTTTTGCTTCTGGTATAAATTTATAAGTATTTTAAACAACAAAATCACGATAAATAAAGAAATTAACGCCGCAATAATTATTAATAAATAAAGAAGTAGTTCAACGTATAATGCTAAAGGAAACAATTTATGCAAATTTCAGGCAGTTTTTTCCCCTTCTGGCAGAGCAGCAAGCAAACCAATAAAGACAAAAATCAAACAAAAAAAAAATGCAATTCCACATTGCCGCGCGCACACTGCAAGCAGCCACACAAAAACAACAACAATGAAATGCTTGTTTTGTTGTTAATATTACATGAAATTAAATGTATGAATCTCGTCATGAAACGAAAACAATAAACGTTCTCGGAAGCGACTCACATTTTTTGGCGATTGTACTTGACACATACATAAACATATATTTAATAGCAACACAAACATACATATATGTATATAAATATATATATATATATATATGCGTGTGTGAGTGTGTATGTATATGGGAGCAATTAATAAACATTGAAATATTTATGTTGGCTAATTCACATTTTTTATAATATACATATATATATATATATATATATATATATATATAGATAATTGCCACGAATATGAACAAGTAATTATATCTAACCAAAGAGAAAAAAGCGTTAGCGTTTCTTTCATACAATTGAAAAAGAAATTGAAATTCGCGGAAGACAACACGACGACGATGAAGAAAGATTTTTACTCGCGTCGCGGTATACTTCAACTGTTTTTGAACTTTTATTGCGTTGCTGCTGAGCAAGAGCGCCAACTACAAAAGTCGCGCTGCGCAGCGGCCAACAACAACAACAAGTCGCCGCAACCAAAAGAAAAACAACGAAATCAAAACGTGCGTGCGAGTGGAAAGTGTTGAGAGAGCCAAAGAGAGAAAGAGCGGGCGACTTTAGCATGCGCGATATACTGCGCTCAAATGTTGCCTTTGTTGTCGTTTACCTCTCTGCTGAATGTATGTGTGTATGTATGTTTGTGTGTGTGTGTGTGTGTCTCATCGTTTTCGCCTTCGCCGAGCTACGCGCTGCTTGCTCACTGTGCGCGTATTCCGTTTATCGCCGCCGTCGCCGTGTACTCACTGATTTTTCCATTTGCCATTGTGTTCGCAGCGAACTCGCCGCTCATAGTCAGTCAGCCAGCCTAACCTAACCTACTGCTCCATACATACATACATATGTATATGCATATGTGTATATATTATGTGTGGCTGTTGTTCATTGTCTTCGCATAGTTTGCTTGCCGTTTTGCCAGTATTTTGTATATTATCTAGCACACTTCTGTTAATTATCTGCTGGCGCAGTTCTTTTTTTTTTTTTTTTTTAATACATATTCAATT
The DNA here is from genome assembly GCA_035043505.1 of Drosophila setosimentum. Lineage (NCBI taxonomy): Eukaryota > Metazoa > Arthropoda > Insecta > Diptera > Drosophilidae > Drosophila > Drosophila setosimentum. The sequence goes on along the minus strand of JAWNMY010000090.1, from coordinate 14,777,810 downwards.
TAATATCAATTATGCCAATTTAGCAAGAACGTCAAAAGTCATAGCAAAGCAAAATACATTCGTATATATTACAGACAGACACACAGAGTTAGTCACCGTTGTTTGTTTGCTTGTACAAACCGAAATAGCAGAAATCAGGAATCATATAGAAAACGTATGTAAGAATCATCGCAACCCATAACAAAAAGAAAAGTGTACAAATACAAATACAAAAGCAAAAGTAACGGAAAGTTCGTAAACGACACATTATTCCTCTGCCCGCTATTGTTGGTTGGTCGGTCGGCTTTGTCTCGCCCCAGCAGCAATCACAGTGGAGCGAGCGAAAAGGCAAAAACAACGGCTGTTCGCCGAGCAACAGCAGCAGCGCAGTAGTCGTCGTCACGAACATATTTGAGAGCAGCGCTCAATCCAAGAGAGTAGCGCAAGCTAATTACAAAACGACGCACGACCTACTCTTAAAAAAAAGGTGATTTTTTTTTTGTTTTTCTTAAATTCGTATTATTTATCATTATTCTTTTAATTTCCGTTTTAGTTTATACTACATAGTTGTAACTCCTCTGTAGGCTAACAAACTTGTAAATTAGCTTGTAAGTTTATTAATTGAAAAATCCGCAGCACCGACAACAAAAGTACCATGAAAAAAAACCCCAATAAAATTAGTAGAAATCAATTCTTATATCATACGTTCAAATATAATATGATCAACAACAACAACAATTTGTATCTGAAGACTACACGTTTCTGCGTACAGAATATTAAAAAACAAAAAAAAATTATTGAAAAACTCGAGTTAAATAAACGTAATTTTCATTGCCTCTTTAACAAACGAAATACAAAAGCAATTACACTCTTCGCTCTCTTTCTCTCTCTCTGTCATTTGCTCTTTACACTTCCTCTCGCAAGCAGCTAGTCAACGATTTTTTTTTTTTTTTTTACATACATATTTGTATGTTTCATAACGACTGTGGCTGACAGTCATCATCACATGTGTGAAATCGTCATATATATATTTATATATAGTTATGTCTGTGTGCTTAGCCAATTAACCTTGTTGAGCTGAGCATAAGAACATATCTTAGCGCCGAAATAAATAAATCAAATGTGGCCCAGCGCCGACAAATTACATGTATGTACATTCAAAGCAAAGTAAAATGCATTGAAATCGAAATGCGCCATTTCGCCTCAAATTCAGAAATGTGAGCGCCGCGTCATTTGTCGTTGTCGCTTTGTAGCGCGTCCAATTGTTTCGTTCAATCACAAATTATATTAAGGTGCGCTCTCACTGGATGCCAGTATTGCCGCACGTGCGTCGCGCTGCCCTTTCACACTCACACAAATATGGGTGTATATGTAATTTCCTGTCTGTGTCTGTCCTCTGTGTGCTTAAACAGGCAAAGAATTTATTACCCTTGTTGATTTGGCTGCTCCAAACGGTAAATTGCAACAGTGAGTAATATTTAACTACGCAAATAATTGCGATGGGAGAGACAGAAAGAGAGAGGGAGAGAGAGTGATGGGCAGTTGGCCAATCACATCAGTTTCCCTTGGAGATCTGCATGTGTTTGTTGCGGGTTTATTTTTGCTGGGTTGCAACGTTTTTTATTTGTTTTATTTATTCTTTAGGTATTGTCAAGGGCATTCAACCTCCTCTCTTACAGCTTTAGCTACAGCTGTGCGGAGTGTGCAGCATTTGCATTCAATTTTTCTAGATGATTGCCGATTCATCTTTGCCTCTGCTACATACACACGTATATGTATGTGTATATGTAGGTGACGTCAGATTGACCGCTTTGCCTGCCCAAGAGCACGTTGGCTATTTTTATATAAGAAAAAAGCCCCAGCTACAGTGAGTTGAGCATTTGTATGTGTGCCTACGTACATGCATACATATGTGTGTGTGTGTGTCTCGCTGCTGCTGCCATCGCCGCATTCGCATTCCTCAAATAATTTCGTATTTTATAATGGGGGGAAAAAATAGCCTAACGATATATACAACAGCAGAGCACATCGCATTGTCGCGCGCACACACATGCATATGCCCCTATACCCACACAGCGTAAGAGGCAAACTCATACGGCAGCTACGGTCTACTCTTGCTCTGCTGCCGTCGCCGCCGCCACCCGTCACCTCGTTGACCCAGCTAATTTTTCGCTGGGCCCTCTGCCGCGTTTTCGAGCTAAACGCTCGGGCCCGCGCTGGCGGCAGACTGAATGTTTTCATACGTTCGAAATTTCAACGAACTTCGGTTTGTGACCGTCAACCACCGCTGCCGCTGTCGTCGTCGACGTTTATTCTCAATTCGCCGCTGCTCTCTTTTGTAGCTTTGTAGCGCGTGATTGTAGCTATAGAGCGGTAGCGACAGCGACAGACACCACTCACCATACTAACAAGTTTTTCGCCGCAAATCTCTCATTTCACGTTTCGTCTCTCCCATTCACATATGCATCACACATATACTCATTTTTATTATCTTTGCCTTTTCTGTTGCTCATTATAGAAGTAGTTGGCTATAGCTATGGTTCTGTTAATTTTTCTTTTATATATATATATATATATATATATTTAAATTTGAAATTATTTTAAATAACACCCATAAGATACACAAACACACCATGTACATAAGAATCGGAATCACACATACATACACATCTATATGAATATATACGCTCTGAATATTTGCAGACGAGAACATTAGTGTGTGTGTTTAAGTTTACGTTTGCTTCCGTTAATCAAACATACACATATACATAAATGCTTATACATGTGTGTCAATTTTTATAGTGGTGTAAAAGTTTTTTTTTTATGTAGGTGGGGCTGCGACCGCGACTTATTTTTTATTTTGCTATGCTGCTTGTTTTGCTGCATACATACACATTATCATGCATATGCTCATCCATATGTATGTGTGTGTGTGTTTGCATGTGTATATACACACGTAAAGAGAACATCACTTGTATAACACAATAAATAGTCAACAGTGTGCAGTGCATCTATTCACCTGTCATCGTTGTAGCCGTCGACCAACCTCCCTCTGTCTCCATTCATCCCCTTCTCTGTTATTCATTATGCATACATATTCAAAGATATGTTTGAATGTGTGTATGTACACGTGTAAATGTAACTTCCGTTTGACAAATCTGTTACGTACACATGCACAAGTCAAATACAATTTGTGATGTAGTCTGCACTGTACAAGTGTGAGTGCTTGTCACAGACACACTTATCGCTAATTTCTATAGCTGTTCCGCTCTTCACACATGCATACAAGAAATGTATGTTGCTTGTATTTGTGCATGCATGGACATGTAATCGCTAGTTCTGCTTTGTATTTTGCTTTATCATCCAATGCATACATGTAGCATACATGTTCTTATGTGCATGCACACATTCATGTGTACTTGTGTATGTGTTTTTATTTCATATTCCTCGTTCAATAAATTTGGCCCATTAAAATTTAAATAAGGTGCGTTCATAAATACATACATGCCAATATTACATTGATAATGTGACATCGTTTCTGTTACAATTTAAGGATTACGTGTAGATATAATTATTATTTTAATTATATTTACATACATATGCATATGCACTAATTTTAAAAATATTAAGTAGAGCATGTCAAGCGTTGGCATATTTTCATATATACACACACACACACTCACACACAGAGAGAGAGAGAAGAAGCGCGCTCGATAGCGGAAATATCGATTCATGTCGTCGTCGTCTCGAACTTGTGTGTGACTCTCTCAGTTGACAACGAGAGAGTAACGACAGCAACAGCAACCGCATAACAGAAAATTGCGCTGCTGCTCTCCGTTGTGCCAATGATTATGCCCGAATATTCAATTCGTTTTCAAGTTTATTAACGAATGTCGTCGTCGTTACAGCTATTATCAATTTGTTCTCTTTTTTCGGTAAATGATCGATACTGAAACGAGTGAGACAGAGAGAGGGGGCGTGAAGCGATACAAAGCAAAAGCACAAATCGTTTGCAGATAGTTCGTAATTGACTTCGTATGAATGCATCCATATGTATGTACATATTTATGTATCTTTCTATGCAAGTTAGCGGTAAATTAAATTATAAGGGGACACGAAAGGGGCGGCTGCCAAATTGTTGCATATGCCAAATTGTTGCATATGCAGACAACGTTGCCGTAATCCAAAGTAGAAAGTATCCCTAAACTCTATTTGACCTAATGACTAGTAAACTAAAAATACTGTCATCTTGGGCCCAAACGTGTGGATTAGGTGTTAACCGCAATCAAATGGAACTTGCTCTTTTTTTTTACAAGAAATTACAAAATTTCGCTCTTCCAAACTAAATAACTTAACTCTCTCCTTTAGTAACAGCACGAACTTCATAGGGTTGACAATGTATAGAAAACTAGACCCGAACCTTAATACGCAAGTACGGGTGAAGAAGGCAACAGTCGCTTTATACACGTGTAGGAAATCCGTTGGGCTCAAATGGGATAAGTCCCCAAATATTGTCCTATGGTTGCATACATCTATTGTACAGGGAATCAACTTAACAAAGTTCGCATCTCAGGAGCTCTTCGTACCACCCCGAGTGAAGCACTAGACGTGATCCTGAACATTCCATGTCTGGAAAGAATAGAATAGGAAATGTAACACTCACTGCCATAAGACTGAGGGAATCCTTAGTCTGGATTGCTCAGAAAAAAGGCCATGGATCAATTGTAGAAGGGAATACAAAAATCCCTTCGAAAACAGACTACTGCGATAGTATCCCCGGCAGCCGTGACCTTCTTCACAATCGCATAAGCGGGGGCGTCTACTCTTATCAACTCAATATACAGCTATCCTTCAGTCTCCCGAAACACTGCAGTGTTTTTCAGGCTGAAGTACTTGCCATAAAAGACGCACTAAATTGCCTAAAGAGGCTCAAAGTCAGACCAGGCAATGTCAACATATATACTGATAGCCAAGCGGCCATCAAACTATTAGCGCGATATCGTCGAATTCGATATCGGTAACAAGCTGTCGCAAGTGTCTGCACAAGTTGGCTAAGCAGCATGTTGCCAGCATGCACAGGTGTCACCCGGAACATTGTAGACAAGTGCAAAGCTGATAGAGTATCTAGAAAACGCAATTTATTACCCCTCCTCACTGATAAGGAAGGTATTTAGCTACCTGTAAGTTCAGCAACAAGGAAGAAAGTTGACGGAGGTCGAATAATAAATGGGGAAACGCAAACTGCAATCGCATAGAACACCAAACATGACCCAATATTAAAACACAACACAGTAGAGAGCTGTGTAATCCCAGCCGCATAAGCTACTTTGCAGTAATCCGTGCTATAACAGGACACTGGTTATTTGGTATTCATGCCAATAGATTGCCGTATAATGACTTCTGCAGAAGCTGTAAAGTGGGATCTCCAGAACACTTCTGCTTCTGCCCCGCACTTGGCAGGAAGCGACATGCAATCGTTCTTATATGTTTTGGTTACATTAGTTACTAACATAAGTACACGGTGTCTCAAAGTTTATTTCAAGCAGTGTCAAGCAAAAAATTCAAATTGCTATAAAGTTTAAACAAGGAAACAAACTCAAGATGTTTAAATGCCAATTTGTTTAGTGTTTTTGTTTTGTTTTCCTTTAATATATTGAGGTACACATTCTTGTCCGTTATTGTTTCAATGAACACCAAATTCCCGACGAGGGCTGACGAGATAGATGCCCATACCATGTCACTTCCTCCGCCGTGCTTGACTGTTACCTTTACATTTTTGGGATTCAGTTCAGCATTGGATTGTCCCCACCAATAATTCCGTCCGTCCGAGCCAAAAATGTTGAATTTGGACTCTTCCAAATCCTTGTCCAAGTGGGATTTGGAGAACGTCATCCTGGTCCCTTTATTTTTTGCGCTTGTAAAGGGCTTCTTCCGTGGTACTCGGGTATTAAAGTCATGGTTGTGCAGAACCAGACGCACAATTGGTGCCGATAGTTTACGATTTCCCCTTGTTTTCCTGATGATCCTCCGTTCCTCCTGTTCGGTGAAAATCTTGTTTGGTGCCATTCTGCTCTTGTCCTCTGTCCGATTTGCGTCCACGAAGCTCCGAATGATGTTGCATACAGTTAACTTGCTTAGATTAACCCTTTCATTTGGCGATGTGAATATCCCATTTGGAAGTGTTCCAGGATGAGATTCCGTTGATCAATTGTAGTCCGTTTGCCCATAGTCCTTGTTGGCTGATTGCACCCGAGATGCATGATATAACTAAACGGACTACAAAGGATTGGTCTAATTATATCAACCTGACGTTAAAAATCCGGATTTTATGGCACCCAGGTGTCCATAATGTAACTGTTTGATATAAGCTTTGACTGAGGTACTTTTTTACATAACCCGACCTAGCTGGTGGGGAAACCCCAGTTTATTGGGGTCATATATTAACTTTGGTGGTTAATATATGTACTTGCCATAGGTCTTTGGAATTTTTGAAAAATAATGTATAATTCATTTTTGACAGGCAATTAAAATGTTTGCTTGACACTGCTTGAAATAAGGTTTGAGGCACTGTATGTGTGTATGTATGTATGACAGTATTTCTATACAAAGTGACCATTTGTGTTTCTTAACGATTTTGTGTTTCCCCAAATTGTTGCCACCGATCATGAAAATTAGCTGTATTTTTCCCTTGTTGTTAAACACATGACACCCTTCACAAATTACCTATGGGATACAATTCACTGGGCGTGTTATTGTCGTGGGCATTATTGCTTCTTTCAGACAGAATTGTGTCATGCAGATCAATTCATATCTACATGTATATGTTATACATATATATGTACTAGTGTATTTAATATGTGCAAACGTTCATCAGGAATGTTCATTTCTCAATCCTCAATAAAGTTTTAACATCGCATTTTGAAAATGAGCCTAAGGCGGGATAACATGAGAGACAAAAATACATTTGCGAGTCGAGCGAATTTTGCGGAAGCTCGTCTTAAGTGGATTTCTCGCCAAAGTTCAACTGGAGGACAAACTGTTTAATTTATACAAATCCTCATCACACGCAATGAAATTGCTTTCAAGGTCAGCGGCCTAGCCTTGGGTTGTCAACGTCTAATGTTCTTATACCCTGCAAATGCAATAGGTTGTTCTCATATGCATGAGAGTATGTACGCATATGGTTGATAAGCATTAGCTGCCGTGCTTGCCTCGAACTCGTACGATTTATAACAGCTCCAGACTGAATAGGGTATTTCTACTTCGTAATTTTTTTTTAGAGCACTCCTGTTTTCGTCTGTTTGTCTGTCTGTCTGTGCTGTCTGTCTATATTAACACCGCTCGCTCTCTCTCTCTCTCTTTCTTTTTTTCTCTCCCGCAGCAGCTCTTCAAAATGGGATGTGTGAGGCTGTGTTAGTGACCTGTTCCCAGACAGCAAAGTCAGCGACTCCGTTGACGCTGTCTCGCTTCTGCGACCTTTGTAAGCTGCAAACATGCATATGTATATGTAGATACACCTATTGATTTATTTACACAACCAAATATTAATCGAAAATATCGAAAGTGAAGAACGTTGCCGAGTAGTACGACTTCGTAAGGACCACGCAATATTGTGTTGGCATCTGTAGAGTAGATGATTACCTATTAACTACCTGGCAACTCTAGCTTCTATGTAGTTGTTGCAGACATAAATCTTCGATCTTTTAAGTATGCATATGAATATATATTTGTGGCATATTTTAACGACCAATGCATTTATTTCAAAACTTTTATATCTGGATTTTATTTTATTTAAAAAAATGCCGATTTGTTCTTGTTCAAACCGAAAAAAAGTGTAATGCGACTTGAGTTGCTGAGTGTGTAGGTAATCTTCGGCGTGTCGAAGAAAATAATATCTTGTGTACTTGCTTATTTTTAATTGCTTGTTGTATTTTGTTTCTTGCAGTCTCCTTGGTCGAGATTTCTAAAGAAAAACAAAAATTAATTAAGGACTATTAAGAGGTGAGTGAGTAAATCTAAACAATTGTAATTCAATTCCGAGCTTTGATTTGTCATGACCAAGAGAAAGAGAAAGAGAAAGAGAAAGAGCTCGCATTCGTGCGTAATATCAAAGTGTTTCCTGTCTCTGATTCTGATTCTGAGTAATCGAATAACTGTCGATGACGCATGGCAGTCGTTCTTGATAGTAGTAGAAAGTATAAGGGCACTCCAGCCTGAACCTCTTCATTCGAGACTCGCATATTTATGTAACTGTTCATACAAACATTTGCTTGTACTAGAACTTACTGGGACATTTAAGTTTTTGTTTAAGATGAGTTTAAGACTTAGCTGAGCTGCTGTTGTTACGCACAATTTATAATATATTTATATTATTATTTAAATTTATAATTGTAATCAGTACGTTTCGTTTTGCTGATCGGAACAATTCAATCCAGGTACATAATACAAAAATAGAACAAGATATTGGCAAAACAAAATTAAAAGATAAAGGTAACTGTGATCTTTGGGGTCTGCGAAGCATGCCATTTGAAACTAATTCTATAAAGTTCAATGTATACATTTAAATGTCTGTTAATAATAATGTTAATGTCATACAGTAAACGGTTAACATTCAGGCCACTGTTACGCCTCTGCACTTGACTCGGTCACCGCCTATTTGCTGAGTAGTTTGTAGTATGCGGTTGCGTTTGGATTACAGTCTCGCACACACTTAGACACACACACACAAGCGAGAGCTTCAAGCAGAGACACGCATTTCACAAACTGAGCTTCGTTTTCATTTGAATGAAGTCAAGTGCATGGAGTACACCGGCACAACACCGGCACCATCAAGTCGAATGTTTCTCTTTAAGTTTTGGCCAATAACTTCACTGGGAGCAAATTGGCAGAATACAGCCATAATAATTGGTAATAATTGTTTAATGCAGTGATTATTTGCATGAAAGATCTCAAGCGAAACAGCATCTCTCAATACGGTCTCAATGCCGAAATTGAACGGGCTTGCTGTCATTTGCTATTTGGCAACAGCAAGCGACACTGTGTCTGTCTGCCATTATACGACAGACATATGTATGTATATACATATACATATGTGTACACACGTATACACTGCCACTGCTAGAAAACAGTTGTCATTTAGCCTTGAACCTGAATTTCAAAGTTCAGCACATTCATTTAATTTTATGTATTCTTATTTTATTTTTATTATTTTGTGCGCAATTTACCTTTTGTAGTACAATCTACATACATACAATATATACATATGTATGTATTGTATACATTCGCGGTGCATTGACTGGCATTTTGCATTCAGCACATTTGTTATTATTCGTCGTTATAAATATTATTGCTTATGCACTCTATGAATGTAGTCATTGCGTTATCTACTTGGGCATGTTTGTACGTGTTTGTTATTCGTATCCATGTTGAGAGAACCGCTTGATAGGTGACGAATACATAAATACATCCACACATATATACGCATACATAAGTGAATAATGAGATGAGAATTTAGAAAATTCGACTAACTGATGGAAGAAAATATGTTTTATACATTTTTCGCTGTTAACCCGTTGAAATATTTTGTAAAGATCATAACGAAAATGAGTGGCGCAGTTTGGGACATGGGAATTTTTCTTACTATCTGGTACAAATGTGAAATTGTACAACTTTATATACATATGTATGTATGTACAAATGTACAAATGTGTTTGCTTGCATGTGGATAACTGAAGGCGGAAGTCAGCGTTACAAAGCATTAACAGCAGCAGCAGCACTAAATTGGATGAGATGTGTCATAATTGAACGTATTCCAGTATTATTAGCATTATAAATTTCTTAGCCTTTTTGGTTAAGGATTTGCCGTACATTATTCAGTGTATATTTTCTCTGTATTGTTTGTTTGCATTGAAATGCAAGCAATTCAAGCAATAAGCAATGAGCACAACACACATATTTGTCATCGGACTTGCATTTTGTTGTGCCATTCTTTTATTTGTTTTATTGCTTCCTATTTTCGATTCGTGTATTGTTTCGAGCTATTTTTATCCCCTGTCTTTTAGTCAAAAAATGGTATGCATTTTTTTTTTATCTACCTATTTACGTACATAATGTATTAATTCAAGTTCATAATTTAAAATGATTGCGTGCTATCGAAAATCAAGCTAGCTGTAGGGTACCTGTTAGCCGAACACTTTATTATGCATTATGTTTTCCCTGAGTGCTGTTAAAAATAGTCAAAGAAAAAAGAGCAACGCATTTTTGTGTATATATATATATATATATATATATATATATGTGTGTGTGTGTGTGATGTATGCTTGTTACAATCAATTAAGCAACTATGTAAAATGTGTACATCTTATATAGGTTTTTTAATTAAATTGAATTTTCCATGGCTTATTATAAATGTGAATAACAATTCATGAAAATTTAAAACAGAAAACTGAGCATATCTGCCTGATATGTATAAACGCGTGTGTCTGTGTGTGTGTTTGTATGTATGTATGTATGTTCGTGAATGTATTTATTATTTGTCTGTTAGTGGGTCACACAAACTCAGGTCGACCTTGGTTTTGAGTTCTGTTCTACATAACCCAAAAGGAAGGCAGGACACAGAAATATTGCTTTAGATACCTTTGAAGCTGATTACGGCAATTTATTGGCATAGACTTTTAAATTGTGGCAGACAGAGTTTCACCACTTTTGCAGTAGTTTATTAGTTTATTATGTATGTGCGTATTTTATATTTTTTAATGGAATGGAGACAGTAATTTTGAATATATGTCAATATGTAATGTATATGTATGCAAATATGTAACGTACATATGTGTGCATAAATTGGATGTCATATTGTAGACAATTAAAGCTGCCGCTGTTGCCTGCCACAGCTCGACAAAAATTTAAATTTAACAACTTGCACTAATTTGCAAATGCACTTTTTGATTTGGTTTGCACTTGCTGTCGCCCGCTCTAAAAATAATACAGCTAGCTGCACTTGCAGCGTCATATTCGCTCTGTGTGTGTGTGCGTGAGTAAGTGCATTTGATTTTGGATGAAATGATACAACTGCATCGCTGCTGCAGCTGCTGCAAATTGTCGTTGCTGTTGCTGTTCCGACGACATTGTGCTCAATTGACATCACGCCGTATTTGATGCCGCGTGTACTACTTTTCGCATGCCGTCCTTGGCCTAATAGTTGCACCGACAATCAACAAATCGACGCTATGCCATGCGTCTCCTAGCATACGTACATAAATACACACACATTCACACACATTGACACATGCACATGCATTTTGAATCTACCCATGTGGTGTAACTGGACTGCGTTCTGCTAACATTTTATGTTGGCCCCTGTTTGTGGTCAGCGATCCTCAGCTCTGTGAGTTAACATATAACTTTTAGTTTTGTGACAATGACACAGTCTGACGTCACGCTCCTTTCCTCTTATTGTCGCTCTCCTACAGTATTTTCGATCACAAACTGTGAAACAGTGAGAGCAACTTGATAAGTTGGTACATTTTAATACACAATTAAATATTCGTTGGGGATTCTTTTCTCTCGCTGCTGCTGCTCCAGAGCAGTGAATCAAACCAGTGCTTGTCGCTGTTATTATTAATGTTAGCATACGCCTCTCTGTAAAAACACATTTGCTCAGTTAGCAACAACAGCCGTTTGTTGAGGTCACTTGTTGAAAGTTTTTTTTTTTTGTGTGGGTGGGTGGGAGTGTTTTGCTTCAGAGTGCATACATATATATGTATGTATATGTGTACATACGTTATATGTTCATTCATTTGTGAAGTTCAAAGTACCAGCAAAGCATATACATGTATGTAATCAAGAATACACAGCAATTTACAGATGCGATGTGGATTCATCGATTGATTTATATTTAACTTGAAGCTAAACTCTCCATTTCCCACACATGGGAATGAATTTTACAATAATATGTTGCATGCAGTCTTTAATTTGTTTTTTGATTATATATACAGTAGATCATGATTTTCAAGCTGTTCGGATCACAAAAATTTCCCCCATCTTCCGAAAACTGCAAACTGTGGAATTATTAACTTCTTAGCTCAAAATCTTCTAAATGTCACGTATTTTTTTTTTAAATAAATCACATTTTGAGTTTGACTTTTGTAAATCAATAACACAATTTCGGGAATTATGTTGCACTGAAAAGTAAAACGAAACGACGTTTACCAACACACACAAGCAGATGATCTTTAAATTCAGCAGCTACGACTGCGCTGCTGACAGCGAATTCTCCATTGTCCTGCAGACAGAGACACAATGTCACTGCCTAGCTTATGCTACATACATCCATCTCGCTCGCACTGTCTACATTTCCATATCGCATAGATTAAATAGATTGCGTTGATTTCATTTAATTTTATGTATGGTGACCAAATGTAATTTTATTTTTCATTTTAATTTTCGTCTTTTTTGTTTTCTTTTTTTCAGACTGTTAAAAAAGGAACAACAACAAAAACAAAACTCCAAGCTAAATTCTAATAACAAACAAAGGAGAAAGAACGGAAGACTAGAATTAATAATTATTATAGTAATAACAAAAAACCTACAAATCAAAACATAATTTAAATATAAGGAGTAAAGTATTTGATTTTGGTCATCATCCAAATAGCGAACACAACAAAAATCACTTTTAGCCTTATATACAACAACCAACAACAACAAACAAAAACAACAAAACTAGTACATTAGCATAAGGAGTTGCAAACGCAAAAGAATAAGCAAATGCTACGCTTTATTAAACTAAAATAGGCGAATAACATAATAAGAATATCAAACTACAAATTAAACAAACCAGCACTCAACTAAGTAATCAAAAGCAAAGTCGAAAAACGATAATTAAGACAATCGTCAACGTCTCACGAACACCAAGTTAATACTTCAGAACGACAAAACAGAAAAGCAGAACACAGGCAACAGGAAGCAGAAAGCACTGCAATCTAAACGTACAACTTTGGCAGCTGCAGCGTAAACAGCAGCAACAAAAACAACAACAGCAACAGCAACAACAAAAGTTAAACGCCTTCAGCGCTGCCGACGCAGCCGCTGCGATACGAACGCAGCCGCAGCTGCAGCGCAGCGCAGCAGTGAGCAGCAATGAATACCCAGCAGGAAGAACAGTAGTGAAATTAGCACATACTTAAGCATCAACTATTGCTGGATTGCATACGAAAAAGGGACAGCAGCCGAAACAAAAGCGCAAAACTATACTAAACACTTGTCATCATCATCCTTTCACTACTAGCAACAGAATTAGGAGAAGTGAACACAGCATTGCAAATAGTGCTTAATAGACAAGTGCAGATCTAAGGAAGGAAGGAAGGAAGGAAGGGTTGTTGTTGGGCGAGGTTGCAGCCGCCTGATGCAAAACAATATGGTTAGCATACCATCGGCCAATATGAACGGAGGTCTCAAGGCGGCCAACAACAGTGGCACCGTCGTTGGCGTGGCCGGCACTGTGCTGACAAATGCGCAGCGCGTTTATTTAACGCCCGCCTCAAGTTACCATCTCGCCGCTCGTCAATCTTCTGTGGTGGGCGGCGCTGCGGCGACGGGTGTGGGCGTGGGTGTAATGGCGACTGCCATTGTGAGCAATAGCGGCCTCGGTGCTGGTAGCATCAGCAGCAGCAACACCCCGAATGCAACGCCATCGACAAGTGCTGCGGGAAGTGTGCGGTACTTTTCGCAGTTTAGCAAACTGCAGCAGGTGCAGCAGCTGAACGCCAGTGTTGGACAACGCAAGCTGCTCAATGGAGATACCATGGTGTTGGTCAATGGCAGCAGCAAGCCGCTGATCTTTGCAACACCAGCCAACAAGTTGCTAACAACAACAACAGCAGCAGCAGCAACACCAGCACCATCAGCAACAACAGCAACAATCATAAACACAACAGCAACAACAACAACAGTTCCTAATGGCAACAGGGTGTTAATCAACAACCAGCAGCAATCACAAAAACAACAACTCAAACAAGAACAGGAGGAGCACGACGAGCAGGAGAAGGAGCAACAGCAACAGCAACAGCAGCAGCATCACGAAGCCCTGCTGCCCATAGTGAAAAGCACGGATCAGGATGCGGAGCCCGAGCTGGACATTGTCATCAACAATGTTGTCTGCTCGTTCAGCGTGCGCTGTCATCTCAAGCTGCGCGATATCGCGCTCAATGGCTCCAATGTGGAGTACAGGCGCGAGAATGGTATGGTCACGATGAAGCTGCGTCGTCCCTATACGACGGCATCCATTTGGTCATCGGGCAGGATCACCTGTACGGGCGCCACCTCAGAGATACAGGTAAAACGTGCGAATTATCCATCGCAACGCAATCATCTCATTTTTGTGAATTTTATATTGGTAATCATTGTAGGCGAAGATCGCTGCCCGTCGCTATGCGCGCTGTTTGGGCAAACTGGGATTTCCGACGCACTTTCAACATTTTCGCATCGTCAATGTGCTGGGCACGTGCAGCATGCCCTGGGCAATCAAAATAGTTAATTTCTCGGAGCGACATCGCGAAAACGCCAGCTATGAGCCCGAGCTGCACCCGGGCGTCACGTACAAAATGCGCGAGCCAAAGGCCACGCTCAAAATCTTCTCCACGGGCAGCATAACGGTAACAGGTGAGTCTGTCAATTAATTAGCCATACCCCATATACCATATCCCACATAAAGAAATGCAACAAATGTGAAATGGAATCTTAGACAATTAAGATTGAGATTCATTTCGATTAATTTTTTTTGTTGTTAATGTGATTTCAATAATGAGATATATGTTCCTTTCATATATTATATTTAGCGCCCACCGTTAATGACGTGGAATCCGCCATACAACACATTTATCCCTTGGTGCATGAGTTCCGTAAGCAACGTTCCGCCGAGGAACTGCAGCATCTCCGACAGAAGCAGCGCAACCAGGCCGTCGAGGAGCCCAATGAGGATTCTCTGTTTGTTAACAACACCGCCGCCCATACAACAACAAACGCCAACCGCCCGCTCGGCGCTGGCGCTGGCGCTGACGCCTCCAACATTCTGACCAGTGCGCCCATCAATACAATGCGCCGCCTGGAACAGGCCACACAGTACAATGAAATGCTCGAGCAGACGCAAGCGAATCGCCGTCACATACCCTTCACCGGTGATCACACACAGCACACCAAAGGCAACAACACCACTACCAACACTGCCACTGCAAACAGCAGCAGCAGCAGCAACAACAACAGTAGCAGCAACAACACTAGCAATACCGGCGACAACATTTGTGCCAATGCTCGACGCCGCGCCACCGAATGCTGGGCAACAAAGCTGCAAAATAAACGTCCGCGCTACAATGATCCGAGCACTGCGGGGACACCAAATGCTGGTGGCACCACGGTGGCCCGCACCACCACTACCACTAATCCACCCGTCGCCGCTGGCATCTTCAGTGGCAATAATGGTGCTACTGCTGCTGTTGTTAACAAGCCGAATACACATGCAAACAACAAGCCGCTGATTCCTGTTGATGTCGTACTCAAGAATAGCAGCTCGCGAGCGCGCAATGCGGCTGCGGTTGTGGCAAACAGCAACATCAACACCACAATAGCAACAACAATAACAACAACACGATTACAAAGAATTGTTGATGATGTGTTGTGCGGCACGCGTACTCACACATTTTCGCCAACCGATTTTGAAGTGGACGATCTAATCGAGGAGGATGACGACGACAACATGAGCATCCAATTTTGAAAGCATTCGATTTGATTCGATTCGATTCGATTTGATTTGATTTGAAGCCTGCGAGAGCCAACTGAATTGTGGTTACAACAAAACGTTGCCTATGCCAAATTTATGAAGAGTTTAAAAGATAACAACACACACAACTACACACACACACACACACACACACAGAGTAGACATGCAAACAAACAAAGAAAGAAAGAAAAGCATGCAATGTTCATTCTTTTATGAGCTCTTTAACGCATTTAACATAAGCTTAGACGTTATTGAAACTGACCACAAAAAAAAACAAAAAAAATCAACAAAAACAAGAAAATATAAATCCACACACACACTCACACTCATACATATGTAAATATATATTTGTGTATATATATATATGTATATGTTTATATATATATATATATATATATATATTTATATGCATATATATATGCAGAGGAAATAGCAGCAGCAGATGATGACGGCGAGTTCAAAATCCAAATAAATAAATATATATATATATATATACATATATATAAAATAAAAAATAAAAGAAAAATAAAACAACAAGAGCCAAATATTTACATTTAAGGTGAGTTTTATAACATTTGATTTGTATTATGCATATAAATGTTATATATATATATAAATATATATATATATATACCTGCCGTGACTGTGTAATCGAAACACATATAAATGTACACATGTAAATATGTATGTGGTAATGAATATATGTATGTAGCATACACACATGTATGTATATGCCGTGACTGTAATTAACATACATATGTACATCATTAGTACATACGAAAGCATTTCCAGTTCAAAATATCTATAAAATATCTAAATACACAATATTTCTGATCTTATATTATTTATTTTTTTTTGTTTTGCTTTTTTAATTACAGATTATATTAAGAAAGAGATAGACAGAGAGCGAGAGAGAGGGAGAGAGAGAGAAAGAGAGAGAGAGAAAGGGAGAGAGGAAGAGCAAGAGCAAGAGCAATGTACGTAGTTGATGTACAGCAAACGACAGACAACTCATTTAAGTTGATCAGCTTTTTCGAAATGGTATAAATATAATTTACCATATGCATATTCATATAAAGACTAACTGCAACATATATCAGCCATTATGTGCGCTACACATACATACGTATAAATAAACATATATCATTTACATATACGTATTTAAACCTTCAATAACTGCAGTAAGAACATCTGCAGCCAGAACGCCCAGTACTCCAATGGAAAGTGCGAAAACTGGATCATAACAAACTGTGACTCGCATGTGCACACACACACACCCACACACATTAATGCACAAACACGCGCACACACACACACAAATCATCTTCGATATGAAATTCTATCGAATGTGCATATGCAACTACGTATGTATGTATGTATGTATGTATGTACATATGTATGTGAGGAAACCACCGCCCAATAAATACTGTTACCACACTAAAACTTTGGAATAACTTTGGTCACATGTTTTATTTACATTTAGTTTACCATCTTGTTAAATATTTTGACATTTGCTGTACTATCCACAGTTCCACAGTTACATTTAACATACATATTTAGCAGATGTAGAGCGGCTCCGACCTCATAATTTTGTAGCCGCCATTGTGCAGTGCAAATCCCGACTAAAACTCATGATTATTTAATTTTTTTTTAATATATAAATATATATATAATACTTTTTTTTTTTAATTTTTTGTATTTTTTACTCATGGATTTGTTGATTTAATGATGACAACACAACACCTACGTGTACTACATGTACAATAAAATGGTACTAGACCGACAGCATTGGGCTGAACTTAAATGTACTGCATTCTTATTATTAATATTATTATTATTTTAATGGAATTGTCATCAAATTTTGTTTGTTAAAAACTAATTTAAGCGCTTCTTGAAACATTCAGAATCAATCAATTATTTTTAGATACATACATACTACACTTATATCTGGTCACTTGTAAACCAATAACAAAAATATGAAAAATATGCTAAAAACCAATTACATATACACATTATTCATAAAATTTATAGTTTATACATTGCATATGAAACACACAAAATGCAGATATGCATATTATAATTTGCATAGTATCCTCCACATAAAGCAATCTAACAAAATTTTTTAGGTCTTAGGTTTTATATTTTTATAATTTGTAAGCATATTAAAACTTGTTCCTGTGTTTTTAAAATGTAGAAAATCAAAGAGAAAACAAGAGAATTCAGTTCTTGCATTTTTTGTATTGAACTGAACAGCGCATTCAACACTCATACACACAATCACAAAAATACAATGAATACACGTATTCACGCATAATGAGCAACAACAAAATCATAAGCAATAAAAGTTATTAATTGAACACACTAGATAAATACTAACCCTACATACATACATACATATGTAAAGGAAAATGTAAACAACAACGTAATCATCTGATATGTAAAGAAAGCAGAGCATTAAAACGAAAACTAAAAAAGATAGCCAAAAGCGAATAATACGTACATACATATATATATATATATATACATATATATATATATATATATATATATATATATATATATATATATTTATATAAGCATTTAAATATGTACGAATAATTAAATACAATAAAAGGGAAAAATAGAAAATAAAAAGAAACTGATTTGGAATACGGTCCTTGTCAATAATTCTCTTTGCCGCCTTAAATACTCACGCACACACTAAAAAACAGACAGTGAACATAATTGGGAGCGTATAAGTGGAAATATAAGTAGGAAATGAGTGCACTTGTACAAATACCCAAACATACAGACATACATACATACACACAAACTTACATACATATGTACACATGTACATTTGGAAGTGCATATGCTTGTATTTGGCATGCCTTGTCACTTTGGTTCATAAGCACCCCTCTACCAATAAATGTGTCCCCCATTTATAAAATCATATAGCAAATTGTACAATCATTACAACTAAAAAAAAAAAGAAGCAAAAAGCGAAAAAATAACAAAGCCGTAACGTCACTTCAATGCCATACAATTTTATTAACGAAAGCATCATCTCAGCAGCTGTAAAATCAGAACACACACAAATAAAACAAAGTCCAAAATGTTCAATATACTTAATTTTTGCATACACACACATACATATATCGATAAATACAAAGATAAAGATAGCGCTTAAGCTAATTTTGCGTTTGAACTCGATTTCGACTGTTAATCCGCATAATAACAACATTTTCGAATATTCGAACTATATGTGGGCAAACATAAACTTAAAATCGTTCAAAAAGCTATTTGTGACAACCGCCTTTTGCGCAAATATGATATGTATGTGTGTATTTTCCATTGTAGCATAAGAAGAAACCCAGATTTTTAAAAAATCGAATTTTTCACCAATGTGGTATGTTCACATATTTTTGCTTTATAAATTGTATGACGATCGGACAATAAACACTGCAGATATTGAAGAATCAGTTTTGTATCATAAGGATGGGGCTCAGTGAAGTGTGTATGTATATATGTTTACATACATCTACAAGGAAACTACGAGTCGACTTGATTAAAATTCAACATATTAATTTAAAGCTTTTGTTTTGCTTACACACACCCTTTTGAACATTATTATCTAAATATGTGCATATATATGCGTTAAATCACATTTAATATATTGAGAATCGTCAACTCTTTTTCAACTTTTTTTTTGTTTTTTTTTTTGGATTTTCTTGTGCAAATATATTTCATAATACATCCAATATTTGATCGATTACTTTGTCAATTGTGAGAGCTTTTAGTAAAGACTCCTGCAGGACAACACATTTGACACAATTACCTATTTACATGAAATAAAATTACAATTTACCACCATTTACAAGTAACATTGAAGCACATAAAGCAATCATTTCCTTACGTATTATACATTTTGCGGTCTATATGCAGATGTATATGATTATATATATATATATGTGTACTTACATATATAAAATATATATATATATATACATACATAAATACGTACGTACGTAAGTGTGTATCCTGAGAATGTTGAATAGATATATCCAAATCAATTTGTCTCTTGTCGCTCGTCTTGAATGATCAATTGTAGGAACATATACAAATTAAATGAATTTGCGTTTTACAAAACTCGCTTACATAATTGCTTGATTGCAAGCGACTCAGATTGTTGCATTCCGAAATTTAGTTTGAATTTCTTGTTGCTTTCTTTTTTACTACCTACCTGTAAATCAGCAGTTCGTTTATTAATGCATAATTAAAAAAAAAAAAAATACAAATAACTATACCTACAAACATACGTATATTGTATAAGATGGCGATGTTATCAATAATTTTACCGAACGTGTTAATTTAAATAAGTATTTATATCGGTTTTGTTAGAGAATTACACACATGCATACATACAGAAATGATAAACTAATTTGATACAATTACTTATATACATACACACACACACATTCATATATACACATACACAGATATATTTTTTAAACAACAACAAAATGCCTTTAGGGAACAAATGAAAGTGGGAAAAGATGCAGTCAAACTAAAATATATTTTTTGCGTGAATGCCAACTAGAGAACACGAAGAAATAAATGAGTTCTAAGCTTAAGGTTAAAGTAACAAAAATTGAATATTAAACGTAAGCCAAAACACGCAGTCTAAGTGAATAAAAACATGAAATAAAATGAAGACAAATACATTTTGTACATACAGCATAACTGTTAATAATACGATTAAAACAAAAAAAAATAAATAAATAAGAATGTAATGATGAGAAACCATTTAAAAATGAACACATATTAACATGTATGCATGCTACAAGGGGGATGTAAAAATAATTAGTTGAGATTCTTAAAGTAAAATTCACTTCCAACTGCCTTCAAAAAATGTATGCTAATTTCAAAATAAATTAAAGAAAGAGAACTAACACAAAATTATATACATTCAAATATACAAGCTTAAATTTTAAAATGCCAGCAACAATTGCTAAAGCAAAACTAATTCTAAAATAAACTCAACAGTCGGACGTTACCGACTGAATAATACTCTGCTACCAGGGTATTTAAGAGCTGAACCGAACACAGGCCAGCCGGATGTAGGTGGAGAGCGGTTGTTATCGTGGGCATGTGGATGCCGGACAGTATATCCGTACAACATGATTGAAGTTAAGATTTGTTGAGGTGGGCGTAGCATATATATACATACCAATATACCCTACTCTACCTACGGTATCAAAGGAAAAACAAATAAAAATACCCTCTGCAAGGGTGTAAATAATAATAATATATTTTATATTAAATGCCTAACACATACATGATTCTCAAATAACTGGTAATTGATTTGAAAAATAGTTGATATGATTTTTATTGTTTTGAGAACAACAACAACAGCAACAACAACACCAAGCAGCAAAAAAAAACACGTAAATATAAGTGTATTTGGTTTCATAAACTTTAAAAGCAAAAGCATAAATATTTAAATAGTATACACATACATATATTTTTTATCATTATGTATCTAAAATCAAATAGCATAATTATGTTTTTGTTTTGCCGTAAAGACTGCATTATACCAACAATTAATTATATAAATATTTATATGCAAAAAGTATGAAAAACAGCTACAAAATGTATAAAAAAAAAACATTTAAAAAAACACTAATTTAGGCGTTACGTAAACAATTAAAAACTAAATAACAACAAACCAACAAAAAGCAACTTTTACTTATTAGCACTTAAGATGTACAATTATTTATGTTAATGCAGATACCAAGAGCAACGTTAAGTGTTTTAATTAAAAACAAAAAAACAAAGTTATACAATTTACAATAAAATGGCCTGCAGTAATTACAATAAGCATGATAAAAATTACCTTACCAAAATGCCCATTGGAAAAAACAAAAAATTAAACAGAAATATAAAAAAAAAAAATGGAGAACCATAAAATAAGTATAAAAAGATAAATTGAACATAATTGATAAGAAAAACAAAAAAAAGAGAAGTTATTTATTCAAGAATTAATTATAGTTTTTAGCATACTACCCTCCTCCCGCAAGAAAAAGAAAGAGAAACATTAAACTATGCAAATGTGTTGCTAGAGATAAATACTATTAGTTAGTACATGCGTATATAATAAGTATGTATGTATATGTGCATATAAGAAATTATATATATACACCACATAGCAATTCGTTTAGTTAATTGCCTCTGTCACTGGACAGCAATATTATTCAATGAAAGTTAAGAGATGGACAAGTTTGTGCTGCAACAACATAAATATGTATGTACTATATCAAAACAACAACAATTACTTGTTTAAACAACATATATACAATACATATACATATACATATACATGCATACACATATATTGAAAAGAAAGAAGAAAAAAAAAACAATCAACACAAAATGAAGGAAACCAAACTCATTTATATATTTAGTTTAAAATTAGCGTCTAGTTTCATGAATGACTTCAAAAGTAAGCAAATTAAATGTCAAAAAAAAAAAAAATTAAAAAAAAAGTATACAGTACAGAACAACTGCCTTAGTTGCAGTCAACTCAAAATAAATACAACAAAACCAAATGAACGCAAAATGTTTGAATAAAAATCCATTCACATAGAGAACTCACATTAATTTTTGGACTATTAGCAAATGTCTTCTGCAGGCCTACTTCGAACGGCAACGGTATAAATCAAATGTTATCCCAGACAATATGTCGCCTTATTTTTTTCGATCAAATGAAAAACAAAGTTATCTTGAACTCTTGGGATCGATTTTTTCACATCAGAAGAAGAATAATATCAGAAGTCGGAAATGCATTCATAACTTTTCCTATTGACTCATTTTATAACATTTGTTCTTAATATAACACAAAAAACTAAGTGAAATCAATGAACAAAATCAAACGATTATTGAGCAAATAACAAATTTTAAAGCATATTTTTAGGCTGAACAATAAAATCCATCTTGCAATCAAGATATATATTGCATACTTGTAGGAGTAGTAAGAGAATTGCTTTTTCAAATGATTCTTCATTGGTCCAATTGACAGCCAAAAAGTCCTTAAAATGGCCAAGTTAAGATCGATTTTGTAGTTCTCAATGCATTGAACTGCATTCAAGGATTATGGGATTATCTAAAAACCGAAACATTTAGAAAAATTTTATTTGGACACACCGAAATGAGCTGAAATTACAAAATCCTTGTTTTTCGGAAACTTCAAGGATAATAAGGATGTCTTTTAGTCAGTTGTTAGTCATGATCAAAACAAATTGTTCAACCCAGGACTCGTCAGGATAGGTAAGGATATTGTCGAGCCTGAGCAATTTTCGTTTTTATAAAGTTCCAATATTTCAGGTGCTTGAAAGATTTCATTTTTTTTATTCCTTTACACTAATCGGCTGGCCAAGGACTATCTGTGGACATTCATATAGTCTTTGAGATGAGCAAGCTTAGCAAAGTTGTTCTCGAATTTTGGAAATCCTTAAATGAAAATGAAAAACGTGTCGTTTTGCGATCCTTAAGAATATAGCCGAGATATAGCTTAAAAACACATTTCCTTTTTTCAAAAGTAGCTCCAACTTCCTAAAGAAACATTAACACATTACTTATAGCTATACCATTTTCTCCGGCTTTGTTTTCTTTATTGTACATATATACATTATGCACTTTTGATATATTCAACGTTTATATATTTTTGTATATATAGTATGAAACAATATATATATATATTCTACAATAATTTTGCTTATGTTGATTTCTTTTTAATTGGCATTACTTTAAACATTAAATATATATATTATATCAAGTATAGTTTGGAATTGGGTTTCGATCAATAAGTATATAAATAGTTCCCAATTATTTTATTTCCTGTTGGTTCATAATTTCCTCTATTCATTTTTTTTAGCCGCAATGGCAGATGCGGAGTTTAAAATATAAACATGGTGTATATGTAGTTTTATTTATACGTGCTTCTGTCTTTTTAATAGCATTTGTTCTAGTTGCTTTTATATCGCAGCGATAATTTAGTTGTAGAATGAAAAGAATAGGTATTTTTTTCAGCATAATGACAAATTTCTTTACTTTACTTATTATATGAAAATTGTGTGTGGGCCATTGACGATGATGTTTTGTCTGCTTTTGTAATTAGAAAATCTCTTTGCTGGGTGTCGATACACCCTGTGGCTGTTCATAGTCCGATGCGACCGTTTTTTGCATCCGCTTCTCCTTATGCTGCGACTTTTCTTTTTTATGCTTCTTCCTATGAGCCTTAATGATAGCCGGCTCGGCTTCCGGCTGTCCAATCGCATTGTCACCCACATCGATAATGTTTGTACAGGTTGTTGTTGTTTTTGGTGCATCATCAATCAATTGTTTGCTTGATTTATGTGCACCCTTGTCGCTCTTCTCTCGCTTCTTCTTTTTATGCTGACTGTGAGCCGTATCGGAGAGGACAATGTTGTTGTTGTTACTGCTGCTGCCATTGTCCGTTGAAGCTCGGAACGGGCTGCCTTCCGTATCGATTAAATTGGGCACTTCTTGCTCCTTGCTCATTTTATTGTCGCCGCGTCTCTTTTCCTTGGATTTCTTCTCCTTTTTACCAGCGACGTCGTCCGTGCTCTTTGAACTGGACGTGCCTGCTTGCGTTGGCGCCTTGAGATTTTCTTTGTTGGGGCTCATAGATGGCGAACCCTTGGATACCTTAGCGGGTGCTTCAAACATGGAGCTATCGATATTGAAAAGTCTTATTTAATATTGATAACTCGTTAAAGGCAAAAATAAACCTCACATGTCTAGCTCAATGTCAAGCGCACGGTGTGGATCATTTGGATCGTATTTTCCGTCCTTATCCTCGCTATCAGACAGTGTAACACCCTCAGGCATGTCCAGCGTTGTATTAACAAGATGCAGCGGTTTTGGTTCTATGAGACGAATATTATTGCTAATGACTTTAAGTTTTGTTGCATTGCTTACCCGCCTCCGACTCGGAGCTGCTGTTGTAGGCCACTTTGTTTTTTGATTTTTTACTCTTTTTACCCTTTTTATGCTTCCTCTTAGCATCTTTACTGCTGAGTGACGTTGTCGCTTGCAGTGTTTGTAGATATTTATCCGACCGCTTCGTAACTGCAAAAGGTTTGTCAATGAATAAGTAATGCAAGTAGTTCACCATAATTTATATCTACTTACTGCCCACCCGCAATGCGACGACTCCTTCAATGTCCAGTGGTATCTCTGTTATGGGAATATCATCGATATTGTCATACTGATCCGCATTTGAGTTGTTGCTGCTGCTGCCGATGGCAATGGACGAAGAGATTGGCGTTGATTTAAGGTAGTGTGGATTGTTCGACTGCTCTATAAGACGGGCAACACGCTGTCGCTCCATTTGTTCCGGTGTCAGCTCCAAACTTTTGCGTCGCTTGGCGCCCGCATGAACACCGCCGGCAGCATCGTTGCCATCATGAGTTGAGCTCACAAACAACTCATCCTTATCGTGATCGGAGGAAGAGCTACTTGCGTCCTCAGGTGGTGGCTCATTGATCCACTCATCCAAATCCAAGCCATTCGGCAGCGGCACCTTGCGCTGTGCCTTGGGCGCAACGGGTATCAACTCGCCGGCAAACAGTAGCGCCATTTCCTGAACAATCTCAATTGCTAACGTTGGTATGGCTCCCGTCATCGCGGTCTCATCAGATGCAGTTAGTTGTTTGCGCAGCATCTCGATTAGCATGCACGCTGAGTTAGCACGCTCCTGCACTTCAATGTCGTTGGAGCCATTGAAATGGTGCAGCTTTTCCAGTACATGATCGCACAGCTGTCGATCAAGATAAGTATAAAACACAAAAAATAAAATAGTATGGTTTAACATGAATCAAATGGGATGGATGGGTGCCAATTAAAACTTCTCTTATAAACTATAGGAACAGTTTTCGATTGCATACATATGACTAATGTAAGGGTCGATTCCAAATTACATTTAAACTCTTTTACAAAAAGGAACTAACCTATATTATAAATCTTAACAGTACCGGTATTATGGTATTATAATTTGGCACTAATAAAACTAAATATAAATATATAGAAAAAGAACTATATGTAAGTACATGTCATTCTCCTTGAATGCAAGCTTAAGCTATCTTAATTAATTTTCCGACCACGAGATTTCTCTTTCGGCCTGCATCAGTTGATGATTCCCTTCTTAGCCATTTCTATTGAGCACAGGCTATGCAAATGTTTGATGTGAAATGGTTTGGTGACTTACCAACACGATGCCGGACATATTCTGTTGTTCGAGACAGGTGGTAGCAAGGCGAGCAAACAGCTTGATGACATTCTGCACATAGACACCCTGGATGTGGCCGGGCAGTTGTCGCGGCCGCATCAGTATGTTAAGAGTCTTTTCGGCATCTGCCAGTTCGCTGGAGAATTCGCCGACAATCCAAGCGGCTGCATAGAGGACCTCGTACATGGAGTTGCTTTGCGTCGAGACGGCGAACGTGTCCAGCAGATTGGTCATCTCGATGACGGCAAACTGACGTACCACCGGAACACGAATGGCCACGTCGAGCAGTTGCTCGGCAATCAGGCAGCCGTGCTTGGAGCCGGCCTCTAATTGGATTAGCTCGACAAGCACGGTCATGTACCATTCAAAATTGGTCACATACAAATAGGAACTCTGCGCACATATCTCAATCACTTTGAAAAGCAGTTCATCCCGATACGCTGAGCCCTCGGCGCGCTCCATGTGGCCGAGCAGTCGTTTTACAATCTCCATGAGATTCTTTTTAGACACCATTCCATACAGCAGATCCAAGGCACGCAGTCGTATCGACTCGTCTTTGTCGTCCAGACAAGCCAATATTAGATCCTTGTGGGTCTGCACACTTTTCGGATGCGTTTTCAGTATCTTCGACATGGCCAGTAGGCCCAAGTATTTGACTTTATAAAAAGAATACAGAAAGTGAAGAACGAATATTAATGATGTCTATGAAAGATCGAAAGTAATAATGGACAGCTATTGATTAAGTGATTTGAAGTATTTCATGATTAGCTGTACTTACGATTCTGATCGGAGTCCTCGATAAGGATGCGCAGCTTCTGCACGCACAGCTGTATGGAGGCACTGTGGTTGGGCATACCGCTGCTTATGCTGATCAAGACCGCGATCACCGTGTTAATGCACTCGTAGAGGAGGCTCATTGCCGATGTGCTGTTTGGGTTGGACGGTTGGACACGGGTTGGTGGATTAGGGTGGCAGTATATCAAAGAGTTCAGTTCGATTAAAGCGGCCCAAAAGAAGCAAACGAAAAAATCAACAATAGCAACAGCAAAAACAATAATAATAATTATACAATTATATACAATTCTACTTGCATAATAACATTGTGTATACAATACAGATTTCAGATTTAAGTACACATTTACATATATATATATAAACTATTAACAAAATTCAACAGAAAAATAAAAGAAAAACAATAATGTTAAGTTCTTAATGTTTGTGCTCGGAAATAAGCATTCAGCGCAAGAGAGAGAGAGGGAAAGAAAGACAGAAAGAGAGAGAAGGGGGGGGGGGGAGAGATGAGAGAGAGAGAGAGAGAGAGAGAGAGAGAGAGAGAGCGATAGCGAGAGTGCAATTACAACTAAATACAATAAAGAGGCGTAACAAGCATTACTGTGACTCTTATACCCTTGCAGAGTATATTTTCATTTTGACGTGCAGTGTGTAACACATTTAAGTAGAAACAACTCCGACCCCGTAAAATATATATGTATACATTCTGCTGGCACATATGTCCGAGTATCCGCCGAATCGGACGACTTTATTATATAGTTCACATAAAAAAAAATTTTAATTTTAAATCAAGAAAGAAACTTTGATGTGAGCAGTTGGACTACGGTCTGCAAGGGTATGAAATCTTCGGCGTGCCTAAGATAGCATCTTTATTTTTGTAATAGTTTATATACTTATTGGATCAGCTTTCAATAATCAGAAGCTGAGAGCGAATTTCCATCGTTTTCAATTCTTTTTTTTTTTTAAATGATAAAAACTTGCCTATGAATTAGATTTGTGAGTGGCTCTATTAATTTCTTTCCTAGCCGGGGTTCTAAGGGAGTTAAAGCGCCAAACTGCAAATATGCAAAGAGAAAAAGAAACAAGCATCAAATTATACCACATAATACATAAATCTGTTAATTAAACGCTTTTCATACATTACTGAAAACAAAATATAAAATATAAAATTGTATAAGATTTCCTAAGAAAATTAAGTATGATCTAGTCGAGAGTGGCCGACTTGCAAATACCATGTACCCATTCAATTATAATTACCATAATGTTTGACAATTACATAAACATATTTGATTAATGAGCACTGGGTATGAAAGTAAAATCAAATCAAACATTGTAAATGATAACGTAATTTGTAAATGAAATACATTTGCTTATGCGCCAACTGTAGCATAAACATACGAGCATACAAGGACGAGGGTTATTCCTAACATTGTGCGCTGACTTTTGACAATTACACAAAACACCTATAAGGTACATAAAATATTCATTACAGCATTACTAGCAGAGTCGATATTGTCGTCTGTCTGCCTACATATCTATAAGTGCAATCGGTGGACAGATGAATCTTGTAAGAAAATCCTTCGGTTTCCAAAATATCTTAACCCAACATAAACGTGATAAAATAATTATATTCATACAGTCGCTCACAGCGAATTTGACTAAGCCATAAGACAAGTTTTAAATGAACATAACTTGAACATAACGAAAACGAGATTAACAAATTTCGAACACAGATAGATTTGGTACTTAATCCTTAAACTTCACAAAAATCAACCTAATTTTTATTTGTGGACTAAATTAAAAGAAAAAATTCACCAGTTTAAAGTCACAGCTCATTTGACACAGTTTATAAGCACATTTCAAACATTCGAAGGATTAGGATCGACTCCGTTCTCATCTATAGTGTCTCAAACCTTATTTTGACCAGTGCCTAGCCAAATTTTTAATTGCCTGCCATAAAGTAATTATACATTATTTTTTAAAAATTCCAAAGACCTATGGCAGGTTCTTATATTAACCACCAAAATTAATATATGTCGCTAATTAAATGGGATTTTCCCATCAGCTACGTCGTGTTATGTAAAAAAGTTCCTCAATTGATGGTCAAAGCTTATTTCGGGCAATTACATTATGGACACCTGGGTGCCATAAAACCCGGGTTATTTACGTATACATTTTTGGTATAAATAGACCAATCCTTTGTAGTCAGTTTAGTTATATCCTGCATCTCGGGTGCAATCAGCCAAGAAGGACTATGGGCAAACGGACTACAATTGATCAACGGAATCTCATCCTGAAACACTTCAAAATGGGATATTCACATCGCCAAATAGCTGAAATGGACAATCTAAGCAACTCAAATGTATACTACATCATTCGGCGCTTTGTCGACGAAAATTGGATCGAATGACACCAAACAAGATTTTCACCGAACAGGGGGGAAAAAAAAGGGGAAAATCCTAAGCTATCGGCTCCAAAACTGACTTAACAGGTGCAGGATGAAATGGGGAAAAAATGCAGTATGGAATCTGTGCGCCACACGGCGGAGGAAGTGTCACGATATGGTGTTTATTGGAACAACAATAGACAATAATGTGTACCTCAATATATTAAAGGAAAATTTACTCCACAGTGTCGAGAAACTAGGAATCCGACGTACTTTCCGGTTCTACCTAGACAACGACCCCATGCATAAGTCCGGAATAGTACAGTCCTGGCTTATCTCGAACTGCCCCCACAAAATAATTCCACCGGGCCGGAAATCTCCAGATTTAAATGTTATTGAAAATTTGTTTTCAGTTTTTGACTAATTTTATTTAATTAATTAATATTTTAATAAAAACTAAAGTTTATTTTTCAAACGTGATATAACATGAAACAAATTGGCATTTAAACATCTTGAGTTTGTTTCCTTGTTTAAATTGAATGCACTTTGAATTTTTTGCTTGACACTGCTCCAAATAAGGTTTGAGACACTGTATAACCCTATTATTATTATTATATTATTATATTAATAAAAAATTACATGAAAATATTTATGTTTTTAACCGTATTTGTGTGTGGTGTAGTCTGTGAATACAGATACATGTCTGTATTTAAATATGTAAATGGGAATCATATATTTACCTACACATGTATGTAATACTATGAAAATACAATTTTTTACTAATCCACACATCTAATTTTCAAAAATGCTTTTGCATTTAAAATCATTAACGATATTATGATCTTTAACTTATATTATGATCGGACAATTTTTCATAGAATGCTGCTTAGGGAAGATGAAGCACATCCATTGGCTAAATCGTGCAGCATTTAGCGTTTTTGTTTGTTACTGTTTGTATGTGTGTTTTCTGTGTTAAAATATGCACACATGAAGTAACTACAATGCATTTTAGTGCTGGGAATAGGATATGTCCTAGTTGGGCACTTTTATTACTTGTCACTCTTGCTTTCCTTGTGAATTACCGCTATTATTAATTGGAAAGCAAACGAAAATTTGAAATTTGAAAACCTAATACAGTTTCTTAAAGGTTTTTATGTTCGCCAATCAAACCGATACGAATTAAGCTTCAGTGATTTTTGTATTTAATTTATTTCGTCCGTATTTTGCCAATGAGTTTTAGAGATTTACTATTTTTTTTAATTTAATACACCAATCGATTCAAGTTTATAGCTGTCAAAATACATACACGCATATAAAGTAAGCAGCATTTTTGTGATAAATGTCTATCAGCAAGATAAACATATTTGTAAACAACAAATCATGTGCAATAACAACATTTACAGTTGATATTGAAATTTTTTGTAAAATTTATGCATTTGAATACAATAAATTGCCATTGAGTGGGCTCAAATCGTGTGGGAATGGTATTGTGAATGTGACTATGAGCGATAAAGTTCAATCTAGTACAAATCAAATTAAAAGACAACTTTCTGTTGCAGAAGTAAAAGAAACATGAAATTCAACTAAATTGCAAAGAGAAAATGCTTATAAACAAATTATAGCCAAGCGCGCGCGTGCTGTTTTTTTTTTATAAATAAATTTATTTGATATGGCTTCTTGCTTCAATAAGTAAGCGCGCCGATAAAAACCTGGAAATAATTTCAATTAGGGGCTGAGTCAGTTTGCGTCCCAGCGCCGGTTCAATTGTTGTAAGGCTCGCGAACTGTTATTCGTTTGTATTTATTTTGTTTGGTTTTCGTTTATGTTTTTGGTTGGGCAGGTAAGGGAAGTGGAGGAGTAGGAGTTGTGTTAATTAACTTTATGATAGACAAATATTCAGTTCGTAACAAATTTGTACAGCAACAAAAGGAATTTTATCGGAACCAAAAATAAAAAGTGAAAATTAGTTAAAATTTGCGGCACTGCAAACACTCACCAGTTTGATTATTTTAATAAGCATCCAATTGTTAGTTGATGTTGTCATCAGTTTGAAGAACACTGGCGCCAAGGGCAGATAGTTTTTTGGATTCTTACGTGCTAGCTCACAAATGACATTGACAGCAGCCGATTGTACACCTACAATAATACAGGTGTGTATGTGATATTAGATTTCATAAGTTGGATGCTACGAACGCACCTGGATCCGGATCCTCGAGTTTCTCTTTAAGCTTGGGGAACGCAGGTCGCAATGCTTCGGGGTAGCGTAAAAATACCTTATACATCATTAGAACAGCCTTCATTCGCAGATACGGTTTGGTCGAGCTCATCTATGAGAGAAACAAGCAATTGCAGTTAGTCGATCTATATACATATCTATAAGGACAATCAGACGAACCAGTGTCATAATATCATTGGCTAGGTCACGTGACAAATCTGGCGATATAAAGCAACTGAGACCGCTTAGCGCCACACCGGCATCGTATTGATTCTGTGAGTTCAGGTCCTTCCGTATCATATTCGTGGTTAGCATTAGCAACTGCAATTACAAACGATTAGCACGATCTAGTTAATGAGTAGAATAGATTGATTGTGCCATTACCTCGCTATCCGGATGAAAGCATTGACTGGCAGCCAGGTAACCAATTCGCTTGCATGTAAAGCGTGATGAGCTCATCACCTCAATGATGTTAAAGCCTGCCCATGAGATGTCATATCCGAGCATTTGTATCTAACAAAAAGGAAGCAATAAATATACGTAAGCAAATATAGATACATATGTATATTTCAATGAGTGTTTTAATAAATATAATATACGCAGGATGCAAATGCCAATTAAACAAGGGCTAGTATTAGTAGCTAGTAGTTTTTTTTTGCCACAACAAATGCGTTTGGCTTAAGGCATATGTTGGCTTTTGGACTTACATAGGTGAGCTTTGCCACCGCATTGCACTTGACGCTGACATTGTCCTGGCGCAGCTCCTGCTTAATTTCCTCTATGCATTGCGATATGTATTTGGCCTGTGCAGTACAAAAAGAAATAAAAGACTATTAGTAATTGAACAATTAAAAACAACTATTTTAGGCTCGCCAACGAATGCATACCCTACCAACTATTCACATTAACATTATAAATTGAAAATACCAAACCGATGGGAGCTATAAGATATGTATGTATGTTCCCAGTTTCATCAAGATAGCTTTTAGCATAAGACACTGGCATAGAAACACACAGACAGACGAAGAGACAGGTAGCCACGCCATATCGACGCGGCTAGTGATGCTCATTAAGGCGTCTCACATTTCACGACAAAATTATAATACGCCCTTCTGCAAAAGTTTACAAAGCACTGATAGTTGGATGTGCATGATTGTGTTGGTCTTTGTTTGTATTGTTTTTTTAACTACGTCAAGATTTCATGGCCAGTTTGCGTGGTCCAGTTGATAGACCCCATATATAATATGTGTACGATGTAGCAATTATGAAAAAGTGTCAGTGTCACCCACATCAGTTGGGTTATCAGACTTCAGATAAACCATGGCTCAGTTACACCAGGAAGATTTAAATTGTACTTGTGTGCACGAGCGTGGGTGGGAGTGGGTGATGGATCGCTGTGGAATAATCCAGCCAAAAGGTAGAAAGTTCGGCTTTGCACAGACAACGCGTTTAATGTTGTATGATTTTTATGGGTGTGTTGGTGTATTTGTGATATGCCACATCAGGAAAATCAGCTAAGTGGTAAAGAGACAGACAGAGACAGAGTGAGAGAAGTTGGCAGACTTTGCGAATTATAGCTTATTGCATCAAACTTTTGAGCCTTTTGTTGACACACACGTATACACCAACCCACCCACACACACACACGTACACTTATATCAATTCATGAAAGCTAATTAAATTTGGCAGCTAATTAACGAGCTTCTAGGAGACGACGATAACAACAACTATTAAACTTGCCTCATTATCCTTGTTATTCCGTATGCCGCGCACCAGGTCCGTCAAGTTTTTATCAAACATGCGCTCGAAATTTCCCTTCACTTTTTTTAACGCCATTTCGTTGACGTCGACGTTGCGATTGATGCGTGCGCTGATTTTCGATCCTGTAGTTGTTGTTGTCGCTTGCACAGCAGCAATATGGACACTTTCAAAAATTAATAATAACAACAACAAAAAAACACACAAATTCAGCACCCAGAGCAAGAGATTACTTATTTGTAAGTGTATTAGTAACAGCAGCGCCGGCAGCGTCAGCTCTTCTCTTTTCGTTCTATCTTTTGGTTTTGCACTTGCAAAAATGACAATGCATAGAAAGTTGAGACTTGTCCAAACCGTTGTCGATTTTGATAAGCTGCTGATCTTTTGATCGCTAATCCGACTTCAGTTTTTGTTTTCAACAAACGATTTGTTTCAGATGGGATTCATGTGTTACTTTTGCCATTGATTTTTTTGTGGCTCTTTTACAAGTTTGTTGTGCTATTTGTTTATCGCCCAGCAAAAAAAAATTAAGCCGATAACGCATTAGCGAACTATCGATGGAACATTTAACACAGCATATCGATATTACATATATCTGAACGATATTTTGTTAATGCAGTCATACTGAGCTGTAAAACGAAATTTTGTCCATAATGAGGATTGGACCAATAATAACGACCCCAACGAAAGATATCACATAAATAAGATTTAACATATTTATGTTTTGTATTTACAACTAAAATAATTTCAAAGCCAAAGAAAATGCATAACCATTTTTATTTAGAATAACTGTATAAAACATTTCAAATCATTCAATTCATGCAATAAATTTAATTGGTTCATTAATTTGCTTAAGAATTAAAAATAACCTTACACTCGTTTTAGTTCGTTAATTAACATAATGTCAATAACACTAATGATTCATATTAAATATTTAACTGATAATTGAAATTTTCGGGATGTGCAGATGAGCAGAATATTCTTGTTAAAAACATTTATACATATGGCTTAATACTTTTGGCACGGTCAGCAGTGCAAAACAAAAAAATATTTAAAAAAACACTTATGTGCTGTTTCATCAAATTCGGCAGGTAGCTTGCGTGAAGTCGCTATTTCAGCTGAATTATTTAGTTTGTCTATCTTAATATTGTTGGACACCATTCGTCTAACCCATGTGTTCCGAGTTAAACCGATTGATTTGTTTCTGTTATTATTATCATTAATGCTGGGAAGCAGCGTTTGAATGTGAGTATCATCATGTTGCAACTCTTCACTCCGCTAGTCACACGACAACAATTGACCGGGAACTAAAGTACTAAGTTGATTTGTTGCTTGCGGATAGATGCTGTGGCGAACTCCCGAAAGAGATCTAGATGTGCCAAAAACATTGCTCATTCGCCAGTGCTCAAATGTTAGCGGCTTGCTTAGGTTTGTGTCGCGTTTCTTGTAATATTCGTTAAAATCCAAACGGGTGCCGAAGAGCTGCAAATTGGGATCGTTGCTTGAGTTGAGCGCCAGTAAAAAGTCTCCCACTGCTTTCCCATATGAAGCGGCAATGATTTCAAGAGCACGATAGGAGGCTACAAGTCTCTGTTCGAATATCTTGAGCTCCTCGTCGCGATCAATTTTTTGCTCCGTGGTCAACCCGTAGCGTCCAGTCTGCTCAGAATCGGCAATCGCTTTAGCCATTAATTGGCGTGCGGCCAATTCATTAAAACAGATTTGGTAAAAATTCGATTGCCAATTGTCCAGGAGTATAATATTTTCGTACACCACTTCCAGATAGTTTTCCATGTTTGTCGATGTGTTCACAAAGCAGCCAACGCTAATAGCATGCAGGAACTCTGAATGTGCATCGAGAATGTCATCCAAGGCAGTGGCCTGTTGCATGCGCTTCTGCAACTCTACCCAATTGCATTCGATGACTTCAAATAGCACATAGTACTGCATTTGATGAACAAAGTGCATAATCTCAGATGTGAACAGATTCAATCTATAGGTAATCTTGCTAATCTCGCTACTCAACGAGCGCAGTGCCTGAAAAAAAAAATAAATAATCGTATTAGTTTCAAATTGTGCGCCAGTATCAGTATATATATCGATAACAATGACAGCTCTCCGTTGCAGGGAAATTAACAATCGAATATAAAATCATTGTTTACATATGCCTTTGTGAGTTTGTGTCTGGGGAAGTGCTGCATTATCAGTCCCTGCTCTGATCCATAATGGCTTTGTCCCTTTTCAAAGATTTACCTGAAGAACATCCGCGACATTTGATACCAGCGCTATGTAGGCAATTCTATCACCTGGGCTGGGTAACCGGAACTGGTGGGGGCATGAGCATTAAACACAAGCAAGTCTTCTACCAAAAAAATATACTTTTTACGTATAAATAATGTTGACTGAATTTTATACAGCAATGAAATCTACATCGCACCTTCGGGCGTACAAAAGGAACGTATGCAGCCAGAGGATCTGTTCGTACAGAACATAGATGGCAAAGATTTGCAATTGCCACCTGAGTTCAAAGGCCTCAGCAAGAGTCAGTGCACGCCGCTCTTTATGTTAGCCTACAGACATCGCAATGCCGGTGCTGTAATTCACACGCATTCGCAGCACGCCGTCATGGCCACATTGCTCTGGCCAGGGAAAAAGTTTCGTTGCACACACCTGGAAATGATTAAGGTGCTTCACATCCACATCCCACTGATATCTAAGATTATATACAGATTGTAAATTTTAGTAATCATTATATCATCATGTCATGCAGGGCATCTACGATGAAGCGGATAAGCGCTATCTGCGTTACGACGAGCAGCTGATCGTGCCAATCATTGAGAACACACCCCACGAGCGTGACTTGGCAGATAGCATGTATGCCGCCATGATGGAATATCCCGGATGCAGTGCAGTTCTCGTACGCCGCCATGGCGTCTATGTCTGGGGAGAGACTTGGGAAAAGGCCAAAACTATGTAAGTTGCTATGAACTATGACCTGGAAACTGTGCAACTCTTCAGCAATTCTATAACTGATTACAGGTCGGAATGCTATGATTACTTGTTTTCCATTGCCGTTCAGATGAAGAAGGCCGGCGTCGACCCGGAAAAATTTGAATAACCATCGGTGGTATATCAGCTAACCTAAGTTTGGTATTTTTATACACATAATAAATTCGCATGTACTAAATACCAAACACCCTGATAAAGACGTATATTTTTATGTATATACAATAAAATATATTTATAGATTTGTATTAAATGGGTTTCCGGTATTCGCATTTACGGTATAAATAATAAGTCGAGTGTACCCTAATCCAAAGCTTATCGTTATCGTTATCCCAATTCAGCATTAATTAGCTTAAATCGCACTTTGCACAGTATGAATGCAGGGCGCAAACTTTGCGCATGTTACGATTACAGAACAACAGCAGTGAGAGAGAGAGAGAGAGAAAAGTCGACTGAGCGTGAGAGTGCAAACTCCAACAAGCGATGGTGGAATTCTAATTCCAACAGACTTATCGATTTTTTTTCTTGCTGTCGTGTATTTATGCATGTATGTGTGTTTAACGATAACCCACCCATCGAGTGAATTAGCAGAGCTGAGCTACAAAAGAAAAAACCACATAAATATTGATTCCCGCTGTTTGTTCATTATTTGACGTTTTTCATTACAGGTGTAAGCATTTAGGCGAGCGCTAATAAGAAATTGTGCGATTCAAATGAACATACGTGGAGACTAATTGACAATTTTTATTAATTCAATCGCAGTTTTATCCAACAACAGTCACAATGTCGCTCCAATCAGACGCTGTATTCGGAAAAATTATCGATGGATTAAAGGACAATGCCGCCAAGGCCAAGGCCATTAATGGTGTATTTCTCTACAAGATTACCAAAGACGGCAAAGTGGTCAAGGAATGGAGTAAGTAAACGCGCCTCTTTCGGCTTACACATTACACATGTGTCGCGAAATAGATTCACGGTGTAAAGTACAAAGTGCAGTTAAATTGCGTGTTGTGGTTGATCAACGAATAAATCTAATTGCACAATTTAATGAACAGCTCTTGACTGCAAGAACGCAAAGGCTTATGAGGGACCAGCGCAGGGCGTCAAGGTGGACACCACATTGACCGTTGGCGATGCGGATATGGTTGATATCGCTTTGGGAAAACTGAACCCACAGTCTGCCTTTATGAAGGGCAAGTTGAAGATTACCGGCAACATTATGCTGACACAGAAGCTGGCGCCTCTGCTCAAGTTGGACGCCAAGTTGTAAATTGACATTTGGTGTCAACACTTTCACAACTTTCCACACAGCACGTACATCAAAAAAAAACCCACAGTTGTATGTAATTATTTTACTTTGCTTCACCATTATTCCGTTCTTTGAACCGTACTTGCAAAATGTTAATGTTTTTTTTTTTGTAACTGTTTATACTATGTGTAATTAGAAAATAATACATAAGACTAAAAGGAACCTGTGAGTTGTTTTTATTATTGAGTAAATTATATGATAATAACGGTGCTTCAAAACGGAAAGGGAACATGCACTTTGACACCTCTGCCCTGATTCACTCTGATTATGATACGTTGGCCCCGTCCGCCGCCAATAGTACAAATGGGTAAATTAAATTCTTTTTTTTGTCAGTGCTACGGATTAGATTAACTGCTTATCTTATCCAGCACTGAACAAATCAAATTTCAATTGATAGGGATACAACGCCATGCGTATTATGAGAATATTTTTGCGATCAATACGAGGACAAATGCTGACCGTAAACGGATTAACCATCGATGAACTGTTATTTTAACTTAATTATCGAGAAAAGCCGAAAATTTTCTTTTTGACTACATGAGTACAAGAAATTATGACTTTCGTATATTAGACCACTTCTGCAACGTGTTTCAATTTACGAACGGTCACTTAAATGCGCAAGTTATCTGTAGTACCTATAATCTAACAACGTAGATAATCACAAATATGACATATTAACTTACCTTGGCATTGGCCATTTGCAATTTCCATATTTTTGTGGATAATACGAATTCCATGTGCTTGATACGCCAGAGTGGCTTAAATAGCGACTTGTATGTGGGCATCGCTGGTTCCAGCATAGTAGCCAATGGACCACGAACCGTGTATTGCAACGAGATGACG
Source organism: Drosophila setosimentum (assembly GCA_035043505.1). NCBI lineage: Eukaryota > Metazoa > Arthropoda > Insecta > Diptera > Drosophilidae > Drosophila > Drosophila setosimentum. The sequence goes on along the minus strand of JAWNMY010000090.1, from coordinate 14,739,465 downwards.
TCCCAGCCGCAGTCACCAGAATATGGCGTCTTCACAACAACATCCAAATGATTCAGAATATCTGCATCATCGTACTGGGCATTAGTGCAACGTAGTGCCGCATCCAGCATGGCGGACAAATCGTGAGAGTAAATGTCGCTGCCAACTTTCTCTAGCTCATCTCTGCGAAAAGCAATCAAATGTGCAAAACTGCAAATATGTACCTTGTAGATATGATTAAATAAACGCACTTTATGTTCTCAATGAATATTCCGACAAAGTCACCCTGGCCCAGCAATAGATAGCGTCGCATGCCTTGCAGATGATCTAGCAGCTTATGCGGCCCAACCATAATGTCCAGCACATTCTTTGACGTTTGCGAATAGCAAGTCTCAATGACAGCATGCCATTGGGTGTCCGGCACATACGAAAAGATGCTAGAGACTTAATATGAAAAATTAATAGCTGATAGTTGAATGTGTGAAGCAAATTTACCATGATTATCAATGACATCCTTGAGTTCTTTTCGACCCTTGACCGCTCCCTCCATTTTGCATACTTCGCGCAAAAAGTTAATGCTCTTTCCGGTTTTAAGTATCTTGTCGGCCAGCTCACGTGTTATAAATTTAGGCAGCATGTGAAGTCGCAGACGGAACTTGTCATGCCAGAGTCTATCGACGCCGACATCGGAGAGCGATTCAACAAAGAACTCGCCATAGCCATCATCAATGCCGCCCTCAAGCATCCACTTTGAAATCATACGCACCAATGGGCCACAGCAGGCAGTTAACAGATCACTGGCCAATGTGTCGACCAATGGATTACCTATTTCCAAAAAATCATATAGTACTGAGGCTAGCTCGCCCCCTTTTTTCATCAGGCAGGCATTTGCGATTCTTGTCAGCCATTCCATGCGATACATTGGCTCCATATACCAGATGAGGAGCTTATTCAGGGTCAGCTTTTTCGGTTGACTGTGCATCAAGCTCCGTTGGCCACCCATATAACAATACGCCATCAAGTGGCGTTGCTCATTTAGCTGATCTTGCAATAGAGCCACCTTTCCATGAAATTCACTTAACTCCAGCTTTAGTTTGGACATGAATGCTTGGCCCATGCTGCCCATCGCATTGTAGCCGGTCGATATATTGGAGAACTTGGCCACACAATCATGATAATAGCCCAGCTGGGACAGGCGCATAAGCATGCCACATTGGGGCTCTGTCAGACTCACCTTGTTGACTGGATCTAGCTTGAAACGGCCCGTAATGACATCCTTTTTAAGGTACTTGCCCTGTACGCCGACAAACGAGTATATCGCATTCTGGACAACATCATGAACGTTCTCAAACGTCTTTTGCCTACTCAGCTCCAACATGTAGCTGGGTATTGGACAGTTGACCAGACCTATGTTCGTCTGTGACGAATCATAACTGCGACTGGTTATTGGAGCGACAATTTGCATTCCATTCTGATTCAAACTACTTTCCATTGATAGGGCCGAGCTGTAAGTGTTGCTGGAACTTCTGCTAGTGGTATATTTGTTAACATCGAAAACGTCATTGAACTCGCTTTCGTTATATATCTCAATTTTGTTGTTTGATGTTGGCTCGTTGTCCAGGCCCAGAAATGTATGTGACGAATCATTGCTGTAGCCGTCCATTGGCCCTACCATTTTATTTCCATTGTGACTCGAGCTATTTTTAATTGAGGTGACCGAGCATTTGGAACTGCTCGAGCTACTGGAAAATTTGTCATGCTGGACTGGCAGCAGCACTTCCACGTCATTCCACGGGCAATATTGTGCATTAGTCTCCAAGCTAAATAGAATTAGATTCGATAAAAGGTCTCGCTGACGCTGATCCGTAATCTGCAAAGCATGTGAATGAGTGTTGTATGCGGCATTAAGGTCATTAGGGACGCACTCACCTCACTTGAGGCGATCAAGTATTGTTCGTGAAATACGGATACAGCATTATCCCTGTCTTCCCAATTCCAATTTGACTTCAGCTTATTCGTAATCAAGTCCAAGCAAATCCCTTCGCCCTCCTGTAAAGGGATCTCATTCGGCCATTGGGCAATGTACTGTACGGCAAGCTTCACAATTTGATCTACAAAATTGTAATAGAAAGCGGGACGAAAGATTGGTGCTGATGGTGTCATATGTACCAAATAATTTCTGCGAGTCCTGGGGTTGTGCTCCTTCCTGAAGTTTGGCGACGAAGCCCTTAAATTCCAAACCAATTTGTTCCATACTTGCTCTGTTGTTTGCAACAAGTTTTTTATTGTGCTTACCACTGAACAACTTGAACGATATGTATTTTTATAATCGATGATCAATTCGGTTTGGGGATGCAAGCTCTTTGCCACAAATCGCGGAAAGATGAACTGTAACTGCTGGACAAATGTGCGAAAAACACGGCTATTCTAGCGTTATATGCGCTTTTACATTAAATTGATTAATTTATATGATAAATGACACCTCAAACGGAAATATGCAATGTTTAAAACGCCGTTTCGAACACTATTTGCTAATAACAACAAAAAAAAATAAGTGCGCCTTTTGAATTAATTTGCTGCCAAACCATAACGCTAAAACGAGGGATGACAAAAGTTTCTGAGCTGAACTACATTCAATGGTTCGCCACAGCTGATTGGATCCCATGGCTAAATTGGCACTACTAGGTTTTTTTTATAGGCTCACCACATATTTTCAAAGATGTACAAAACGTGATGCAATATCAAGATTAGTCACACCTGTTAGCTCACTAAAAAATTAAGATCTGATTGTCGATTGGGACATGAAGATACATGAGAGTCAAAGAGATATGCGGAGTAATTGTGTTGCTGTAGGTAATTATGTGCACAAGGAAAACAATGGTACAATACAGATGAGTTGTGGAAAATGAATTCGACCATTAAAGTATTTCTCAATTTAAATAAAAAATAATTAATCGCATTTTAAGGAGCTCATGGGATATTTACTACTTATGTTCTTGATTGTCCGCAATTTTAAAAATTGAAATTTGAATTATCCGCACTGGATCGAAAATACCGACAAATAAATATTGACAGTATATCGATGATTTATAAACACCTTGTGGTGTAGAAATTATGCTCAAATGATATCGATCTATGTCAATCCACATTGCAACCTTGTCGGACATATTCGTGACATACGATAAAAGTCGCCCATCGCTTGTTGCAGCAATCACCATTTATTTAAATGGCATCTTTAATTAACTTAAATCATTGCCCTAGGGGCGGGGAATTGCGCTCCGACAATTTTATGCCTGCTTTGAAGCATTATCCATCGATCAATTTAAATAGAGAATTGCTCAATACCAGCTATACAGCTCAAGGCTTTAACGTTGGTGAAATCTTCATACCTGTCGAAAGCGAGAGTGTGCTGAAGCGCATTTCACGCACTTTCTTTGAGAGCGGATTCTGGGAATCGTTGGATGAGGCGCGCAGTAAAAGAACGCGCGAACAATCGCCGTTGATTAGCACTACGGCCGATTACTTTGCACATTTGCTGGAGCTCTATAAGAGGCTTAAACTAGAAGTATTCCCTCACACACAGAAGCTAAGCGCGGATCGCATTGCACAATATGCTGAAACGAGGTGAGATCTAACACGAATATGTTAGGCATGATTCCATATGTATAGGACCTGTTTGCATTTTTTTCTTTTCATTTTATAATATTTTAATAATTTCTAATAATACCTGCTTCAGATCTGAAAATTTCACAGTTGTGTAGTAGGCGGAGACGTCTTCCTCTCTTTCTCTCTCTCTTTCTCTGTCTCTCTCTCTACAAGCACCAAAATACAAACTGTTATTTTCAATTATTTGCAGAGATTGGATACACAGCGGTGTTCGCTATATTGCCTGGCACACCCATCTTTTCAAAATGGCCGTTGCTGGTGCCGACGATGTTGTGCGAATTTACTCCAAGATTACGGACAAAAATGCTGGTATAGGGCCTGTACTGAAGAGCCCAACACAGACCCAAATCACATGCATGGCCTGGCGGCCGCTGTGTGCTTTTGAGCTTGTGGTTGGTTGTCATCAGGGCTTGTGCTTTTGGATAATTGATAATAATATGCACCTGGGCAGGAGCATCAATCCCAGTCATACATTAAAACAGTGCGTAAATCTTTGGCTGCCATTTAGCTATTATTACGTATATTATTACATATTTACATATATTTTATGCTACCACTCAGTCCTTCAAATTTGCCCATCTCTTCCCTACAATGGAACAAGGATGGCACACTGCTGTCCACAGCGTCACTTGGTGATAGGGCTATACTTATATGGCACGCGGACGATGGCAAGATACAACCACTTAAGCGGTTAGGTCCACCATCCTCGCTGCTCTGCTGGTCGCCGAACAATGATCATCTCATTGCGAGCACCGTGGGAAAAGTGTTTCGCATGTGGAAATGCTACGATCGCTGGACAACAGAACGCTGGGTATGCCACAGCGATAGCGTTCAATCCACGTGCTGGTCTCCATGCGGTCGTTTTCTGCTCTTTGTGGCTACTAAAGATCCAATTTTATATTGCATACGGCTTGTGCAGCTGCATATTGATCCGTGTAAGTGCTTGCTACATATTTTTAACGCGGGCATCGCTAGTGCGTTGTTTGTCTGTCTAGTTTATGCAAGCACACAACCTATATATTGCCCAAAATCAAACCCAAACTCGTTAGGTTGGCATGCAACAGGTAGGCGACTGTTTAAGCCAACAGATCGTCTGTATATAGCTGCCTACAAATATAATTTATGAGACGTCTTAATTTAAATTTAAGAGGAAGCCATATATATAAACATTCAACAGCTCAATTTATTTACGATTAATACCAATTTTTGTTTAATGCAGCGAAAGATGATAAGGAAGTGCTGCCAATTGCTGATCTGAATGCGTGCGTCCTGAATGACAGCAGTAATACGCTCATCGGCGGCCCAGCCCAACAGCTGGCAATGGACCCGCTTGGTAAATATCTCATCGTCACTTTCAAGTCCACCAATTACATTGGCGTGTTCCGCACGTACATTGGGCCGTACGATTTCGAAATATCGGGTAGTCACTATATCAGCGGTGAATCGGCGGACGAGTATCCTAGTTACATTTGCTTTCAGCCATTGAACATGGATAACGATCGGTCCGTAATGACCATTGGCTGGTCAGGCGGTCGTATACAGTTTTATGTCTTGGATTGATCAATTGCATCCAAATTGTTTACCATAATATTTATTTGTATTTATTTGGTTTTTATTAGCGTTAATAAAGGTACACAAATTACGTTATTAGAATTTGAATTGAAATGACAAATCGGGTACAGAACAGCATCTGATCTTGTGCTAAAGATCCTACAAGTCTTTTTTCTTGAATAAGTAATTGACAAAAAAGCTCGGATACGATCTGCAAGGTTTGAGTGTTTTTAAATGAGTTTTGTGTATGAATTTGTTACTTTCAGTTATGTTAACGCTTGGTCGAGCACAAGATCGATTATGTCGCAATCTCAAATAATTCTTGGATAATGAACGTAAACACATATATTTTTAATATACATATTATAAATATACCTCACTCAAAAATATATAACGACTTACAAAATTATAAATATAAGTGCCTACATACATATATATAAATATATATGTATATGTATATATAAAACATAACAAAACAGCTAAATGGTTATCAAACATAATAAGGATACATAATGGTTACACACCATGCTATTTATATGCAGGATCACACTTAGATAAATACTCATTAAAATCTGACAAACATTTTATGTTATTAAGACTGCTCTCTATACGTAGTAAAGATTTTGAGTTCCGTTTCTATTGGTCCCTTTGCCCAACGGCTCTTGATTAGATGTCTCCAAAGAAATGGCCCAGCGCCTGGGCAGCACGCACGCGCACCATCGTCTGCTCATCCTTGAGCAGCACTGCAATCTTACTGGCCACCGATTCGGTTTGTGCGTTCTGCTCGCTTAGGAAATTGTGCAATATGCCTAAGGGATACAAGTAAATGTTTATGAACTTGGACAATTATTATATGCAGTAGATAGAGACATACCGATAACAATCGCGGCACTGCCACGCACCTCTGGCCACTGACTGCGCAGCTGGGGCATGCATGAGTCTATAAAGTCCTGTATATGCTCCGTCAGCTCCACTGCCTAGAAATGCAAATACGTGCAATATTAGTTTGAGGGGACGAAAATACGGTACCACACAATGACTCACAATGACTTTGACAAAATCCACGACGAAGCTGCTGTAGTTAAGTTGATGCAGCTGATCCGCATCAATGCTGAGCTGCTGCTGGGCAATTTCATTGACGCGCATCGCGCGCAGCAGTTGACAAACACGCCGTAGTGTGCTCTTGCAGGCTGTGACAATGGCTGGTTCAATTTCGCTCATATGCAGAAGCAGCGGAAAGAGATTGGCAAAGAGCTGTTCGCGTAGCGCCTCCATCGATGATGTGGGCGAACTGCTGCCATCATCATGTTTAGATTCGCACAGATCCCCAAACAGAATAATAGCCGCCTCGCGCATCTCCATCGAATAGCTGCCAAAGAAGGGGCGTATGCGTATGGCCAGCGACACATGGAATGGTTCGACTCGTTCACTGGGCAGAGCCTGAAGGATGCGCGAGAGTCCACGCATACTCTCCAGCGGTATGTTGATAAGGCAATCGCCGACGCTGTCATCGACTCCCTTAAGTAACGCTTGTATAGCCAGCTCCGAAAACCGCGACGCCTCGTGCTCGCCCAGCTGACCCACAAATCCCATCCCTTGTAGACTGAGGCCTCGCACCACGGCATTGGGATCGCTTAGAGCAGCGCTGAGATGCAACATTATGAGGCTGGCAAGCTCGCCGTTCGGCTTGAGCGGCACCAGGCGTGAGTAGAACCCAACGGCCGCAACCCGCTGGCCATCATATGGCGAGGCAACATACTTGCTCAAGGCATTGATCAACTGCCGCATAGACGGACTACTCAGCTGCAGCTGATTGACCATTCCAATGGCCATTGGGGTCAGCAACTCAATATAGCTGTGCCAATCCGTGCTGGCAGCCAGTTGTGGATTAATCGTTAGCACGGTGGCAATTTGCTCCATTTGTAGATTATTAAGGAACGCCTGAAATGTTTCAAGCGCTATTTGGCAGGGATTTAGTTTAGTAAGCTCCTTGTTGGGCACAAAGCCGAACTTGCTAGACGCTTTATTTGGTTGGTTGGGACTTGCAGGCGGTGCTAGTGGTGACATGGGTGCGGCCAAATTTGTATAGCTAGACAGTGAAGTCAATAGCATGCTGAATATATCCGCAAATCTTGTAGACAGTTGCTGAAATTCAATTTCTAATTAGTCAAAGGATACAGACCGAAACATGACCATTGGCTACTCACGTCGTGTATGTCCTTGCAAGGCATCATCTCGTGAAGCGCACAGAATATAGCGAAGGGCTGAACGCTGGCTACTTTTTGGCGATCGTTTGACACGCCATTTGCATCCTGAAACTCATGCAAACTGGCGCCGCTAAGCAGCTGCAGAAAGTTGTCAAACATGGTGCCGGTGAGCTCTGTATCATTGCACACCAAATGCCAATACTCGACTACATGCTCATCATAGGGCAACTGTTGTTGCAACATCTCCGCACAGACGAGCTTCGGATGGTGCTTGGTCAATGCCACCAGGGCCTTTAGTACACCAGACTTGGCTCGCGGCACATCGCACACCTGCAGTGCCAGCAGACTATCCTTGACGAGATCGGGTATAGCATGGAACAGCTCTGAGCCTTTTTGCTGTATGAAAAATTTCAACACAACGCTCGAGCCTATGGTGGAGCTCGGTTCCGGATCGCGTAGCGACTGCAACAAAGTTTTACTAAAATTGAACGAAAAAAAAAATCGAATACCGTTTTCATTATTGTTTTGTATTGTTATCTTATATTTTAAATTATTTAAATTATATGCATTCAACAATATCGTCTGCAATTTTATGGTCAAACAAATTGTGTTTTATTTTCTCTATTTTCTTATTCATCATAAGAAAATCTATATTTGATGTGCACATGAGGTTGTAAGAGACGGAAATAAAATAATCCATTAGCTGGAGCGGTGAAGCATGAAAAAATGACTGCCATTTCAATCTGAATATAAAACAAAACAACTAAATGAAACACATATACCATTTATAATTATATCGATAGTTTAGACTCTGAAGGAAACTTTTCGAAGAACTTTTTTTTTGGATTAGCATTCAGGATTTCTAAGTCTTATAAGGTAAGTCTTAAACATGGCAAGCTAGCACACAAGCACATAAATGAGAACTTTGATATCAATCTTAAAATAGTTGATTTCTACTCACCAAAATTGCAAATACTGAAAGGTTGAGATGCGTTTCGCAATAATTTTGGCAATGTCGCCAGCAAGATTGTAGATCTGCTTGGGCTCATCGGTTATGATATTCTCCTTTATAGATTCAATCTCCTTCAGCCATTCGGCACTGCTGTCAATACTGGCTATGGTCAGCGTCTCATAGATACAGGCGATTTCAAGCGTCTTTTGCAGTATTTCCACAGACACCTGACGAACGGTGCCATTCGAGTCGATGCAGCGGGGCACAATTTTGCCAAGCATCTGGCCCGTTTGATTAAATTTCGAGGGTGCCTCGCAGCCGCCAATTTTCATTGACTTTATGTATACCTCGAGAGTGTTGTTCAGCACATGGCTGGCACAGATGCGCGCCTCGGAGTTCTTATCACGCATCCAGCACTCCAGGATGCCAATGATCAGATCTAGGGTCGACGGAGATGCATCCAGTTCGACAATGGCACGTACCAGTGCATTCAGCTGTGGTAGCGATTCGTTCAAATGCTTGGCCAAGAAACTGTTGTGATCATCATCTTCCTGCGAGTCGAATTTCAATTTCAACTGTTTTGCGCAGCCAAAAAAGTTTTTACATGCAATTTCAAAGATCACACTGCCCTCCACACAATCAGAGCTAATATTATCACAGCCGCCTGTAAAAATCATTTCATTATTAAGACAGTAAGTAACAGGAATACAATTCAAGTAAACAATAGATCAAAAGAGTCAAATCAATCGTAGCCATTGCAAACAGAATCTATCGATTGTTGTTTGGTTTGTTTGCCCATTACTCACCGATGCGTATGAAATCCGTGCCAAGCTTTAAGATGGTGGGTAACAGTGGCAAATCGTGGAAGGGTGCTTCAATGGGTATGCTAAATACAGTTTCCATGATCTGCTTCCGAAGCTTGAGCGGCGTTGGCAGTTGCTCTTTGGTAACAATAAGCTGATTGCAAATGCTGAGCAGCGTTTGTAGTATGGCCGACATAATGGTCTGATCCTTGTGACCAGCCAGCTCTATCATTAAGAAGTTAAGCATATCAAAATCCAAATGCTGCAGCGATTGCAACGGATCCGCCTCGTCCATTATGCGCCCAAATGCCTTTACCACTAGCAGATTAGTTTTGTAATTATCGAGCGCCTTATGTGTATCTTTTATAAAATGTAGATTACTAAAAAAGCCTGTCGAATGTTTGCGTCCGCCCATCTGCGCCAATTCCGAAAGCTTTTTAATGACATGCCCCAAATGCTGTCGCGAAATATAGCCGAGTGCCCGAGCGCATGGCTCAATGCGACGATCATATTCGGCGTGCTTTACGTGCTTGTCCAGACGCTCCTGTCGTGCCGTTGTCACAATCAGATCGATTTTGGTGTGAATGCAGGCCATATCGGTCACTTGGTAGAGCGTTAGTGCCATCGACTGTAGCAGCATACCTCTCTCGGCGCTCAGATCCGGCAGCTGCCACTCTGAGTGAGGCAACTGCATCGGATACAAATACATTTGATCAGCCAGCTTGCTGGCCAAGCGCTGAGCAAAGTGCTCATCACGCGTGGACAGAAACTCGTTGGTCTCCAGCACAAAGTCCTGCAGCTGTTGCATATAGGCTAGCGGCTTGTTGATGTTCAATAGCATGTCGGAAATGCGACGTTCCCAGAGTTCATCCAATGCTGGATTTAGTTGCGGATAATAGTACTTCAGAAAGCTAAGTATATTCGACGAGCGCTTGATGCACTGCTGATTACCCAGCAGCGCCAAGCAGCGGGCATATATGCTTTCGGCACCGGGCACGATCACCTTGCCGCGCTTAGACGTGGTGCCACGACATTCACCACCGGCTGCCGACACTTCTCCGCCGGATGCCGCAGCTAATGCTGATGCCGATGACGATGATGAGTGTTGCTCATCATCGCTGGCTACATCGTACTCAATGTGCGGCGACTTGGCAAACAGACTGGCCAAACATTTTGCCTGATTTCCACAAATATCCGTATAGTCCAATAGTACAAAATAGTTTAACAACTCGCGCTTGAGCAGCTCATCCAAAGTATTCACCGTTGAGGCGAGCATAAAAAGCGCATTCTCGCAGCTAAGCGCAAGTGTGGCATGCTCTTCCAGTGAGCCATGGTCCTGACTAATCTTGCTGTACTTGCAACTGTGACGCACCACAAACCACACAAACTCCTTGTCCCGTATCAGCGACTTTTGCGCCAGGGCCACAATCGTTTTCAGCAGTGTTAGCTTCATCTTTACGCCGCGCTCGGCAACTATCAACTGCTTGAGGCACTCGATAAGCGCTTGCAGACGGCTCTCGATGTGCACAGCACAGCTGTTGAGCAGGTGTGTCAGTATAAGTAGGGATTTAATACGCTCCCGTTCGCTATTGTTGCGCAAATGGATAAGCAGCGTGTCCATGATTTTTGCAGCGTAGGTTCCCGCTAGCAGATTAAAGCAGCGCAACACCTCATAATGACCCTTCACTGTTTGAGGCTTCTCGTAGTCCGGATAGACGCAGACCAAGTCAAACAGATGCGATATGAGGGAATCGATGACACCATCTAGAACCTGAGCGTGTAGCATGAGATTCGTTTTCAATACGGAGCACAAGAATTGTGTAACTGCATTGCGGTCAACACTGCGTCGATAGAGCGTCAGTATTTGGGGCACCAGTCGCGGCGCCTGATCTAATATCCGATCTGTTGGTAACAGTGGATACATGCACGACAGTGCCTGTAGTATTTCCATGCACACCTTGGGCTCACGCGACTGCAGCCACTGATTGAAAAGCACATCATAGGCAACACTGATTTCAGTGGTGCAATTTGCGGCCGCCTTCATTTCATCTGTGGGCGCATTGCTGCCATGCTCCAGCAGCGCTTCGCTAAAGCGTCCTATTGCAAAGGCGTATGCCAGCTTCATGTGATCCTGCTTGATGCCACCCAAATGTGGTAAACAGTGCGATAGTATTGTCTTGATGTGCGGCACCAGTCCAGCCGTATTTGCCATAGCCAATTGGCCGAAGCATTGCATAAGCATAAAGTGCGGCACGGTGCTGGATGGGCCACTGTGCCCCAGTAGCGACTCAACGACTAAAGTACAATCCTCGGTGCATCCAATGGACACTAGTATGTGCAATGCAGGATTCTGTATTAACGGCACATGCTGATCCACGCTTCGCGTCAGCTCCTTCAAAGCCAAGACTATCAGTCTCTCATTGACCTCAGTTGACAATGGTGTATCCGCTCCAACAACCCGATGAATACAACTGAAAAACCAAACGAAAAAATGGTCAAGCTAACGTTAAGCACAAACTAATTAATCAAGGTGTACTTACTCCAACAGCATGGCCACAGTTTGTTCGCTAAGCTTAGCATTTTTGGCGCGCCAATTGGTCAGTATAACCGTGGCCCGCAATGGATGTGTCTCCAGAATCTTAACAATCGCTTGCTCCATGGCTTCACGCACCTGCTCATCCTTATCCATCAGACCGTCAAATATGTTTAACATTACGCCTGCAAAGATCACAAATATTAAAGTGATGCTAACATTGGCGTTATACAAGGAGAACTCTTCTCACACGCACTCCTTAAAAAATCGACGTTAAAAGAACAAATCTCAAAAGTATTATGAAAATTATAACTATATACAGCAAGGCCCCCATTCTATCCATACATAACTACATATAGCAAGGCCCCCATTCTGTTTGCCATTACACATATATACACCATATCTACATATAATATCAAAGAGCAATAACTCTCCCAAATATATAGGTACTATATAATACTATATACTTTATATATGTGACAACAGTATAATTCCGTTGCAAGTGTATAGTAATGTATTGCTCAAAAAAGAGGCGGGGAAAGCGTTTAACTAACCCACACCAATTTATCTATAAGCACGAACATATGTGTTTATGTATGTGTGTGTTTTAGTTTTTGTGTATGTATCTATATGGGGGAGGTTGCAGCAATATCAAATCGCCTGCCTTTCGTGTGGCTCAAAAACAAAATCGGGCTACAATTATTGATGGGTCGCATACACACAATCATACACACGGGCTATTAATCAACAGGTTGTACATATGCACATACACTCAATCACACACACACACACACGTGTGTGTGTGTGTATCCTTTTGTGGCTACGAGAGCAGCAAATGCGTAAATATTTATAGAATTCCTGGGGGCAGGACGCTGAAGCAGACTGTTGAAAACCTTGTTATCGAGCTCTGCTATGCGGCTGATTAAAGCAAATGAAGCGCGAAAAACCAACCAAATTCGCCCTTAATTATGTGTTTGTGTTATATACATGCATATACATCTGTATAAGAATATCGGTTGGTGTCTCATCCATACAGATAGATACGCACGTATGTACGTCCACACTGCACAGATGCCTGAATACATAGCTAATTCCAATAAGAATAATGATTTGAATATACCTTCCAGAACTGTTGGCTTATCAACGACTGCAGGGGTGGGAGTGCCGGATGGACTTGGCTGGCGCTTGTCCATCTTTTTAGTGGAATGGCGAGTTCTCTTCCACTTCTCCAGTTTGACGGAGATGTTTTTTTATGTATTGCTTTGGTTGTTCAAATTGAATTTCACAATGCTCTGCTGTCGACGCTCAGCCACTGCAGTAATCAACAAGTTTGATTGTCAGTTGTGAGCTTGATTTTATTTTATTTGCAATGTAAGGCTTCACAATTGCGTTTACCTGCACCTCGACACAGTTGCAATACGAAAAAAAATAAGAAATGATAACAACACCAACAGCAAACGCCTCCACTTGCGATTTTATTACTTCGTCACCAATACTACGAAATGCAAGTGTTTTTGTTTGGTGGTCGTCGTTGTTGACTGACCGCGCTGCGCAAAACAGACGAGGAGTCAATTTTTGTATGTGTTGGTTTGCTTAGAGTATGATGTGTGTGTGTGATATTCGCATGACGCATTCGACGCGACGTCCTCACGCGCGATTGCTTCTTACACAAAACACAAAATTTAAACTATAAAAATTGCATTTGTTTTGCGTTTTCGCATGCAATTAATTTGCAACGCGCGGTCAGCGTTGCATTGATGGGCAAGCGAATTATCAACTTCACAAAATCAGATTCGCGATAGCTTGACTATCGTTTCGATATGACGGCCACAATATATGAATGAAAATTGTAACTCTTCATTTTATTGGTCGTATTTAAACCAAACATATGTTAAAATTATTTAGTTAGAGCTGCAGATAATTTGATTGTATAACGATAGTAATGATTGTATCGATGACAATAATCGATAGTTTACCTCAGAAAAACAAAAGCACCTCTCATCCAAAATACCATGTAACTAACAAATGCACGCAGAACACAGGAATGTGTAAATTTAGATTGCGCAGATAAAGAGTTAACATTGCCACTCTGTTGCGCAATTAAATTACAACACACAAAATATTTCCGTTATTTTTGAATTTGTATGCAATTTTCGATGCATGTGTTACAAATATGAGATTATTCGCAAAACTGCTTTACTAGTTGCACGTATTTCGTATCGGTAAAATAACTGCTTTTGGCAGGAATTTGAAAACATCGACTTAAAATCGAATAAAAGCTTTTATATAAAAATCGATACATCGATCTTTCTGTAGTTTTTTACATCACTATTTAAGTGACGCGACGGCAGTATTTGTTTTTTTTTTGTTTGTTTTATTGCTGCTTGAAGTTTTTATTTTACTACAATTTTGTGTACGTATTGTTTTGATGGAAAGTTTTTCTGTTACTTACAACTAGAATGTAACTCCTAAATATATATATATATATATGTAAAATCTGCATGCAACAATTATTTTACGATAAATTCAAATAAGAGATAAAAACATGAATATTAAACGTATGAATAATGCATCCACACATACATAATCGTGCATAGATGTGTACCTATGACACACAAAAACAAATGAATATAAAATACCTAATCAGATTAATACAATTTATAAAAATGCATAAAGGGGAAACCTCGTCATTCCAGGCAATTGCATTGCGCTATTAACAGCATTAACAATCACGTCTTTTGCTGCTAGTATCCCGTGACCAAAAATTTATAATGTATGCCACAGGTATAATAAAGGAACAATAGGATTAAGCATTACATTATGTATTATTGATCAACATTAGAAGCCGAGTCGATGTAGCCATTTACGTAATTATTCAGGCAGGTGATAAAAAGGATAGTGCCATTGCTCTGTCCGTTATACTTTCGTTCATCTTGTATAAATCCTGTAATTCTTTCTAGTCGACTCTGGTGGTTATCGCTGTGTTAGTATATACAGTAAGGCGGGTTTGGGAACCATGAATCATTTTACCTATATTCTTTTGTACTGTCTGTATCTCATTTAGTATTCTGCCTATTCGTTACATTCGTTTAATGCAGTGTGGCATCACGTCATATTAAAAGACTCCGATGTGTATGAATTTTATTTAGATCATGCTCGTATCATTATCTATGTTAGTTACCGCGATAATATACGCTCTGATAGCAATAAAATCTTAATCTTCCGCACAATTTAAATTTTTTTCTTAACTTACACATTTGTGGAGCAGCAGGGGCAGCTGCACATTTTCCCTCCTCCCATCTATTTACGAAATTCGGCCCTGGGTAACTACGCCCTTAGCTGCATTGGAAGAATTGTAACAATTTAGCAAATCATCAAATCATTAAAGCAATACTTAAATTAACTTTAATAATAAAATCCGTTAAATTTTTTCAGTACAATGTCAGAGCTTCGAGGTACAAAAGCGCTGGAATTCTGGTGTCAACGCACGACTAAGGGATATAACAACGTTAAAATTGAAAATATGACAACATCGTGGCGTGATGGACTTGGCTTTTGTGCGCTTATACACTTTTATCGGCCAGATTTAATGTTAGTATAAGTATTTTTCCTTATGTGCACTACATTATTAATATTAACCGAAAACATCAAACTGTTTGGAATGTATAGCAAAATAAGTGTTTCTTATGAGTTTCCATATATTTTCCGAGATTTCCGAAGACAAAAAAGGTACGATAACTTAAAATTGAGCCCAAATAAAGATATCATTGATATCGGGGGAAAATATATATATATATAATTCCATATATCAAATGAAAAACAAAAGGGTGGCATAGAATTTGAACATTTTTAGAGCTTGTGCATCAAACCTTCAAAAATCTCAGCATTGTAGTCACTTATGTCTTAAAAGTAAGCAACTGTCAACATTTTAGTTTGTAGCTTTTGGACCAGGCAGGTCAAGCCTTTTTCAAGATATGAAATAATTAATGGTATTTTATTATTTATTTACTTGCAGTGACTTTGACCAACTCAAAAAAACAGATATTTATTATAATAACGATTTAGCTTTCACAACAGCTGCAAAATATCTTGGCATACCTCCCCTACTTGATGCTGAGGACATGGTTGCCAATGCTGTACCTGACAGATTATCCGTACTTACATATTTATCGCAGTTTTATCACGTATTCACTCGAAAAGCTGGTCGTGAACAAAGTGAGTACCTTTTCAAAATATTTTGAAAGTTGTATAAAATAAACAACGAAATAAGGACTGTTTTTATGCATTATTTAAAATAATTGTACTCGCTGAAAATACATGAATAAAAATGTTAAGGATTTTCTGGATTTTGGATTATCAATGATCCATAGGCACTAATGCACAATGCCTAACTCTTGTTTTGCACTTTACAAAAATCTGCATATGCTTGTTAATATTTGATTTTCTAAATGATTTTTTTCAGAAGCGGAAAACAGTAGTCCATTGAAGTACACACGTCCTAAAATCGAAAAGGTAGAAGAAAGTTCAATATTCGTTGAACTTTCTCCGCAGCCGCAGGTAAGATATATTACCCACTAAGGCTCTACTAGTAAACATATTTCCCCGGTTTCGCAAAAATTTATTTTACCAATTGGGTAAATTATCTATAGTCAATATATCACATAGTATATATATAGTTATACATTTTTATGGAATTTCAGATTGGGCAGAAAGTTGTCGGAGTTCGACGTGACTCCTGCCAGAAGTGTCAGTTCCCTGTATTTTTAGCAGAGCGCGTGTTTATTGAGAAGCATGTATATCACCGAACTTGCCTTAAATGTAAACAGTGTTCCGTGCAACTGTCACCAAACATCCTGTTTGATGACATACAAAATATGTATTGTTCTGATAAATGTTTGAATGCTAATAGTCAGCATTTAAATCGTGGTGAACACGAACACGAAACTATATCCAATGATACAGATAATCTTCAAGAATTCCAGCGTATCGAGATTGTTTCCAAAATCCGTACGCCAAGTATTAAAGAAGATGAATCAAGCTTGGAGAAAGAAAGAACAAATGAAAACTGTCTTATACCACAAGATATTAAGTTGACGAGCTGTGATTCCATCGACAACATTGATGCCTTATCAAACAAATCTACAGATTCGTCAATAAAAGAAGGCCTCGAAATAGTGCCAAATCCGAATAAACCATCTACAGAAGAAACAAATTTACAAATATCAGAAGAGCCTACATTAGAGGGGCAAGACAAAAATAATGAAAATAATGATAAGAAAAAGAGCGACAGTTTAGATCTGGAGGATACTGATGTACCTATTTTACAACCCGAACATTCCATCACAATTTCTATGGAGAGATTAGACTATGTTGAGGACAAAGTCGAAATTAAATCAGTTAAGGAAAGCAGCGGCAATAATCTTAATCCATTTACTGACAGTGATGACGATGGGCATACTACAGATGACCAGCAAGATATCTGTGTGGAGACGATGCAAACGCATGTAAAAAATAAGTCAAAATCAGATATAAGCCATAATCCATTTGATAGTTCTGATGACGAAATTGAGTTAGCTAAACCCCTTTACCAATCCCATGAAGAGAAACTTACTTTTGACAGAGCTCCAAACCCATCAACACTGCAAACCCTAAAAGCTCAGTTTGACGAACATAAAGATGTCAAAATATCCTCACCTATGTAAGTAGTTAAACTAGGATTTAGCCTAGATGATTTCCATATAATTGATAAACTTATTTTGTTTAATTTAGGTCAAATTTGCCTGAATCATTAGAATCGCGCAATAAATCGCACAAAAAGCATTTGAAATACAATAAACGCCCTGCTCCAGCACCTCCAAAACCAGAACGTCTTAATGCAAGTACTTCAAAAACAATTAATGAGAAGGACAATGCCTTGTTGATTTCTCAAGATTCTGAACAAGTACCGGAACTTCGCAGTTCCGCAAAACGACGGCTGATACCACTGGACCAGAGTCTTCTAGCGCAAGATAACTTGGAATTGAGTAGCCACTCAGAACATCAAAGTCAGCAAAGCACCTACAAGGATTCGGATGATTATTATCGCCGCTTACTAATGCCACCCGCGCTTGACTCGCCTAAATTTGATTTGGATCCCAATGCTGGGCAAGGCTTCACTCATAAACCTGATAAGCTTCAAAATAATGAGATGGATAATCATAATGATTCAATAATCAGCGGTGTGGACTTGAATGTTAGCGGTCAATCCTGTCCTGATAACAAATCATCACATGGTAAATGGAAGCACCGAAAGGGGCCCGCTCCTGCAATACCTCTGACATCACGCAAAGCACTACAGATGATTCCACTAGAAGAAATACGCCATGAGTTGGAAATTATTGAAGTGCAACAGCAGGGCCTTGAGAAACAGGGCGTCGTTTTGGAAAGAATGATACGAGAACGCTGCGAAGGATCCGGAAAAGATGTGCAAACAACTGGTGACCTATCATCAACATTGACTGCTGTCACCTCCGAAGCTTCCACGAAAAACTGTAAAGAGGTAGAGGATCTAATTTTGCAACTTTTTGAACTAGTAAACGAGAAAAATGAGTTGTTCCGGCGACAAGCTGAATTAACGCATATGTAAGTACACTTTAGATGCATAACTGTTATAAAATCTTTGGCTTTACTAAGACAGCTTGTCTTTAATGTTTATTTTATAACTAGCCGAAGACAACAGCGCTTAGAGCAGGAGCATGCTGATATTGAATCTGAAATCCGAATTCTGATTAGTCAGCCCGAGCGTAATAAAACCGATTCGGATAAATTACGCGAAGAAACTTTAATAGCACGGCTTATAGAGATTGTTGAATTACGGAACAAGGTCATTGATTGTTTAGAAATTGATCGCCTTCGCGAAGCTGAAGAAGACTTGGTAATTAATATCAATTATATTATTTGAAATCGCCTGTATATTTCTATAAATATTATTCACAGAGCATCAAACAAAGCCTGGAGCTGTACAACGCTGGGCGAGATTCATCCGCTCCCAAAGCTTCGGCTGAAAAGATGTTAAAAAAGGAGAAGCGTAGTGTAAAGGATGTCCATAAGTTAATCAAGTATAAAAGTTTATTACGCAGATCGGGCAAATCAGAATAATTAAATAATCATCAAATTCTGATAGCTGATATAAGTTAAATGTCTCATAATTTTGTACATTGTTTCTCCATTATTTTAATAAAACTAGGCAGCTTGCTATTTATCCGTTATAACTGTGTCAAAATCAAGGCAAGATAAATCTTCTTCCGACAGGTAATAAAGACGATCGATTGTCATACGATAAATCGCCATGTACACTCCAACAACCGATTGTCCAATGCAGATGACATATCTATCATCATCTATGGTAAGCTACTTACCGATTTGAAACGGTAATTTAAGCCTATGAGTGTGTAGAGCGTTTTGAAGGATATCGAACCTACCACTGACGTCGCAAGTCTACGAGGGGAATCTGAAAAGACAGGCGCCAGCATCGATTCATCAATATCTATACCAAAAACTTCAGGCTGCTCTGTACCCTTTATATCCCACTTAAAGTTTGAAGCGATTGTCTCTACAAAACGAACACAAAGTGGGCATTGAAAAGTTTCAAGCCATTCAACTCACTATGCCCCTATAAAGTACCAACTACCACCAGGGCAACTAGAAACCGCAGGGTCAACCGTAGGAGAATATCAAAAATGGTTTGCAAACTAATTTTGTAAAAAAAAAAATGTTTTACATCAGCTGTGCTAGAACTGTTTACGTACATGAACACATGAATATAAGTGTATTTATGTCGTACCTACAACATAGGGGACCACATGGAAAAGTACCGAGAATTCACAAATGCATATTGCTTATCACATTTCAGTGTGACTTTATTACTCTGAATACCTATATGCGTCATATACATCGTAAATCCTCATTGTGCACATTAATGACGACATGTGAATTTATTGTTTGTATTATTATATCTCGTATGGGATATTTCTTATAAGCATTCAATCAAAACTCTTTCATAAGTCATGACGCCATCGGTTAAGACATAATGACATCCATACTCTCGCCTGATATTCAGATCCGGATCCTCGTTGTTCGAATACAAAAATCTTACTTAAATAACTCTCAAGCACTAAATAGGATTCATATATTCCATCCACGGATTGTTTGAAAATTCCGATTTAACGAATTCAACATAAGTAGTACATATGTAAGCAAAATGTAATTTTGAGTTTTTAATGTAATTTTAACATGAACATGTATTTTCGTTTCGTTATCTATTTGTTTATTGATAATACCATAAGCATTTGGTTATTGGGTTACTTTCTTTGTTGATGAATTCAGCTAATTACAGACATTAATTTTATTTATTACTTTTGATTTAGGTATAAATTGTACATAAAAAATCATAATAAAAGTACAATATTGTACGTATTCATATGTGATTTTGTGGCATATACATATAAACATAAGTAAGAATGTATTGCATGTATGTATACAGTAGATTTAAATTTACATATAAACATATAAATATGTATGTATAAAGATTCAGAAATTAACATAACTTTAATGGTTGCTTCTAGTGATGCGTTCATATTAACCACAAAACATTCAGAGTAGCTTTTATCGTTAAGCATTACCTTTAGTTTTACGCATTATCAAAATTTGACGTATCAAATTTGATTCATATTACACTTGTAATTTTTTTATATTTTTTTTTTTTTGGTTTTATTTTTATTTTATTGTTTGTGAACATAAAATGGAATTTATGAACTTTACGACTGGTATGCATATAAAAAAAGATGAGACCATTTTACACAATGCCACTTCTGTTCAATACATATTCACCAAATGAACTCTCAACTTTGAAATTATGTTTTGATTCCCATGCACACACAACAATAGAACTGTGATATTTAAGAAAATAGGGTTATCTATAAATTTCCCGTGTGTTCTTGCCATTGTACGGTATTGAGCTAATTGTCTGTCTGATTGTGAGATGTTATTTAAAATAAACCACTGAACGATGTTACAATATGTATTATTAATCAACTTATAATTCGGTTGCTTTAGCATTTATTATTCAAAGGATTATGTTTATATGTTTTTTGTTCGGTAATACTTGTGCGGACCAGTTCTTAAAATTTATAAAAGCGTAGCATTGTGTGTATGTGTCGGCGTGCAAGCTTTTCCGTCCCAGCTATATTTAAAAAAAAAAATAATTTAAGAATTTAATAAGTATAAAAATTAAGTGCTCTTTTATTGACGTATTTATCTATCCTCGTTGAGCGTTTTATATACGAATGGCTTTTTTTTCTTTTAGTTGGCTTTGCGGGTATTGCATGTATGTATGAACATAATACAGTTGAAATTTTTGGGTATACATAATTTAGAAGCTCATACGTGTCTTATGATCAAACAATAACCAAACTACATATAAAATTGCAACCCTTTCCACTTTGGGGGTAAAGCTAAGTATGAAGAACTCTCGAATACACTTATTCTGTAACAATTGATAAAGTTAATGTGCCGGTCACGAGGTCTGAATATTCTCATACACGTTGTTGCTACTTGGTATGCATGTGAGTTGTACTTTCACGATCGTTACTTCTGTTAGTCTATATGTTAAGATTTCGTTAAACATTTATAAATTTTTTTAGGTTTTAAAGTTAATTTTTCCATTTATTGTTGTAGCTTATATGGCCGTCAATTATATATGTAAATAGTTTTTTTTTTCACTAATAAGTATGTTATTTAAATCATTCTTATTTTTGTTTGTATATAAATTAAGGACTTAAACGTTATAAGAAAAATGTTTTATAAAGTGTATTGTTTACTGATTTCTTTTTTTTTTCATTTCATCATTACATTAAATTTTGTAATTTACGCAATATAATCTTTGCCTTTTTAGTTTCTATCTGTGAATTTTGTTTGTTTTTTTTTTTTGGTTTTTTTTCTTGTTTTTTTTTTTTAAAGTTTTTTTTTTTTTTTTGTAAATGCTTTAATTTTATTTGACTTTGCTTCATTATGACGAACTTTCTGTATATATGTGAAGTCAGGATTTTACTTTTGATGTTTGACAAATGAGACTGACGCGTCACCCGTTGTTCAAACACATACATATGTACGGATATTACAGTATAATTACCATAACTATCGTGCTATCATAGTAATCAACATAGTGTGCGCACTCAATTTTTTTTTTTATTTTTTATTACTATATAGCGAGAGTCTCCGCCCAAATGACTTTTATACGATTTGAACTAACTTTACGTACTTTAAACTGTTGCTGTTGCCGAAATTCTGACTAAACAACTGACTATCAGCGACAGCTCATCATAGGTTTTGTTTCGAATTTTTCATTTACACTAATAATATACTTGTATGTGTGTATGTCTAGTTGTATGTTGCTGTGTATGTCTGTGTTTTGGTTTGTTGTATAAGTATAATAAGTATATAGCAATATAAATAATTTGTATATAAAGTTCTTGTTTTTGCTGTGGTCTACGTTGCAGTCAACGCCGTTTTCCATCCTCATTTTCGCTGTTGCTATTGCACTACACGTCAAGCATTTTGAAACATACTCCTCTGTCACTGTTTTAGCCCAGAACAGTAACAAAGAACCACTGACATCAGAGCACAAAAATGATATTGGTGCGACATATGTATATTTATATGCATGTATCTACACCTACGTTTGAGGGGATGTCGCTTTTGTTGCTGCTGTTCTGTTGTTATTGTCGCTGCTGCTAAACGCTGACTGCGCGCAACCACCGCCACGTTGACCCTACCCCACCCATTAATACGCATTGTGCACGACACTTAGTTCCACACGCGTAAGAACGAGTCCCACGATCCTGTTGCTACTGCCATACCATTTTCGGTGACCCCCAAACATGAAACTCTGTTATCGTGGCCAGCAAGAATGCCCGAGCGTTCTGCTTTCATTGTGTCCCATACATTACAGTTGAAATCATCATACCCCGCTAATAGCAGACGGCCGCTTTTTGAGAACGCTACGGAGGTGATACCACAAATAATGTTGTCATGCGAATACATGGCCAATTCCTGATCAGCGCGTATATCAAAGAGGCGGCAGGTTGCATCGTCGGACCCTGTCGCGAAGGCTTGTCCATTCGGGAAAAAGGTGACTGCGTTGATATCAGATTCATGCCCGGGGAACGTTTGTTTGCAAACACCTTCTCGGATGTCCCACAACTTGGCAGACGCGTCACATGCACCCGATACAAACGTTTTGCATTGCGGTGCCAGGGATAGTGCCATCACATCTCCAGTATGGCCAAGAAACGAGGTAACCTGCAAGCCTGTTTCGATGTCCCAAAGGCCGCACGACATATCACCTGAGCTTGTCACAATCTGATTGTCGTCCAGGAAACGGCAGCATGATAGATAGCCACCATGGCCCGGCAGCTCACGGGACACACGCACGTTACCTTCGCGTGTCTTTAAGTTATAGATTGAACACATGTTGTCGAGGCCACCGCAGGCGACGTAGCTTCCCGATGGAGCGTATGCACATGTCATCACCCACGATGAGCGCAGCGGTATGGCATGCACTTTGTTCGTGGTGTGCGAGTCCCAAACGATCAGTTTACCATCTTGTGAAGCTGATACGAGGTTCCTGGAGTCATTGCCCCAATGCATGGCATAGATTTTGGCCAGATGACCGCGCAACGTACGTCGCGTGCGCATTTGTATACGTCCAATTGGTTCCAGCAAAGTGGCTGCCTGCAACAGAGACGTATCGCACGCAGCCTTTCGTGCATCTCGAATAGCATTCTTTAGAGATTCGGCTTCTTGTCTTAGACTGTCTAGTTCATTCATTTTATATTTTTTGAGAGATTGCCTCTTTCTTCAGATGTTTTGCTCTTTTCCACTCGCGTCCCTAAGGCTTGTCAAAAGACGTTCGAATCTGAACTGATTGACTTGCTGTTCTCTAGTGGTTACTGGTTTCAAAGCTAAATGTGTACTTTGAATTAGTTTGAAATGTATTTTTTCTATACAAATGCTAAAATCAGCAAACTCACGTTTCTATATATTTTGATTGAAGTATTTTTTGCAGCTTTTCCTGTTGATTTCTGTTCGCCTGACTGCCGTTGCTTCAAGTACGCCTGCATACAAGCAATGTGATATTAGCAGTAGATTCACCGGTTATAGTATGGTTGTTGCCACTTCAAGTCGACTTGCTTTCCACGTCCAAGGGTACAATTTTTTTCTTCCGTGACTTTGGAATATTTTAAATACACCTCTTGTCTGTATCTTCCTGCTAGTTGAGCTAAAATTAATTTTTTTCTTCTTTTTTTTCGTTTTTCAGAACACTTACTTGCCTTGGCCGGCTGTAGTTATTGAGTTTATGTATGTATGTAGCGTGGTTCTTGTTTTCAATCCGCGTGAAAGAACGTCCGTTCGATTAAATAGAACTGTGTACCAAAACGGTGGTATTTTTGTCACTTATGGTATTCCGTTTCACAAATTGTCTGTCTGCGCCGATTGCCTTTTTTTTACTGTTTTTTCCAGTTTACTGTGAACCTCTCTCCTCCTTGCTCCTTTTATCTATAATTTGCAATTCAGAAGATATATTTTAGTTATTGAATTCGACGGTGTTGGATGAAATTTGCTCACAGAGTTCCACTTGTTCAGCTTGTTATACGTCAATTTTTTAATTTATGCAGCACATATTATTCCACTGTTTTTTAGTTAATTTCAGTTTTGTGTTTACACTCGTGAAACATTTAACCATAAATTGAACTGTCCCTAATGAAATAATTTTCTCTTTTGCTGTTGGCCGCTCGATTGGTCCGCCTGTTTTCACCCGTGCTGCTGCCTTCTCTCGGCTACTCAATTCGCTTTTTTGGTACACCAAAATTGTAATTTTTGCACCACCGCTGCCAAAAGTGAGCAAGTTAATGGGAGCAAGCAGTACAACCAGTGTTTCATAACGACGAGTATTGGTATGTACGGCAGCGAAAGCAGGTTCGAATGTGACCGCAGAGTGTCGGCGCGACAAGCATAGTAAAATGGGAGTGACGGTTTATCCCATTCGCACCAACCAAAAGTGACGTTTCATGAAATTGACCGAGCGAGAAAGAAATAGAAGAGAAAAATCAATTTAAAATACTAAAATATTCGAGATAACAATTATTTTAAATAATATAAAGTATTAATAAGTTGCACGTAAATTTATACATTAGCTCGAAATATACATAGCCGCTAAATTCCAATTTGATTTTAAAAAACTATGTACATACACGAGAATATATATATATATTATATATAAATATATATATATATGTATATATAAATGAACATATATATATACACACATATATATTTCAATGACTGAGCTGCATATGTATATGTAAATTTCAATAGTGAACACACACCTGGCCACCGTAGTCGCGGTCTTTCAGAACTTAATAAGTTACTTTATTGATGCTTTTAAGTAACGAGATTACTTTAAAAACAATCAGTTCAACAGCTGCATGGATTTAACTCTGTATATAGATATTAAAACCCGTCAACTAATCGCCCGTATCTTCGACAACTTTTTCACAGTATATCAATCTTAACACAACTCCTCATTTGCACTTTACAATTGGTAGCCAACACCTAGAAGTAGTCCAGACTTGCAATACAAATATCGATTAATTGAAGTAATCGATGTATCGCACAACTAAATGAACATAAATACGATTACACGAATAGAAAAAAATTCTATTTTCAATTATAATGCTTAAGTCTTTATGTATTTTTCATATTTTATATTTTTGTCAGTATAATCTGGGAGGTCCTTCGACTATGTAATTTTTGCTTTCCAAAATACGTGTCAGCATTTCTACTCCCGTTGAAACCTGATTTCAAAATTAGTTCTGCTAAGTATAAATATTTAATTTACCTGAATATCTTTTAAATGGCTTTAATATACAAGAAATACAATATCCGATTTCATCGAAATTTGTACTTAAATTAGATCAAGAAAGAAATGCAGTTGCCTGCAGGGTAACATTTATTTACAGTTTTAAAAACACACCACAAAGTTATAGGCTGATGTTTCTCACTTAAATAATTATTATTATGCATCTCACAATATATTTTTATAATATAATTACGTGAAATAGATGGGTGCGGAAACAATTTACGATAAGTTAGAAATAAAACATCGGGATTAACGAATATAATGCTGTCGAATTTATTTATATTTAACGGGGTT
The DNA here is from genome assembly GCA_035043505.1 of Drosophila setosimentum. Classification (NCBI taxonomy): domain Eukaryota; kingdom Metazoa; phylum Arthropoda; class Insecta; order Diptera; family Drosophilidae; genus Drosophila; species Drosophila setosimentum. Next base: position 14,713,523 of record JAWNMY010000090.1, on the reverse strand, counting down.
AAGCACATATCGACAAGTTATTCAATGCGGCAACGTATATTATGACGTCACAAAACTAATTAGGTTTCATGGTAAGGTAAAGAGAGTCTATACGAGAATAAAGCGTACGAAATCGTGAAATATAATTAGACAATATAAACGTTTACAGTTAATTGACATTTCATTCGTAATAAAATCGAAATCATATAAATTTTATGTTCTTTTATAAGAATTTAAACCACATTTACGTCTTACATTGAACCCAAAAAATATATTGAGAGCTAAGCTATAATGTTGCTTAACCTATTTGAATATATAATTAAAAGTTGCTCTTGTTCTAATTCCATGTTTCAAATTGTTCGAAGAAATTTTGGTATTAAATGGAATGGAATGCGGTTATTCGATTAAAAATGGCAATCGACGCCGTTTGGTAATGGCGAAACAATTGTACAATAATTTATCATAATACCTTTTTTGTACTGATAGCAACCATTTATTAGTTGGCAACTATTTGTCGAAGCCTCCAAATCGGGTTATAATAAAAAATGTAACAACGTGTGTTTACCCATTAAATTAAATAAAAGGATACTTGGATAATGCCATTTTTTATGGACATATGTACACTCTGTCCGGGAATAATGCACATATGCATGTACTAATTGAAATAAAGATCAAATGATTTGGAAATAAACGAAAATTATATACAATTGGCGCACGTACAGGCACATGTTTATTTTCATGCATGCGAAGATATATAAAAGAGTGCATGTGTATAATTGTTTAAATGGATCAGCACTTGCATTTAAATCAGCAGCTTTGTAACGATTTGTATTCAAAAGGTACGTGCAATATACATTCAGAAGAACGAATTGAGATCGACCGATCCGAAAGAGATGCAACGCACCCATTATTGCGTACTGATCAGCATTTAATACACTTTGCGCAGTGTCTTGGATGTAACGGACAAATTCAAAACAATTCGTTTAGCGACATTTGTGCGCATTATTTACTTTATCGACATCCGCAGAGTAATGCAAAGTGCTTATATTGCAGCGGAAACGTTTATTACTATTTACAACCGGGAAAAGTGAGTCCAGAAGTTTTTCACTACTGTTCACCGCGAAAACAATCCAAAGAGGCAAATAAATCTGTAGCGTAAAAAATCGTAAACATGGCAAATGCTTGCACCGACTTTGCCGAAGAGAATTCCGACCTGGAATTTGACCAAATGTCTGAAGAATCTGAAGCGTCTGATTATTCTGATCATGATAGTGAAGATGGCGGCACCCTCGATGATGAAGCACGTAGTTCAATCAACTATCCATCCCAGGCGACCACCAAAGGATCTACAAACAGAAATGGCACTATGGGCTCACAAAGTTCATTGAACAAATTAGATGGAGAAAGCGGCATAGCGGTTCCACAACACAATCATAATAACGCCAAAACGGTAACCGGGCATCCGAACTATGGTTTTGGAAAGCGCTGGTCAAAATCAGAGGACGTTTTACTAAAGGCGCTAGTTGAGAAACATGGTGAACGCTGGGATATTATTGGGCCAAGATTCAAAGACCGACTCGAGCAGCAAGTACAACAGCGTTGGGCAAAAGTATTGAATCCTGAGCTTATTAAGGGGCCTTGGACACGCGACGAAGATGAGAAAGTTATTGAACTGGTGAAAAATTTTGGCCCAAAGAAGTGGACATTAATTGCTCGGTATTTGAATGGACGGATTGGAAAACAGTGCCGTGAACGTTGGCATAATCACCTTAACCCAGTGATTAAAAAAACGGCTTGGACGGAGGAAGAGGACAAAATAATTTATAATGCTCACTTTAAGCTTGGAAACCAATGGGCTAAAATAGCAAAACTACTGCCTGGACGCACAGACAATGCAATCAAAAACCACTGGAATTCAACAATGCGACGTAAATACGATGTTGAACGTAGATCAGTTGGTACGGTAGCTGGTGGTGATTTAAAGACCTCACGCACTCGTCTGATCGAATTAATCCAAACCAATTGCAAATTGGCACCATTAAACGGAAATGTTACCAATTCAAATAAAACAGAAATGATGGCAACAGTAGAACCGAATTGTAAGGAATCGTCTGGCAGCCAGATGAACACTAACAAAATAACAAAAGAATTGAGCGGCGAACCATACAAAACATCGACTCGCTTCTCAGATTTTGATGCACAAAGTGGGAGTGGGCCTGCGAAATGTATATCAATGCCAGGACAACCTCTTTCGCAATACCCTGAAGTTAAGCTTAATAGGCCGACGCCTAACATACTTAAGCGATCCCGGAAACACATTCCTGATGTATCGAATAGTCTTAATAGCAGTACGGATGTATTGAAATGCGAAATTAGTACAAAGCTGCCAGAATCTCCAGTAATTACACCAATTAAAGCGCTGCCCTTTTCGCCAAGTCAGTTCTTAAAATCGCCATGCTTTACAACATTTGAAGATATGAATTTGCGTGCAAGCACGCCAGTCGTCAAAGTTTATAACCGCTACGGAATGGATATTAAAAAGGAATTGGAAACGTCATCAATTGAAACACCACAAAAAGGTAAGTTCCGTTTGCGGTGCTCTTCACACACATTTTTGTTAATTTTATTCTCCAGTAGGTTTAGTTGGCCCACGCACTCCAACTCCATTTAAGAATGCACTCGAGGCTGTTGGTAGAAAGCATGGCGGTCGGTCTTTCATATCATCTAGCCCTACGAGTATGGCAGAGGATCTAGCTCAAATTATCGGCGAGGAGCAAAAGAATAAACTCGATGCCAATTTCAGCAAAGGTGGTGGTGGTGAGAATGATCGCGATGACCAGTCAGACGCTGACTATTCAAATACTCTTGCAAACATAAGTGTGCATTCGCCGGCACCAAAGCGGGCCAAGAAATCATTGCTTCCCAGTTGGAACGTAAACATTTTGCAATCTGGAAGAAAAGCGCAACCGTTTGAAACAGAGACACCAAGCAAATTTCTGAATTCAGGACAATCGCTAACACCTTTCTCCCCAAGCAACATCATGAAGGATACGTTATGCAGTGAAGAGGATTTGCTATTCGATGAAGGCAAAAAAGAAAATAGGCCGTACGGTCAAAGGTTTCGTGGTCTATCCAGCAATAATCTGTTGGATCCAAAGTGGGCTCAAGTTGCTTGCGGCAAAACCAAAGATCAAATTTTTATGGAGGAGGCGGCACATGCATGTCTTCAGAATTTCGACTTAATGCCGCGGTCCTTGAATTTTGAGAAACAAAATTAATGTTTATTTAACCGTTTGAAGAACAAGAAAAATTGTAAAAAAAAAATAATAATATATATATATATTTTGGAAATATGTATTCGCAGCACAAATATGTAAAGTATGCTTATGAATTGTAAGAACCATGCAAAATATTATGCGGAAGCGGTCAAAATAATAGAAGTTTTGCTTCATAAAATACAAATTCTGAATATTGTCAGGGCCCCTTTCAGATTTCCTTTGATTCCATGGATTCTTTTACTGTTCGACGTTTCGTCACATCATTTTTTATCTTTTCCTATTTTTTACGTATGTTTTGTTTTTGTCTGCTTTTAATAGGTGTGGATTTTATGTTGGTCGAAATAATGGGAAATATAATCGAAATATTTAAATCTGACCTAGTTTATTAAGAGTTTGTTGAGTAAAATAATGCAATATTACCTCACCATAACAGCATTCCAAAAAAATATATATATATGCACAGGTGAAAAGCTAAAACTTTTTAAAAAAAAAATTAAATCTGGAGAAGAGTGGACTCCTTTGTAAAACAATGATTGGTGGGTTTCTCTTTGACAATGATTTCAAATACATTTTTGATCGAACCTTCCCTGAAAAATTATGGTAAACGGCGGTTATTTTTACTGAGGGCTATGCAACTAAATATTAAACTTATTTTAGTACATGCGTACATCATATATAATTTTTTTTAAATATAAAACAAAAAAGTTTTACTACTATTATTTTGCCTGGCGCATTTTATGTATTTTTACTTTTTTTTTAATATTATTTTGTTAATTATAATAAATAATTTTATGTCAATCCCGTCTTTCGATGTTTACTTATTGTCATTATTAATTGCTTGTGTTTAAATGTTCATAATTATACCATTGTATTATAATTTATCTGGAAGTTTGTAACATATTGAAGTAGACGTCTCCGCCCCATAAAGTATATGTATTCTATATTAGCATTACTACATTGTTTATGTCTGCATTTGTGTCTGTATTTGTTTTGGGTATATTTGAGTACGCCGAACTCAACTGGAAGTCAGTCATAAAACAGAAAACAAAAATATAAAATTTGTTTAAAACGTACAAAAATATAATATTATGAGCTCTGCACAAAAATAATTGTTCTTTGTTGTATTTGAATTATGTTTGAGCTATTTGTTTGTAACTGGTCAGATAAATAGCACATGATGTAAAATCGATTCTTCGGTTTTGGGGTAAATCTGTTATTTATAGAAAAGAGCTAAAATGGCTAAATTAATTCCTCAAGAAACATTATTTGCAATGTTCTTGCACAAGTTAAGGCAACGAATATTTGTTTTATTAAAAAGAAGCTTCAAAGTAAATGCCTTGAGTGTCCGACTCATCAATAAATAGCTTCTTAGTGCAAAAGAGTAAAGAAGTCAATTTTTGTTGGATTCAAATTATTTTATTGTATGTATCCTGAAAAAGTAACCCCCAGAAGACTCATGTGCATTCAGCTAAAACTGTCGAATCTTTATATGCGTGTCCGTTTGGCCGTCTGTTTATGTCTATGCAAACTAATCTCAATTTAAAAAAAAACTTATCTTGATATAAATTTGAAAATATTCTGCTGCAGGTAGTACATACATATGCCGAAAAGGGTCATTAAATCATTAAGCTGCCAAATAATCTCTCGGGCGAAAGATGAGCTCTTATATAGAAAATAGATAAAGATAAATCTGTACACAAAAACACAATAAAATTGTTTTAATTATAACACCTGTACAACATAACTATATTGTTAATGTATATATGTATAAAATTAAATTATGTCATAGTTTAAATTTGTAATTTTTGTACCATTTATAAAACATGACATTAGTAATGTATTGTGAAGCATTGTTTTTATACCCCTTTTCTACTACAGTTTTAAGCTATTAATGCAACTTTAGAAATATAAATGAATATATAAAATAAATCCGTATTTTTGCCAACGCAGTTCATATGTTAAATCCGAACGCAGCACATAACCATCTAAAATAGCTATCATAGGAGCTATCGGTCGAAATATGGGTTATTATTATCTTAAATGTGTCCGCAGCCAAAACACTTTCGAAATTTACCAATTTTCAACAACCCGAATTTTAGTCCAAGTTCAAGTAAAATTTATATTATTTTATTCGATTTTTTATTATGTTAAACGAGATTTTTTAAATGAAAACCTTTACCTTTAATTGTGACAGAAGTCTTTTTTTCAAGTTTTGCATTTCTAACATTAGTGAACAAGTTTTACTACCATTATATCTGCATTGGTAATAAGTGTGTATATATTAATGAATTTAATAATGTTGTTGTTTTCTAGGGCCTATCATTGCAATATCATATCATTGCCTATCATATCATGCGCTTTCGATTCGATGGAAAGCCAATCAATGAGCACGATACGATAATAAGTATTTAATACAAGTAAAACCTCAATGTTATCTTTGCAAAAACATTGCCTCTATCCTTTTTGACTAGATTATTATGAATATTAACAGTATCTGTGCAGTCAGCCTGGAGTTTAGCAAACCCTTAGAATTTTGGGAGTTATGGATCTGACCATAAGTGCGTGCCGATGAATCCATATCCATATCTGTATATTAACTTACTGCTATCTTTTTCCCTGAGGTAGTATTTAATATGCAGTAATGTCATTTTTATGATTAAGATCTTTGTCTTTGAGTGCAAACGATTTCAGAGATAAAACAATGTTTTGTATAAGTACACTAACTATATAATTATTTATTTTGTATTTTTTTTTGTGACTAGCTATTTAACAATAAACCCTTGAAACTAATATCGTCGGGTGCATTATCAATAGCAAAGTTGAATTTGAACTGGGTTCCATTGTTTGTAAGCCGGCTTGTTGTCAGCGAGGAGACCTCAGACTCAGACACAGCTGATGTCGCTGGCTGGGAAATTGATCGAGTTGCATCGGGATCAGTATCGTTGTCAGTGGGCACTGCAAAGTCAAAACGAAAATCCTTTCCGGAAGTTAGCAGGGCTGATTTTTTGACGTAGCTAGACTTTTTATTTGCATCAGTAGCGGGCGTAAATTTGATTTGTTTCGAAGCTACAAATAAATAAATAAAAAAGGATTCATTAATTTAATCTGCAACAATGCAGGAAAATAAATTAATTTCATATAAGTCCATCATCGCTCTATCTCTTTCAACCACGTATTAGAAAGAGATCAAGTGATGAAGAAGGAACACTAACGGATAACGTATATATAATTTACATATGTATCGATCCTGTTTGCAATAATCTATTCCTTAAAAATTCTATTACCATCCCTTCTCACTTACACAATACTTGTACTCACTTAAGTTTACGTCATAAATATTAAATTATTAGTACAATTCTTAAGCATTTTTTTGACCCATGAGTAAAACAGATTTTGTCTTAAAAGCTTTCTTTGAGTACACAAAGGTAATATTTAAAATATTCAGTTGGTGGTCTCTTACCTAGCAGCATTTTCTTTTCTTCCTGTTGCATTTTGGACCGGTAATCGCCCAGGGCAATCTTCATAACCTGACGCTTTTTTATGAGAGGTGCCGTTTGGCTCGTTAAAGTTTTTAAGTTTTTGGCCGTATCTTCCGCTGTGAGTAGAAATGTTTTATTTACATACATACAAATATAAGTTAAGGATCAATTTAGTTTACCAATTTTTTGGCTCAATTTGCCGGTGTTTAAAGCGGTTTGGAGCTGCTGAACGCACCAACAAAGCTCCAGTTCGAATTGTATGTCGCTTTCCCCATCGAATGTGGTTTTCTTGGGCACTGACTGAATTGGTGGTGGATTACTGACCGATTTTGCAGTCTTTCTGCGATGCATGTTTATACTCGCTTCATGTGCGACTATTTAAAATACATACACATTAACACATACCATGCTTGCATATATGTATATGTGTATATGTGATGTATATTCGAACGCCTTCGTAAAGTCGCCATTTTGATGACGTCAGGGTTTGTGTGGCATAACAGATCATACAATACCATACAATTTAATCGATTTTATTATCGTAAATTTTTTTTTGAGCTAACAAAATTCTGCCTCTATGTTAAAAAAAGATTTCGGTTTGCATTGCATATGTCTATACAATTTCATAAGCGGTTTGTGTCAATTAGCTATTTAATTTTCAGTGATTGATTGTAGTTAAGAAATATATAACATTTGTATTGCAACAATATTTTTTTGATTGATATAATTGACAATATATTTCTGCACGTCGAACACAATATATATATAATATAATATACCACACATATTTCAACAATTGATCTGAATAAATATTCAAAATAAACAAAATATTGCCGATAAATATATATATGCATCTCTGTCATGGAAGTCGCACAGTGTGTTCTTGACGTTAGGGCTACGATACTAGTACTGAAATATTTTTGCCGGCCCTGGCAAAAGCATCGTGTTTCCGTTTTGCTTGGATATCTGCCTTTTTAACATCGTCGACCGACAAAGGTAGGTCGATTGCTCTCGCTCAAAATTTTTATTTGGCTAATTATTTTTTTAATTTTTCCTGTTACATATAGTTGTTTTTGTGACTTAAACGTTCAATATGGTTGCCGTAAAGAAACAGGTAAGTTCTAAACATATATCGAGTGAGCATTAAGTAGATCATTAACAAACACATTTTGTGTTTTATTTGCAGAAAAAGGCTCTGGAAAGCACCAATGCGCGTTTGGCGTTGGTTATGAAATCGGGCAAATATTGCCTGGGTTACAAGCAAACGCTAAAGACCCTGCGTCATGGCAAGGCCAAACTGGTGCTCATCGCCAGCAACACGCCTGCATTGAGGTGAGAGCGAAAATGTTTCGCTATTGTGGAATTCAAAGAAAATACTACTGAGAAGTAGATTTCCATTACGCCCAAGTACGAACAGCAATGTTAAGCTGTTGTAGTGTTGTTGTTGTTGGAACCATATGGAGTCTTCTTTAATGCGGACTGAGAAATATGATTCCACAATCGAATAATTTTGATGGAAACTATGGAGTAGTATTGTCTCGACCAGTAGTAACGGCACATATGCGCAAGAAAGCACAAGAGCGATATAATTTCAGATTGCTCTGATTCGCATGGCTCCAAATGGTTCCAGTAACGACACTCTGTACATGGATGCTTGGGGTAAGGACATCGTCTCAATAGATTTCAACAATTGTCTTGATTTGAAGCTACGCACAACATATATGATGATTTTTGTAATTCCGATAGCCTTGACGAATTTTATTACTAGAGACTCTTTCTGAATGTTGTCAATACTAACTATAGAGATTAGAGACAATTCTCAAACACTGTTTTTGGAATGCTAATTAACAATTTGGTCTTGTGACAATTGCAGGAAGTCTGAGATTGAGTACTATGCCATGTTGGCCAAAACTGAAGTTCAGCACTACAGTGGCACCAACATTGAGCTGGGCACCGCTTGTGGTAAATACTTCCGTGTGTGCACGATGTCCATTACCGATCCTGGAGATTCGGACATCATCCGCTCTTTGCCCGACAATTAAACAATGAAAAGGAGATATAATTTTGTAAATCGGACATTTTTAATAAAAACCCTTTGAAAATGTATACATGGTGTTTGAACTATTATTATTCTAGGTTTAATGCTTGCGAGTTTTGCTTTGCGAGAGATGTTTAGATAAGGTTAGTCCAATGTTCTGGTAATGATACGATATATCGTCGACATTAAAGCGGATATTTCTGTGTAGATGGAAAACTTATTTCAAAATGTAAAAGTCGGTTATAATTTTGTGAGGAGCTCGTATAAATTCACGAATACCACATCGAATATTAAGGGATGGACTAAGTGGCGATAACTTTGGAGTCTGCGCTGTGATGCACAATCAAGCTGTGCACATCACTAGCTCTTTTTTTTAAATAGATTTAAAGTTGCTTTTCGTTTTATGTTCTGGACAAATGCCTTCTGAATATTTATGTGGTTATCATATGATAGCAAACACACCGACACCAGAACCGGAGTCTGTGAAGCTGTTCGTATTACAATTTAGCGCTTGAGTGCTGATGCGGGAGAGTCGACAATGAGCTCCAATCGCTTTTTACCACCTGGGAAAGATACTATTGAAATGATGCAGGATATTAAGGAAATTCCGACAATTTCATCGCAGCGCAATCTAAAAAGGAAAATCAGCGATCCGACCGAGGCCAACAGTTTTGTTATGTTTCAAGGTCGAGACGAAAGCTATCCGGAAGAGCTGAACAAATTGATATTGCCCCTGTCCTGTCAATTATGCAAGGCACAGATGACCTCCATGAAAAGCGCCAAGGACCACTATGAATCTAAGGCACACGATCGTCATATTAGTGCCTGGCTGGCGAAAAATTACACCGAGGTGGGCTTGCAGACGCCACCAGTTAAGCGTCTGGTGAAACAGGGACCAACTGGTCCAAATGCATTCCACTGTAATCTATGCGACTTGGCCCTCACATCAATGACCCATGCCCGCCAGCACTATGCGGGGCGCAAGCATCAATTGGTGGAGCAGAGACGCTCGAGGCCGTCTGGTGCTGGGTTCTACAATGCTGAAGGCAATTGGGTGCGGACTGGCACAAAAGCGGAGGCTGTCGCCGACGACGGTCGATTTGGAATTGGCGAACTGTTCGTCAAAGCGACTGCTGTTGCAGATCTGCAGTACATGGCATCAGAAATGGTTGAAACCAATTGTAATGGAAACCAGCAGCTGGAAGCTAAGTCTCCCGCTCTAGACGAAAGCCTCACATGTAAAATATGCAAAATTAGCGTTACATCCGCATCGCAAATTAAAATGCATTTGGACGGTGCAAAGCATCAAAAGAATCTACGCAAACAGAACCTGGAGGATGATGCAACAATGCCTGCTCTGTGTGGCGAGCCCCAGCACTCATTAAGTACAGCAGCACCTGTTGTCACTGATGTTGATGGGGAATTATCCATGTATCGAACACCTTCCGGCTCGTACTATTGCAAACTGTGCAATAAGGCTATGAATCACATATTCATATTGCAACAGCATCTTCAGGGCAAGAGGCATCTGAAGACTGTGCGTCAGAATGCAGATGCGATTGTTCATTAAAATACCGAAAATGAACAGATATCTGAGGCACAACGAAGTTTACATACCCTTGCAGACCGGAGTCCACCTGCAAACAAAACAGTTTTTCATACAAAAACTCATCTTTCGACTGATCCTTTCTATGGTAGCTGTATGATGTTGTCTTCCGATCCGGCCGGGTCCGACGTATGTACTGCCTGCAGCAAAAACACGGAGATATCCAAAGCTTCCTCGAGATAGCTTAATAACTGAGGGTCTAGTTCGCGTTGAAATAGACAGGCGGACGGGCATAACTATATCGAATCGACTAGTGATGCTGATCAAGAATATATAGACTTTATAAGGTCACAGACGTCTCCATTAGGGAGTTCCAAAATTTAATACCCTCTCTGCAAGGGTATACAAAATACATTTGTATAAGAAATGCTTGACTATAATAAAATACGTTAACCAAAACTAAGTAAATGCATTTCATTCACATTTTATTACTCGTACATAATAACGTACAACTTTTTTTTTTGTGATTATTTTGATTTCAAGTTTAGTGTTTTTTTTTTTGGTTATGCTAATCCACAATACACGTAGTTTAAATCTTTTAGTAGTCATGTAAGTGTTTGACTAAAAAATGCACATTTATCTTTAGAAGTAAGAGCTAAAATGATAGCTGGCGTTATTTACAAGTTTTCAGTAGGAAATGGGGAGGGGGAGGGGGTAAGGGGATATCATTATAGCGCTACTCAATGTTTCACAGCATATCAAATCAATTTCTTAGACACATAGTCGGTTCGCCAAACGAATAATTAGACATATATAATTGCTTTTCGTCATTTTACTGTGAGGGCGAGAACTCGGTGGGCGCCAGTACGCGGCAATGCATTTCGCGAATCAGCGGCACAGTGTACGCAACGCACTCATCCCAGCCGGGTGAGCGCCAAGCCGCCTCTCTGGTCTCTTTGCGATCCTGCAGCGACTTGTAACCTGAACAACAACGAACCATAATCAATTTGATGTGATATTTAGATGGTAAAAATTAAAATGCTTCTCAGCTGTCACTTACACCAAATGTGATGGACATTATAAAGTCGACCAATCTGTGAGAAGAATCCAGCGAAGGCTTCATTGTTGTGCTTGCGGAAGTTAATGGCACGTGCCCAGTTATTTCCCCATTCGATCATGGTTCCTGGGGTTAGTCGGTACGATCTGTTCACAAATATTATTGTTAAAATTAAAATGTTGTCGAACTAAAATATTGGTCGCTTCAAAAATTATAAAGTCTCGGATAAATAATAATGTTTTGAAATTTCTTTAAACCAATTATGAAAGATTAATAAACATTCTCAAAAAATACGAATATTGGAGTTTGAAATTTCTGGATATATGAAGACTGTAATTTTCGAGCGACTATTACTATATGAAATTAATTGAAATTTTTAGCTTGCCGCATTTCGTAGATGTTTTTGCCAGATCGGCTCGCGATTTGAGGCCAATAGCTGAAGGCCAACAAATATTGCAGGTGACGTGAGCGAAGAAACTTGGAACGCTCGTTCATTAGTTTAAGATACTCGGGATCGTTCCACAGATCCTCTTTGGCCTGATCAATTTTCTCGAAGCCTCCCGTGTATTTCCATAAATGTAAACACTGATCCATATCGCCTACTTGGACAGTCCATGATGCAACCAAATTGCATGACAGGCTGGTCTTCTTTTCATTAATTAGGCCCACAGTATTTTTGCTAAATAATGAAAATTCATTAATTTAATTGAAAACTTATCTGATCTGATAAGTCACTCACTAGTTATTCAGATAATTGCCCATCGAATCAGGGCGCACGTTATGTGTATGGAGGGCATATATAATTTCCTTATCGCTAAGCATACGACTGTGCGACTCCTTGGTAGGCTCGATTTTTCGCACCAGTAACTTGGATAACCATGATTCTGATTCCTTGCAGCTTGAGGTTGCTGAAACTGATCTGAATGTACACAAAAACAATAAGGTTTAACAAAGTAAAGAGTAAATAAATAAGATATGACAATCATATAAGATATAATAGAAATGATTCTCAAAGTTCATTTTCCAATTAATGGTCTTATCACGTTCATATAAATATATATCGCATTAGAATTTCTACTTACCGGAAAGTGATAGGGCTAGTGATATTGCCCACAGACAGGATATTACGTAGTTTTAACATTTTCGATTCGACAATTCACGATGCTTGGGATGGTACCTGTGGGAAATTATTTGCATGTTATTTGTGTTACTGTTATCATTCCAGTCGATTTTTGTTTTTAATTGCAAGTTTTTTTTTTGCATTGTCCCCGTGCACTTTAGTCAAGGTGAACTCAGAGTCAGACAAACAAGTGGCACAAGGAATATTTCCCCATCGATTGTAAATGTTGTCTTTCATCTACGGTCCACCCACAATTGGAGTAACTTTGCAATTCTATAAACTTGTGTACCTAAAAATGTTCTATTTTAATCATTTCATTGGAAGCTGCATTCAAATATTATTCTTTAGTATAATATGTACATATGTATGAAAAAATACATCCATATGTGTAAAAGTGCGCTCGTCTTATCACTGCTCATTGCAATAAAATGTAAGACACCGTTGTCTTATGCCATGACAACTTGTAGACCTACTTTTAATTAGTTGCAGTCTTTTTTTTCCAATTAAACTTTTATTTATTTGAAATGCAATGTTAATGTTGTTATGTATTTAAACAAATAGAAAATATTAAATTCGTGCTATAAATAAGTATGGGGTAGTCTGTATAAATATCGATTGTTGGATTGCTACTCTGCGATAAAATGCGGGAGCACAATCGATAGTTGGGAAGCAACCCTTTGTTATGCACCTTATACCTTGCCGAATCTTGCTTGCAAGAATAGCTTATATGTTATTCACAGTGAATGCAATTTTATTATACTTGCAATTAAATGAAAACTATCGGATCGTATATACTATCAGTTAGTATATACTATTAATTCATAATTATTTCCAAGTCGGGGGTGTCATCTACCGAAAACGACACACACATTAAATTAAGAAAAGCCGTTATATACGCATAAGCTCGTTCATAGGTGTCAGGATTAATCGGTTAATCGTAGCGATGAACACGATAATTCAAAGCAAACATTTGGCCTGTGTGTAGCTTGATACATAAGACAAAGAAAACCAATTTGTATTTATCTTATATTTGAAAGTATGTATTTTGATTTAGTCATAATATAGCATGGATGAACATGACAATACACAATTATAGCAATTTAACAATATTGGTGGAGGTTAGTTCTTCCTTAATCCACCCGCATAGATTACCATTAACTAAGTGATGTAAACAAATCAATTTCAATTTAATGGATTAACTATACAATTGGGCTAGCAGAATCAGGATTTAGAATATTTATGTATGTGTAAGGGGCTACATTTCAGATAGGGTAAAACCCTATCGTCTGTCATTTTACAATATTTACAAACATAATAATTGCCAAAACACACAATTAAATGTCCCGAACTCATGTAAGTGATAGTTAAACTTGTACTTACACTCATACACTCAAACATATTAACAAATTTTATTTGATTTTCCACTTTGGTTTTCGAAATTTCTTAAATTTCTTTGTTATATAACATATGTATGTATTTAGTATTTATATAAATTATGGGCAAGTTCTTTTCGGAATACTTAAACTGATTTTCAGAACTATACGAACAAGTTTTCGACTTTATTTTAGTAAGAAGAATATCAATAAAAGTCGTGTAAATTGATATAGAAAATTCTATGTATACATATATGTATTTATGTGTGTATGCTTGTTTGCATACATGTTCATATGATATATGTACGTAATGGATTTATACGAATATTTCTTGGACAAGTTAATCTGTTTAGCAGTTGCATGAAGCATGAAGCATTCACATTCACATTTTTTTTTGTTTTGTTCGAATTGTTTTATGCAATACTATGCAATGGTACTACTGGTACTTGTATGTTGTTGTACGGTTCAGGATTCAATGCTATGAACAATTCCTTGTCATTAATTCGCTATCATTATTTGGATATTATGAAACTGCGACGAATGGCTCCTGTAAATATGAAAACAAATCACAATGATGACAAGACTCCATGATAACAGAAAGCAGCCGGCAGTTCTTCGTGCTAAGTTGTGTTGTACAGCAGCTGGTAACTCTCCTGAAATCCAATGATAAGATAAGTTCGGTTTTATATTTCCTTTGGCAACGTATGTGTTGTAAATTATGAATATTACCTGTTAGTACTTGAACGTGCACAAGTACAGTAAATAGTCTACCAAGTGAGCAGGAATAATTTCCACTATCTGAGATTTTGGCATCTGGTATAGAAATTCGACTGTTGAGCCATTTGTCGGATACACTGCGAAATATAATATAATATAATAAATCCCATTATTATTCAAATCGATAGTAAATATTTGGTTTGTTTCTTTCTCTGTTATACCTAAAACGTCTATTGGTCAGTGCTTGAAGAGGCTCCTCGTCCTTGGCCCATGTGATGAAATTAATAAAATATTTCTCCAATTCTTGGCTAGAGAATGTGCTGTGAGTTTGATTAGCATAGCTGATCAGATTTAGTTCGCTGGCCGTATCATTTTGTTTAGAGTTGGAGCTACCCGATTCCGTTATATTGTGGCGCTCCTTTTGAAAGAAATTCCGAGATATTTGGCACTGGAGATCCACAGTGCTGCCCGACTTGTAATACCGATCACCCACATCGCGCTCATGCTCATCAATTATCCTTAAGGGTGGCTCTGAACGAAAAATAGTTCACACTTTACATAACCAGCCGATCAGTGAGTGAATGAATAGCTTACCCAATATGGTGAGATTGGTGGTAAACACACGCGGAGGATGCGTTGAAACCTGGCACATATAAATGCCAGCATCTTCCCTATGAGTGGGATTAATTATCAGACGCCAATTGTTTGGATACTGAAACTTGACGCTAATGCGAGGATCACCGCTATATGTCACATTACCAACGGTAAGCAGTGAGACCTTCTCAGTTGTTCGCCTCACCCACATTACCTACAATTAAAAACACATTTCACGTAAATTTAGAGCTGATTCGAATATTTCAGAATATGTCATAGATATTTGTAATTTATTGTTATTGAACATACTGTTTTATCCTTTAGCATGCCGACGCGACAATTAAGCACCGCTGCCGTAAATAGATGGACTGAGGACACCAATGTCTTGCCCGGATCAATTAGATTCGATGGCTCCTCAAAGAAGGGTCCATAATGGTTCTCATGATGATACTTGCTGCGAAATGTGCGGGATCGCTCGGCATCCACGGAGTTGCCAGCGTTCCAGTGATTCCTGGAGCGTGTCGAGTCGATGGGTTGCTTAATTGTGCTCCTAACATTCTTCGTGGTTGTCGCCGTTGCCGTTGCCGTTGCGGGTCTTGTGGACGCCAAATCAACCCCAGAGGCAGTGCTATAATTTTTAACTGTTGTGCTATTCGCAATCCATTCGCTTTCAGCTTCAATCCTCATAGATGCTTCACTGCCGCCCAGTCCAATGTGTCCCAGTTGAGTTTTAGATGGCGTCGTTGGTATCCCCTCTAGCATTGGGGAGACGTCGGATGTTGTGGCTGCCGTACCGGCAGCACTGAGTGATAATGATTTTGTAGTATATTGTTCATCAAAATAAAAATTATTCTCTGTGCTGGTATTCGGTTTGCTCCCAATCGTTGTTATTAAGTCAGTGGTGGATGCTGCTGTTGTGCCTGGACAGCATACAAGAAATATAAATGCCGGATTTTATGAGCTAAATGCAATTATAATTCAGTTTTCGCCAAATATAATTTTTTATTACAAATTTAATTGAAGTTTTTAATACATTTTGTTGGAATTGGGATTAAAATAGTCCATTTTAGCGTCAACTTACCAAGAACACAAAGCACTTGTGATGCAATTATGGAGACAATGGCAAGCGCCCAAATAAGGCTCTGGCTCAGGCTCGGGCTCCGGTTCTGGCCTGCAATATTCTGATGATGGGGTTTCAGTAGGAGTGTGTGGGCCTCGATTGATGCTGATGCTAATGATGCGCTATTAACTCTTGAACGCCTCATCCTTTGCACGGGATGACGTGACTTTGATAAGCTGGTCCGTGGTAATCAGAAATCTTCATTTTATTCTCAATGCTTAGCTGGCCCCGACTTTTCCAGCAGCAATGGGCAGCAACACTCACGAATTTTTCTCAATTTGCCAGCCTATTTAGTTTTGTTGAATTACTGAAATTATACATTCAAATTATACGAAAAGTTATGTTAGGCAGGTCAGATTGGTCGTACCCATACTGTGAGAAAACAGCATTCTTAAATCAAAAGGAAGCTTATATATTTAAAACATGTTGTGACCCGGCAGCTTAATTTAAAAACAATTTAACAAGTTTCAACGGTATGAAAATTGTTTTTGACCTATCAAGCGGTGAAATAAAATATGTATATAGACTAGAAGGCATTTCCCAATTCGGCACGGTCTCAATGCCCGTAGGCTAAATTTTCTATATGAAACTTTTTGTTGGGTTAAAACAACAAATTTACTTTTTTCGCTTGCAAAGGGTATCATGATTTTGTCGTGAAGTGTGTAACGCATTGAAGCAGACATCTCCGACACACATTTAGATGAGAGCGCACCAGAGACAAATGTTCTTTCTTGTTGTCAATTTCCCTCGAATGCTGCTGTGTAATTAAGCAGATAATAAATGCGTCTGCCAGTTACATTCCTCATACTCAACTTCATTATACTTTTTTGTACCCATTTTTTTTGTTGGGTTCACGTTATATAAACAAAGAAAGAAGAGCCAGCCCAAAATGAAATATCCCCGTAGACAATGGCCACCACTTGAGCATATGTAAGCTTATAAAACTAAAAATTAGTTTATCCGTTCTTATTTCCAACATTATCTATGGCTACAAACATTTTTAATTATTTTGGTGTTTTGAAAACTTAAATGAATTACACCCTATATAGCCTTTCAAAATGTATTTTTTCGGAGAACGTTACCATCATTCTTTGAATACATTTTGTCACTCATCATATTGATTGTAAATGATTCTTTGCTGACTTTGATCATATCACATAGACACACAGTTGACTTGGGACTACCCATTCAATGGCCTTAAAATACTTTCTAGGGTATATGAAATTGAGAATCTTGATTGCCTGGTTGACAAAAAAAAAATGGTATGTTTTGTAGCAGGATAGAAAGCAAATTTTAAAGAGAATTTTGATTGGCGTAGTACAGATGAATGAAATGAATTAAAGTTTATGGCCACGGTGAAAGATTCTTCTGATAAGTTTCTGTCTTTTCATCAACATCGTCATCGTCATTATTCGTCCATCATAGTTTATGTCCTTACCCCGTCCCGTTGCCCCAAAACATGCTTGCTTATTACATTTCTGTCAACTTACACTCCCACTTCCATTTCCATTTTGCCAACGTCTTCAGGGCGCTTGGGTGTTGTGTGTTGGGCGTTGCTAGCGTTTGCCCTTGGCTCAAGACATAATCACCGTAATAAATATTATATTAGTGAAGTTGGTGTTGTTGTTGTTCCTGTTCTGGTTCTGGTTCTGGTTCTTGCTGATATTTTCATTTGTGTATGTTTTTATTTTATTTTGTTGTTGTTGCTGTTGTTGCTGTTGTTGCTTGTTCTGTTGTCTTGTTTAGTCGTAGCCTTTTATAATTTGTTTTCAGTTTTTTTTCTTATTTTTTTTTCTACATTTCATTTCGCTAGGCACTGCAACATTTATTTATGGGGGGCTCCCTGCCTGAAACTATTTACATAAACAATGATAACAAACGAATGGAAGCCTTAAGGCTTTGCGTATTATAATTGCAGTTGAAGGGTGACCCGCCGACCAGGCGAACTGAATATTCTCAGGTTATTCTCATAAAATAGCAGCAATAAAGGCGACGTTTGTATGGCAAAATTTCATTTTATGATATTCTTACTGCACTCCGCTCTTCACTCCCAGCATTATCAGCAATAACATAGTTATTATGTAGACAATTTTAGAATAAAAACAACAGCCTCCAAAAACAACAAGCGAGCTCCCGTTGCAAACCGTCACGTCCTTGCAGCGTTTTCCTTTATTTGCACAATCCCAATGCCATGCTCACGCTCTGCTACAGGCAAATACAAAAAGGCTCAGGTACAGGTACAGGTACAGGTACAGGACATCGTCATCATTTGCTTCCTTTACCCGACTTTGACTAACTAACTAGCTCTTAACACTTGGCAGCGCCTAGTAACTCCTCCCTTTGAATCTGGATGTGTGTTTTTACTTTCATACACACACTCATATTTATATATATATATATATATATATATATATATATATATAGAGTACAGCACCTGCTGTGCCCCATTGAGTGCAAAACGTGCTTTGCTTTGTTTCATACGCATTACAAAGTAAGTCCTGTACATATTTTAGCTATCCCTGCTGTGTTTATTACACCAAATTCTACTCCTTGGCGTATATTCAGATTAGAAAGTTCTTCAGGCTGCGACGGCTGGTTGACATCTTGGGATTATGACTGTGCTGACTGAGTTTCCCAACTCGCCAACTTTTTTGACTCCTTTTAGACGTGTTTGCTACTGATACAAACGCACACGCACACACCCAAAAAAAAAAAAACACACACATACACACGCACACACACACACACACACACACACACACACACACTTCCAGAGACGGTCAACCGAATAACAAGATTGCGGTTTTGCTTTTCGTTTTGGATTTCAGATTTCGGCATAGAATTAAATATTGCCTTGCCCGGCAGCCAGTGCTGTCTATAGGCAGAGATTGATTTATGTACGCGTAATTGAGCTAAAAAGTTTAAATTTCAGATTTTTCTTAATAAAATTTGATCATTAGCCTGTTTAATGGCAGAGAAGCCGTTGCATGCAACATTTTTGTCTGTCATTTTCGAGCGTTCACATAACAAATATGAGCAACATGATTTTAAAATTTTAGAGAAAATCCTTTTTCAAGGCTGAAAAGGGACGGAAACTGCTGAAATGAAACTTTTTTATACTTTTTTGACCCGACTGGCTCATTAATTTTGCAATCTAAAAGTTAGCTTCTGGTCACACTGACAGTTTTTATACTATTCTCCCACGGGGAAGAACAGCACAACAATTCATTTTGTGCAATTTTCATCTCTTCCGTCCGTTCGTTCGAATTTGGAATCCATCTTGTTGTATATTCATCCGGTCTGGAATAAACCAAATGGCGGACTTTACATTGGCCATAGGCCACAATAAGATATGGCCTTTCGATGTGGTTTTTAAGCACACCTTTCCACAATTTACGTTGTAATTAAAACACACATCTCTTAAAGTAAATTTCAAATTCCTCTTCCTCGCCCTGTTCCATTTTTATGTTCAGTTTGTGAGGTTGGGTTGGACTCGAGACGCGTCTCCTTTTCCACTTCTAATCAAATTTGTATTTATATGAATTGCAGTTAATGCATGTAAAAAATTGGCACCTTTGCTTTTTTCATAGGGTATCTCCTAGTCGAGCATAAGGCGTATCCATTTTTAGAATAGTAACTGATTTGGTAGATTTGGCTTCCTTATGCCTTTTAAAATAACATTTATGATGAAAAAAGTAATTTGTTTTTCATTATTTTCAATTCAATTGCAACCGAAAAATATTAATTGCTTCGTTTGCTTTAATTATGTAAATTCGATTTCATTTAAACATTGATGTAATGTTTGCTGGAAGGTATTTTTTGTAAGGTAGCATTTTGGATCTGTGGCTGCCACAAATTAAATTGAGTCTCCTTTGATGTTCTTGTTTATATTTGGCAATACATGATTTTAAATGAATGTAGCATGTCCTCAATTAAATATTTTGTTTTCTTTTATGTACCTTTGCTTCACTAAAACCCAATTAGCCTTTAAAGCATTTTTTCAGCTATCATGGCAAACATTTTTTTCTTTCAATTTTGTAAATTGTTATATTTAATTTATTTTTAGTTTTATTTAAGGAATAATTAACTAACAAGCAAAGAAACAACTAGACATTATGATAAAAGCAAATGTGATTGCAAATCAGGTCCTTAACCTACGATCCGCAATGGGAGTTAGATAAATAAGGAATCAGGAGAGATTAAGTCAGAGAAAGTTACAGAGAGCAAAAAAAAACGATATTGAATAAGAAAGAGAGAGTGTGAGATAGAGAGATAGAGAGAGGGAGAGATATGTAAGAGTAAGAGACTGAGGTCAATAATGTGTGAAAAATAATTCTTCCTTCTTTTAGTGCTTCTAATGCTATGACCCATTTATTATTCGTGAAAATCAATAGAATCAAATTACTCCTTGGAATTCCTTATTTCTTAAACTTTAAGATGCACAGTTGTGGTTCTTACACAAAGTGCTTTCAACATACCCAATTATGATGTGCCTTAGTTTGATTCAGCGCAATATGGGTATAATATAAAAAGGCATCAATGCGCTTTCCTCCTTTCATTGCTACATAGGACATTCTAGGTATGCAAATCAAAATTCTATGTTGAAATTAGGTATATGAGACTTGAGATGTATATATGCATGAAAA
Organism: Drosophila setosimentum; assembly: GCA_035043505.1. NCBI lineage: Eukaryota > Metazoa > Arthropoda > Insecta > Diptera > Drosophilidae > Drosophila > Drosophila setosimentum. The sequence continues at coordinate 14,692,576 of JAWNMY010000090.1, read as the reverse complement.
ACAGTTATAAATATATATATATATATATATATATTCAAGTGTATAGATTGGAGTTACTTTTTTTGTGACACTTGGATAAATATCTGTCGTAAGTTTGACGCAAAGGAAATGGGCTTAAGTTGCATGAGCTGCTGTTGAGTGGAATTGCACACGGATGCAGCAAGTGCAGCAAGTGCATCAAGTAAATAAATCTCCGCGTCATTGGAGTGTTGTTTGGCAACTAGCTTTTCTAATTTTCGAAAATTGTTACAAACTGGGATAAACTTTCACTTACTCTGCGTTAAATGGTTCGTGTGAGTCATATTCCGAAAATCCTCTAATGCGCTTACAAGCGATTTGTGGCGAACTTTATTTTATCCTTTTTGGTGTTATGTTTGGCACATCACATCACTGGCACTTGTATGCATTCCATGTGAAACAGAAAAAAAAAACAACAACAACAACAGCAACAAAAAACAGCAAAAAAAAAACAAACAAACAGATCTTGTATATTAATCGCCCGAAACTTTATTTGTTTTCATGTTGAGCATTTCAACTAGTTTCTTTGCGTTATTATTTGTTATGTCTCTTTTTGATATTTCTTTTCATCCATCTAGTTGCTTTTGAGCAAGTAAACATAAATTCCGGCAACTTTCTGTTTATTCTTATTCTTACTGAGTAATTGACGACAACGACGACAATTGAATTTGATGCTTTGCCAGTGCGGGCAGCACGTGGACTTCGTTTATCCTTGAAAACAGAAATGAACTGTCGTTGGCAAAAATACAACACATTGCGAATCATCCTCACGAACAGCTCGACTCGCTTTGAGTGAAAGCTCTCGTTGTCGTTCTCTCTGGCTGCACACACTCATCACACTCATCATCATCCCTCTCCAGCTGACCCACACAGCGTGGCAGTCGCTCTCAGCTCACCACTGTCAAGTTGCTTTGTTCCAAGCGTGGATTCCGTTTTGTGTCCCAAAGCTGATGCTGTGCTCTCTGTGCAGAGCTAGGGGTACATTGAGCATCCGCTCATGGGGTAAAGTTTCTCCCACTCAATTACATTCAGTCTCACTCAAAAACTAAAGTTGGCCGACGCTAATTTGGCATTGCCAAAAAGTTAGGTGAGCGAATTAGGGATGCACGCTGGCGTACATATGAAACAATGAGCCAAAAATGTTGCATGCTAATAAGCGCAACATGCAAAACTATTCAACAATTGTTTGCTGTTTATACGGGAGATTTAATTATTTATTTACCATTTGAACGTCGACACTCGTTGCACATATCTTGCAGCTATTTGTGGTGGAAACAAACAAATTTAATTAGTATTAAGCTAAGCCAAATTTTCTAACAAATATTGCAGAAAAAATCAAGCAGATAATCAGACGATAAACTGTGTAAACTTCCAATTTATTTGTCATGATGATGTGATGAACGCAGCTGCCCTTTTCATGCCACTGTCAGTTAATACAAACAGAGTGTACAAGGCACAAATCACAACATAAATTATCGCAAATATATTTCAATTCAAACAGAAACATAAACTTGTTTCAGACAGCATCCCATCCACACATATTATACATACACATATATACATATACACACACACATACATATGTAAGCTGCAATGTCGAAGCGCAACAACAAGGAGAAGGTTGAGGCGCTACGCCGGCGGCATGCGAAATTGCGCTTCAAGAGATTGGTTCGAGTTGCGTTGGCAAACAATCATTGGATAACCGAAGTGGATGAACATGGCCTCACATTGAATGTTAAGAAGAATGTTGCAATGCTAATACGCAAGCAGCACAAGACGGGCATTCTCACCATGGCCGTAAGTCTACATATACACATAAATACATACATATATAGTACACATTTATGTCTAACAAAAATTTTGATGTGTGTGTGTGTGTTGCAGCAAAAAGGCTTGTTAGCCACACCGCACCACACACGATCCATAGCAGAGAGAAAGAAACTGTGCAGCATCGTTGGCAGTCTCGGCTGCTTTACGCAAATACCACCGGTAAGCAAAATGCAAAATACCTTAAACTAATACGCCCATCGCTTGATTTGTTGAACGTAATTGTTTTTTTTCTTTTTTTTTTATTATTTCTTGTTATTAGAAAATGCGTGCACGTTTGGTGCCACATTTGCATTTCATGCTAGTCAGATCGGGTCGTACCTTGATGAAGGAAGGCGATCTACCGACTGCTGTGTATTTTGTGGTTAGCGGTGGCATCGAGATGTCAAGGCGAATATTTAACAAGGTATGAGATTTATATTAATCCATAATTATAGATTCATGTTGTGCGTTGTGCATTGCAGGTTACCCGCAAGTTCGAACAGAAGCCTGAGGTATTTTTGGGACCAGGCGATTGGATTGGTGAGGTTGAGCTTCTAGAGAATAACACCAGACTGAATACGTATATAGCCACAGGTAGTTGATAACAATAATGCCATTCTGTATATAGTCTTAATTGATATTCTGATCGTAGAAAATTCAGAAATTCTGGTACTCGACGACTTTGACTTTAATGCGCTGCTAAAGCCATATGTGAACAAAGTTTGGATTGAGAAGAAAATAGCGATTGCCTCTCTCAGTTACCTGCAATTTATGAATGACGCACAGGTGCTAGATAATTGATCAAAAACGAACATCATAATTGAATGAAATCAATTTTGATAAAGTTCGACTTGATTGTGATTGAAATGGTACTCTAAATGTGTGGAATACCGCTAATAGATTCATTCATTTATTCACAGATTGTGAGCGCCTGCAAGTTCGGGATTTTGCGGCAATATGATCCGCTAAATACGATATATCCGGAAGATAAGGATAACAGTCATGTGCATTTTGTTTTAAGCGGCGAATGCGTTTTATTGCAGTGCCTCCGTATGACGGTATACTATACTTTTAATCTATTTCTATATAGTCTACAGTTGATGCTAATTATTGAGGAATTCCACTGACACACATTCAGATCTCATATGTGAACGGGGAAGCACAGTATAAACTATACAACGTGGTGGTGGAGGCCAGTGAAAATGTTGATGATGACGATAAACCGGATCCGTTTGATGTAAGGGAACTGTTGCGTTCAAACTCTTCGCTTGACGAGGCCGAAAATAACCAAAAGAAAGTGGTACGCAATTAACTCAATTCAATTTAAACTGAAACTGTATCGAAATTAAACACAATTTGTATACAATTTATAAAATACAGCAACGCAAGGCGGAATTCGCGAAAATCGAGGCAAACTGCAAGCTGATGAATCAGAAACCAGTGCCTGTTGTGGAGAGTCCACCGAATTATCAACATTATCAACAATATCATCATCATGATCATCAGAATCATCGTCATCATCAGCATCATCGGAAGAGAAGCAAAGTTGTGAAAACATTGAACAAGTTGTGGGAAGACAGCCAGATGGAAGAATACGACGATTTTATTGAATATCCATCAAGCGACGATGATGATTCGAACAAAAGTCGAGAAACTTTGCCTTCCCTCATGCACAGTAAATCAAGTGAAGTGGCCAAATGGTTGAGCCAGGGAGTGGAATCTGAAGAGTTGGAAATATATACGGCTTCGTCATCGTCTTCCTCTTCGAACGCCTCATTTGCAGGGTCGAAAAACCGCGAGCGAGTATATTTCTTGAATGTATACTCTGTATCCGTATCTGTATCTCATGATATGGCCTATTCTCATGCAGGACAAGAAGAACAACAACAATTATGTGTCGCATTTTATTGACGTTGGATCGTTGGGTTTTGGTGGCTTATTCGGTGTTGGCGAGAAGGGGGATCATCGTGTTGTTATGGCCCGAACGACGGTCCAATGCCTGCTTATCCCGCTCTACTGGCTAATGGATGAGGATCAGAATCCGGGCCACATTTGGCAGCGAATGCGATTCTATTTGGATCGCTGTATACCAACCATAGAGATGCTTTTTCTGGATTTTATCAAGTCGCGTCAATGGTCACAATTCAAGGCAGATTGCATTGAGCAATTCACTCACTCGACCACAAATCCGACCAAAATCGAGGATATACCCATCTTCATTCGCATCGTTGAGTCAAAACATATACAGCCGGATGCTTAGGTATCTACTATATCTTCTATAAGTTTATGCAATACAAAATGTGTTAAATTCTGCTCGAATTAAAGCTTGCTTAACAAAAATTTAATTTTTCTTGTGTAGACAGATAAAGGCTGTATCCCTATATTATCGAGCGATTATAGACTATCGATTTGTATACTCGAATTTTCAGAATTTACAAAATAAATGTCTGATAAATAATATTTGGATGAGCCTGAAAGTATGCAGTATTTATTGGATAGGAAATTGCTTGACTTTGCTTGTCCTTGCATGTTTTTAGCCAAGACAAAACCCGATTTTATTCGTTAAGTGTATACGTAAACCTGGCACTTCTGTACTCAACCAAAACTAATAAGTATTTCCCTGTTTAGCTGAGACAAATGTTTATAGGAAAGGTGACGGATAATAAATGGATAGAAAGGATACAGTTACGATATTGCAAGTACCATATATAAATTTTAATTTCCCAGTGCTAAAAGCTTGGAAAAGTTCGAGGAAATTGCTTTTCCCCACTTTGGGACATAGATTAAGCGTACAAATAACGGTGAATTTGGCAGGGAAATCAACCCGACCAGGTATTGTAATTATATACCTCATTGGCAGCACACAAATTGGGGTATTGAGGATTCCGGCCCCTCCTGCACTGGGATACCGCTCTTCCGGGCCGATAAACGGGATTGTTGATCATATTCGTTACCGCATAATTGCAGGCGAGCAGTGTGCCGCTGCTCCCAGACGCACTCGTATAACGGGCAACCGCGCAACCGATGCGATTGTTGCGCTCATTCACCATAGCCGTAAAATGACCAATTGCCCTGCGATTGTGAGAGAGAGAGAGAGAGAGAGAGAGAGAATGAGGGGTAGAATTAGTGGGCATTGTTATTTGATCATTTAAGCTTTTTACTTACGGTCCGCCACGTGGCCTAAAGCGTTCTATGTCAGCCCTGGTCGCAAATCTAAACTCGTTGAACCAGTCTGCGATGCGATCCCTCAAAAACTGGGCTGTGTCCACGTTGCGCGATGTGAAGAGCACGCTCAGATTCTGGCCGGAGAAGCGATAAACGTTCGTATTGTGGCACTGATCGTGCGCCATGCGGCACTGCTGCACATTGTAGGCGGCCAGGCGGGCCAGTGTCGTGTCCCAGGACATGGTACCCATGCGCATCGCACTGGGGAAGCCTCTCAGGCCACCTCCCGCAATTTGATTGCGGCGTTCATTGTGCAGACTCAGGATTAAACCTCTGTGCCCATTAATGTTCACAAACTCACCGCGGCAGCCATCGGCAAAACGCTAAAGCGTTAAAAGTTAACGGTTAGCAAGCGTTAAGGTTTGTTGGAATTGTTTGGCAATGTTTCACTTACACCGTTATGGCCACATCCGATATGACGACTGCCCCGACAAAGTGAACGATCGCAGAAGTTTTGCGCCAAAACCAATTGAAGGAGCTGCAGCAACAGCAGCAGCAGCAGCAACAGCAAATTCTGGCCTAACTGGCTGACTGGGCGCATTCTTCTTTTCTGTGTTTTGTGTTTTTCTTTTTCGATGCATGATCAGTATTTATAGCTTACGATGCACCACGCCTTCGCCGCCCGACCCTATTCCCTTTCGCTTAAACAATAGCGACAATTCAGGTGTCCCACATGTGGGTGGGTGCCCAAAGGTCATCGACTTATCCATTGTTTAGTCCTCCATACAAATCTAGACTGAATTATTTGTGCGCGCAAAAAAGAAAAAACACAATAAAAAGGGAAGGAAAACAAAACCAGATGCAGTCGAAAAAGAAGCGTTGATTGTTCTATATACAGCTGCGGTCAAAATAATAGTAGTGCATACATATGTTTTTTGAAAATGTTGAAAGGAAAAATAAATACTTAAAATATGGTTCAAAAATGATGAAAATTGCATTTAAACACAAGCAATCAGTACCGAAGATAACTAAACATTAAAATGAATAAAATGAATAAAAATAAGAAAGTCCTAAAATGTAATAATTTTTATATTTATTTTTATTAAATAATTATTGAAATTTATAAATATAGTATTAGTTGTATAATATTGAAGTTTTCTCATACTTTTCTGAACTTGATATAATGGGTGGTTATATTTCACTACGCTAATTATATCGAAAATAATAGTATTTTTTGAAATTTTTTACTTTGCAGAATTGAATTTTTACTTCATATTGAAGATGAGGTTTTTTTATTTTATTTTATTTTTTTTATCGATTTTATTACCATAAAATGAGACTTACTATTTTATTGACCGCAGCTGTACCAACAGACAAACACACACACACACACACACACACACACACACACACACACACAAACATCCATGTGCATCCTTATTTGTAATAAATTGAGCCGACAGCTGTTGTGCACACCTCATTCTGTAAATTACGTATCGCTATCCACCATAATAAGTTCCCGACGGAGTTCAACGAATTAATTTAATTAAAAGAAGAAGCGAATTTTGTTTATTCCCAGTGGAAACTAAGGCTGAATCAGCAACAAATTGGCGTTGCCCACAAGGACTTTCAATTCCAAAACTAATCAACAACATTTATGACTATAAACATATATATGTGTATATACATATATAAGCTTACACACAGATGCATACATACATGCAAGTTAAATAATAAGCTGCGATTAGCTCAGCTGGATTTTTGTATGCTGTTGGCCGAGTTGCGCTTTAATCAAAAACATATTTCTTAACTGTTGCTTTGTTGCTTTTCGATGGGGGGGAACTTTATTACCTGTTTTTTATGTGCATGCAGCATGATGGTGACAGAAATAGAGGGAGGGGAACATGTTAAACAGATGTTGGGAGTATGGTTAACTAATAATAAATTACGATATTTATTACGCTGTTTCATTATAGCAAATTATAAGCTGTTATCACCTGTGCCGTCGCCAATGGAATTGTGTAGTAAGATTATAGAAGTTCGATCGATTGATTAGATGCAAGTCCTGCAGCTGCATGTGTGGAGATGTCCTTTATGCCCGTGTGGCAACTGTGTGTGCAATATTCCTATTTTAGGAACTGAACTTTTCAATCAATTCTCAGGGCTAAACTTTGGTTGCGGCAAAACCGTTTCCGTTTCCTCTCCCCCTGCAACCAAGAGACTAACTCGAGACGTTAATTGAAATGCTGAAATGCAGTGCCAGCATCGGTGTCTGGCCAAAGACATGTGTACATCTATATTTGTTCACCATGCGAAAGAGCTGCTCGGATAATATTTCGTTTGAATTTGCAAAGATTTTAGATTATTTACGCTTTGATATCCCTTTGATGTGCACCATTCGAGCAGTCATCACTCATCTTGAGTTTCCACATACAGGCGGCACTGTTTAATGAAAAGCCCCATAAACAAGTTGTGTAAATGCAACACAATCAAATTCAGATGTATTCAACACACATATATATATATAACACATACATTGGGCACATTAATAGTTAAGAGCAAATTTGTAGATCTGGCTGTGGGTAGGAAACCATCTAGAGATAAACATCCGGTAAACGTAATGATTGTTTTAGGTTTATATAATCTCATTATTCGTTTACAAGTGTTTAGATGACAACTAGACTTTCAATGTGTGCACCACATGTGACTGCTCCAGTTGGATATGGCAACTTGGGCTACAGGCTGAGGCGAAGCATATTACAAGTGTGTATCTTAGGATGCATGTAACATGTGGTGAACTTTAGATCATCTCACATTATGCATAACATCTATGTAAGTGTATAACGGCAATGATATATGTCAGACTGTTTGTGGGTTTACTGTTTGTGCCACAGTAAACCCCAGATCAGATTAAATCTTTCAGCAAAAAGCGAAACGAGTGCTGAAAAGCAAAAGCGAATTCGGTCGCGTGTCTCCAGAGAGTGTTGGCAACGGAATTGCCAGTCGGTTTCAAGTGAACCTTCGCGTGATTAATGGCAGAAAGTAAGCAGCATTTGTTTGTTTTCGGTTTTATTATTTTGTTAATGTAATGAGTATTTACAATTCGAGTGTTCGCCGCAACGAAAACGAGAATAAAAAAAGATGTAACAAAATTGTGAAAGGGTTGTGTTCCACTTGCATGCCAAAACTCCTAAATTGGCACAAATGTCACAACCATGCCACAAGGTATCGGGTGAGCGCGTTCGGACCGAGTGTGTACTGTTGTTTACCAGCCGCCCTGGGCCCAGCCACCCTGAGGTGCCCAGCCACCACCTCCGCCGCCGCCGCCACCGCCGCCACCAATGCCGCCGCCTTCGGAGATGATCTTGATGATTTTAACTGCGCCAGAGCTGCCACCGCCATAGCCGCCACCATGACCGCCACCATAGCCGCCACCATGACCGCCACCATGACCGCCTCCGTAGCCGCCGCCATAGCCGCCGCCAGCTCCTCCATCAGAGATGACCTTGACGATTTTGATAGTGCTTGCACCGCCGCCACCGCCGCCATAGCCGCCTCCGCCGCCATAGCCGCCACCGCCGCCATAGCCGCCTCCGCCGCCATAGCCGCCACCGCCGCCATAGCCGCCACCGCCGCCGTAGCCGCCGCCGCCGCCTCCATGGCCGCCATCAGAAATCACCTTGATGATTTTAACGCCGCCGCCACCGCCGCCGCCACCATGGCCGCCACCACCGCCGCCACCATAGCCGCCGCCACCATAGCCGCCGCCGCCGTGGCCACCGCCACCATAGCCGCCGCCGCCGTGGCCACCGCCACCATAGCCGCCGCCGCCGTGGCCACCGCCGCCACCGCCACCGCCGCCGGAGCTAAGGCCGCCGCCAAGGAAGCCCGCTTGGGCCATGCTGCATACAGCAAGCAGACAAACGAATACCTTGCGTGGAAGAGAAACAGGCACATTAACAACAAAAATTTCACATCACGGCACAAACAACAAAAAAAAATATTCAAAAAAAATGTGCTCGAAAATTCGTTAATCCTGGCTACGAGATTTCAAGCTGAGCCACCAGGCAGGACGCACCTTCATGTTGGCTGTGTGTATGTGTGGAATTAGGAGTTAGGAGTAGATTGGATTGCGACTGCGACGAGAGCTGAACTTCAACTGTGCCTCAACAGTGCACCAACCGATGCTTTTATGGGCCACGACCCAACCTAAGAGCTGAGAGCCCAAAACCAGAGCAACAGCCAAAACCAGAGCCGCTAGCCAAAAAAAAAATTAAAAAAAAAAAACAAAAAAGTTGACCACAGCTGTATGCTAATGTATGGCACTCTAATTGCGTGTCCACGTTATGCTCTTACCGGATTATGCCATCATCAAACAAGACAAGCGTTGGGTGCCTCTCTTTCGCTGGCCAGTGTCTTGGTCAGCGTTTCCATCTCAACACATTTGGTTTGCAGTCGTCTTCGCAGTGGTTGTAACTCCATTCAGCTCGGTTCAGTGTCGACCGGGTCTTAACTGTTGCCGCTCTTTATCGGTTCGTTATGCAATTCATCAAAAAAGTTGCACAAAGGCATTAACGGAATCAAACAAAGGCGAATAAGTAGCCGGTTTTAACACTCCAACTATAAATCCAACTTCGAATCAAACTCCACCTTCACAGTGAACTTACCAAGGGTTATCCTCATAATAGTTTACGCTCAACATGTATCTACATACATCACATTAAAACAATTATTTCCGCTCATAGAAAGTACCTCAATACATAAACTAAGTCCCATGTAGTTTAGGATTTGTTAATTATTTATGATTTTGAGGCATTCAATATTGAGTTGATTATTTTGAAAATTGTCAATTGAAATGTGTGTAATCACTGGGGACAGACAATATCTATAAGTATGTATTTAAATATAAATTTGTTTTTCTTGTTATCGCTAGTATCAGCATATTGTATGCCCTGCACCTGTTTCAAGCGGAAGGGTATATTAATATCGGATTTGCATTGCCGCCCGCTGTTCATTTTATTTAATTTTTATAAAGTGCACCACCATCAATGTTGGTCGATGGGGTCAACCGGTACGCTTATTAATGGTTGGCCCTCAGAAAATTTAACTGCTTTGTAGAGGAACCTTCGATCGGATCGGCACTTGATAGATGGCAAATAGTTTTCCACTGTTGCGATACATTAATTGCTACATCTTCCTCTCAGACATTGCGGAAGCGCACGAATCCCACGCAGTCACGACAACTTACTTGTTTTGAACGGGTCAGCCCCATAATTAGTCGGCGATTATGAAGAGCATCTATATATAATATACAAAATAAATTTAAGATATGACACTCCACCATTTCCAGCTATATGAAAATTTGAACAATTTATGTGGAAATATATGTAAATTTGGGGCTGCTGGTTTCTACGGTTTTTGATGAAGGTTTCTTTGCAGGCAAACAGGTTTCTAATTTACATCATCATGCATTCTTTCAACATGATGTATGTTAAATTTATATCTGTTAGTATATGCATATATATATATATATATATATTTGCATAATCACATTCATAGGAACACACGAATTGATTTCTTGTGTGTTTTAATTCATTATGCAATTTTCAAATTATGAAAAAGCTGTTCATAATCATTGGTATTTTCTATAGCCAATCAATACTTAACATTTGTACAAAAACATCAATTATATATTTTGCTTTGATAAAATTGATATGGATGATAGATCTCTGGGTGAACCAGATAGATCTCTGGGTGAACCCCCTCATTTAATTTCTCTTGCCAAAGTGTACTACTTTTACATACTGAGCATTATATCAATTACTTTCAGTAACGTGACGAAATAATCCTCTCATAATGGCTGTCAAGTTTTCTTTCTGGCATATCATCGCTGGGGCAGAGTGACAAATATGTTTTTAATTTATGGCCACATTGTTGTTGTTATTTTCTGCCATTTGTTGAATAAATTGAGCTAGCTGTAACAACACAACTGGCATCAAATTAAGACTGGTCCATGTGAAATCTCACATAAAAAAAACAAAAAGAAAAAAAAGAAAAAGAAAAGATAAATAAACAAATACAATAAAATAAGTAAATAAATAAAATGAAATGAAGCTTATTTGAGTTACTAAATATCAATAAACCTAATGAGATAAGTGCAACAAGGCGGCTGTTGCTATGCATAAATTATCTTGGTCCATTTGATAATGTCTTAATGTGGTTGTATGTACATATGTATTTAGGTATGTACATATCTGTAGAGGAATGGAGTCGTGTATCCAAGTAGCCAAGTAGCTTGATTTAGTTTCAGCAGAAGCATCATCCGAAAACATGAGAAGCTAATGATGATGTCGTTCCCAATTATTCCTATCGGTATAATTAGGCACCCCGCAAGGAACATTTGTTTTCTCAACCTTGAACTGGTTATATGGTATTGATATATAGCCTGGGGTCTACCATCTGCTCTCCCTCGCCGCATAGTGCAGCAGTCAACAAAAAAAAGCTTAATAGTTTTTTTTAAATATTTTTCATTTTGTATTTTTCGAACTTCAATATAGTTGAAAACGTTTTGTACATTTAGGTAACTATTTAACACAAAAAAAAAAAATTTGTTTAAAAATAATCAGCAGCGATATATGTGCCGCCTTCTTAAAAATATAGTAACAACATCGATCGACAAGGCTAATGCCCTTGCTCAACTCTGACAACAGAAACATGCGAGTCGAATGCCTGGCATATCACATGGCTATGTGGGAATCGGAATGCGAATGTGAATTTGAATTAATTCCAGCCACCACCGCCGGCTGACCAGCCACCACCGCCGGCTGACCAGCCAGCACCGCCGCCATAGCCGCCTTCATTGATGACGCTCACGACTTTCACATCCGCGACGTGGTGTCCATGATCAGCCTCAAAGTGTCCACCGTGGCCGTGGTCAATCTGGCCACCACCTTCGTGAATCACCTTGACAATTTTCACCTCGCCGCCGCCGTGACTGTGACCGTGATCGTGACCGCCGTGTCCATGTCCGCTTTCTTGGATGAGATTGATGACCTTAACCTCAGCGCCGTGTCCGTGACCATGATCGAAACCACCGTGTCCATGATCGAAGCCACCGTGTCCATGGCCATGGCTCTCCTCCTGAATCAATTTGACAATCTTGACTTCGCCACCATGTCCATGTCCATGTCCACCACCGCCGCCGCCATGTCCATGGCCCTCTTGATGGATCACTTTGACAATGGTAGGAGCACCACCAGAGTGACCACCACCAGAGTAGCCACCACCAGAGTAGCCACCACCATGTCCATGACTCTCCTCATGGATCACATTGACAATGGTGGGAGCACCACCAGAGTGACCACCACCAGAGTAGCCACCACCAGAGTGACCACCACCAGAGTAGCCACCACCAGAGAGACCACCACCAATAAAGCCAGCTTGCGCTAGGCTCAGACAGGCAATCAGGCAAACGAACACCTGGACAAAAATCGAGTTTCAGCAAAGGAGTTTTAATTCATTTTTTTTTTCCGTATTCTTACCTTCATTTTGTTGTTGGTTCTGCTTGGGTTTAGCTCTTAGCGCTTGTCAGACGATGTGAAGCCTTGAAGCTTTATCAGTTACTAATATTGATACTATGCTTGTTAGCCGCTATTTATACGCGATCCCGATCCACAGAGCATCAAGAAAATTGCTGCCCAAAGAGAAATGGCCCAATTAACTACAACAACAACAACGTCAGCGCAGCTGCAGTGAATCCGAAAAGAAGCTCAAAACTAGTCTATAAGTTATTCAATATTTGCCTAATGGGTTTAAACCACAAAAAAACACACGTTATCAATATTTGTATCATTCGCTAGAGCATCATACATATATAAAAGACTTTTAATTATAAAAGTGAATGGTAGTATAAAAGTTTGATCTCCAAAGGTAACCAAAGCTAATGGAATGTATGTTTTGAAATCTGCGGTTTTTTTTAAATATACACAATGAATCTCTCCATATAAGAGCAACACCAACGCATCCCAACATCTATTTTAACCAGATATACAAATAGGAATTGACCCAACTTTTTGTTTATTTATTATACTAGAAAGTTTATTTATAAATGTAAAATTAAGAATTACTGCTATTTAAACACTTTCATCTAAAACATTTATTCAGTTGCAGCTTTCGCATGATAAAAACAAAGTAAAAATAAACATTAGTTTGGTTTTCTTTATTCTTAAGTTAAAGTATTAAAAAACAAAAAAAAAAACAGCAGTAATTTGAATAGTGAAACGCTATGTTAATATCATTTTGAAATTTAAAAAGTTGCAAATAGAGTGTAAAGAAAGAGCTAAAGAAAGAGACTGGCAGATAAGTGGAGGAGAGTGCTAAAATGCTGCCATACAACTAGAAACTAGACTTTAAACATTACAAGTAGCGCCGCATTAAGAAAAATTATGTGTTTATTATATGTACATAAGTCAGTTTGTTTGCGTGTGAAAGCATATTCATATTCATATTTAGTGGCCTGGAATCGTTCGATGTTGTAACAGGCTCACAATATGCTACCACTGAGCAGCGAAATTAATCATGCCACGCCTGCTTGCGGCTTCAGTTGATTCGCCAAACAAAGCGACTGCGATACATCCTCAAGCAGCATGTCACGCCAAAAGTTGGCTCAACCCAACAGCTGTTGTGGACAGTTAAATTATGTATCTAAGTCAGTGGCGATCGCAGGCAGTCGACCACATCTAAAAGCATTAAATTCAGTTCGGCTGTCCGGCATTCCCGACAAGTGGTTGCTGCTGATCTGCTCTGTCATTGCCAAAAGCTAAAGCTGTGAATAAAATAAAAATAAAAATAAAAAACATGGCAATAACAATAATATAATAATAAAACCGAACATAAACATAAACCTGTTTGCTTTTGATAATCTGATTTTGTAAAGCTTACAGTTGGTCAAAATGAGATATTTAGATATGTTACGACTAAGTTTGTAAATTAAGGGCCAATGTAATAATTACTTTAAATTATAATTTCGAATATTTTTGCATAAATTAAACAAAAAGCCTTTTATTGGGCCGTCAGTAATTAAATAAATTTTTGAAATTTGTACATGGGTAAATTATGCAAATAACTGCATTGATGTGTCTAAGGTCCTCCCTCAATGAATATTCATAGCTAAATTGTATGAGATTAATGTTTGAATATGGTCGTGAGCGCATTGTGAGTGTATTCGTTGTAGCTAATGTTATTTACTGATGGAAATAGATGTATGTAAAATAGCTCAAAGATACAAGCAGCGAGAAAGTTGCAAGATTGTCAACGCGGTATTATAAAAACCAAAATATTTATTAGCTTGCCGAAGCTGAAATCGAAACAACTACAAAAGCAAACACAACACAACACAACACTCACACTCACACTCACACGGTCACACACAACATTGCATATATTTGGGAGACGCCATAAATAAGACTACATTTGAATGCGTGTTAAATAATAGTAAAGTATAATCTTGAGCAACTCATCAGTGTCAAACCTATAAAAACTCAGTATAGTTGATGCATGTCTATAATTGAGCGCTTCAAATTAATCCACTCTGTGAATGTAAGAAATGTAAATATTCATAATTATAATTTATAATTTAGTGCTACAAACCGGTCGGCTTTGATCAAATATTAATATTTATTAATAGTTCAAATTGAAATGTACATATTTTTATACAAATACGTTTCGCATTTGTACATTATTAACAACGTAGCCAATGCTCAAAGAATCCTGGCATAACCAACTCATAGAAGGTCGAATGGCGTGCCTGGACGACAACCAACATATAGAGAGCACCCGGTGCTCGCTGCAAGGGTAGTCGCAATGCCAGCAGTTGCAGCACATTCGGCTCCACCGTTTCCGACTGACCCACGGCATGGAATTGGGCGAATGGCACAAAGCCCTCAATGCCGCGATAGATAAAGACGCGCACACGACAACAGCCCTCAACGAAGGCAAGCAGCGTCTCGTCGTCCCGCACCCGCATCGCAGTCAACTGGCGGGCACCAATATTGGCGGCCAGCGACTGGAATAGGCTGCCATTTGCATGATGCAGCTGGATGTGAGCCGCTGGTGCTGTCGACGGCGCCAAGGGCGGTTTATCCGAAGTGACTATAGTCAGACGCGCATAGAGCAGCTTGGCACGCTCTGATGGCCCAACATGCAGTCGAATCGTTTCCACAGGTGGCGGCTGCGGCTGTTCACCTGGATGTGTCAATATCATGGCATGAATGCTGCTGCTGGCAGCATCAATGTTTTGGTAACGCTGTTGCTGCTCTTCTGCTTGCAGCTGCTGTTGCAGCTGCCGCAATCGCTCAATCACCGCATGCAGTTGCAGAGTGTCTTCGTCATCCTCATGCCTGCCATCATTGTTAGCCAACAGCAGCATATCATGGATAGCTTGCTCTAGATAAAGCACCAACGCTTGCTGCTGCTGCTGCTCCTGCTCCTGATCTTCCTGTTCCTCGAGCCATGCTTGCAGCGCCTCTAGCTCCTCCAGTGCTTGCCAAATCAACTGGGCACTGCGAGCAGCCAAGACTCGTGCCGGCGTATTCGGCAATGGCAGGGTATCCGTTGGCAGTGATGCAAACAATTTCGTCTTCGATTTGGAAGCCAGATGCAGCTGACGCATTAAATACAGAAAGTCTTCGACAAGATGCTCATCATCGTACAGATCGCTCTCGGGTATGCTCAGTTGTGTGATGTTCACCTCGGTTTGCAGACGAAAGCTGAGATGCTGCAGCAGGCGTTCCCGCAACGATTCGTACTGCTGCTGGCTGAGCGCATGCGTTGCATTGGGATGTGGCTGCAACTGCGATTCAATGCTGGGCCGGCTTAAATACTTGATGGCTTCTTGATAGGTTGGCCCACTGCGTTGCTGTTGTTGTGTGTCGTGCAGCTGCTGCAGCATTGGAGCTGGTATATCCATCGGCTCAATCTCAACTTTGGCGCTGGTCCGCCAGCTTTGCAGATTGGCCAGGCTGCTACAGTTCCAGTTATGTTCGAGCTGTTCCTCGGTTAGGTCATAGCTGGTCATAAAGCTGAACTGATCATTTGTTGCGTTCCCAAGCTGCAGCACGGCAACGTTATCAACGGGTCCGCTCTCGAAGCCACCAGCGCTGTCGTAATGTGTGCCATTCCAACGATAGATGCGCGTCCAACAGCCCACCTCGTTGATCAGCAAATAATTCTCTGCACCGTCTGCCGGTGACTGCAGTGCAAACACCCGACGCACATCTGCTTGATCCGTAGCCTGGTGCAATGAAAAGCGGCGTCGCAATTGCTTCACCTGATACGGCAGACGTAGAACACCAATAAGTCTGGCCAGTCCAGCGCATAACGTCTGACTGCGATCGGCCATTGCGGTAATCTGGCGGCGATAGACATCATGTGCCGGCTGCTCAGTTTGCTGTGGCAATTTAAGGCGCAGCCAGCGCACCCTCCAATTGCCACTAATAACCTGCGTTGCCCGACCCTGCGCCCACAAGCTCCTCTCATGCCAGGCACTGTAGTTGAATCCATTAATGTGTAGGCGCGTGCGCAACTCCGGCGCATGCAGCGTGGCAAAGTTGAGCGGCGTCTGCAGTCGCAGCTGTTCCTCGTGCAGCGTGGCAACATCACTTAAATTGAGATCGGGATCCCCGTTGATGGGCCACTTGGCCAGCAAAGAGCCACTTACGTCCACTGACTGCATCACCAGCGGTGTTTGCACACGCTGCTCATGCGGCGCATTGATCTAAAATAGAAAAGCGAACAAGAATTGCAACAAGTGCAGAGTGCATATATGAAAATCAGACAGATAGAATGATATAGATCGGCTTAGATCATTCTGCAAGGGCTAGTCTAACTTACCAGCAAGGTATTAACATATTCCTCAGTTAGATTGTGTCCATTGACCAGCCCATGCAGCTGCACTTGGCCATCATCCAGGTGCAGCTCTTTGGCAATGAAGGGGAAGCTAAGGTTTTGCGGCGTCTGCAGAGTAACCACTCGCGAAAGATTCAATCCATTTAGCTGGCTGACGTGCAGCGCATTTGTGTCCAGAGCGCCCTCAGCAAATGTGACCGGATCTGGGGAATATATGCACACAAGTAAGTCTTGCACAAGTTGTATATGAATTATATTAACTTTCTGCTTGCCAGTTGCGATCAACGCGCAATGTGTCGTGAATCCATTCGCTGACATTGCAGCCATTGATGCGTTCACCTTGCATCACCAAGTGATCCACATGCAGCTCATCCATTTGTACAGCAGCCTCGAAGTGCACCGGCGTTTGTATCGTCACTTCATTGCCGACGCCATCGATGAAGATGAGTTGCTGCAGCAGCTCATCCAGCTGTATGCCATTTAGTTTGGTAATATGGGTGTCGCCTTGAATACTCACGCGACCCGTAAAAATTTTGTGGCCTTTAAGACTCAGTTGAGGCTGTCGTTTGTCGAGTAGATTATCAAAAAATTCACGTAGCGGCTCCAGACTGCGATTGCCAAGGTGGCCCATAACCGTCAACTGCTGCAGTTGGCTTTGGGCTGGTAATCGTATCAGACCACGCTGCACAAAGCTACCCAGCTGCGGATCCCAGCGTAGCTGCTCCTCTAATTGATTAGCTTCGTCGCCATTCAGTTGACCCTGCAGCTGTAAATGGGCCAAATGCAAGCGCCCTTCCAAGCGAATATCGCCGGCAAAGTCCAGTGGCTGCAACTTATTGGCAAGTCTCTCGAAGGGCACTCCATTTAGTGCCTGCAGCTGCAACGCATCCAGAACACTAACACGAGCCCCGAAACTCTTGGTGCCCACAATCAGTAGCTCCTGGTGCTCATCGCTACGAAAGACTATATCATCGAGCAGTTCGGGCAATAGACGTTCATTGTAGCTGCCCAGAAGCACAAGATCGCTGGCAAATATGGGTGACTGCTGGAAACGCCATCGAGTGCGTAGTTCGTTGTGCTGATCCAGCCAGACGACATCGTGCTGTAGTTGGGCCAGATCGCGACCGTTTAGTGTGGCCAGCACTTGTATAGCGCCACTGACCGCAATGTGTTGCACCTGCAGTTGGCCATTGAGTATGAGCAGCGGCAGTTCATCAAACTGACGAAGGAAGTCCAACAACAATTCGGCCTTGAGGCCCTGCAGTTGCAATGCATGCGCACCCATCGGCAGTATCAATTCCTCCACCTGCAAAGTGTCCGATTTCGGTGGCGTCGACAATACGCTGTTGAGATTGAGTCCATTTAGGCGACCCGTGCCCGTCACATTGTGCGTCACATCGAGTTGATTGGCCTGCAGGTGATCAAAGTGCGCCTGGCTGAGGTGCACCGGCTCATGGAGCGTCTGATATCCGCTGGATAGTGGTATATCGTTAAGAGCGTGGGTCACCTGCAGTTCCGACAGCTGTGGATCGTTGGCAAATCGAAGTCGTGTCGTTGGCGCCAGCAGCGGTGCATCGACACGTAATGCTTGGGTCAACAGCTGCTCCATCTGGACGCCGTCGTAGACACCGCTGAGCTGTAGCTGATGGATGTATACATTGCCCGCCAGACTGCTTAGATTGTGCAGCGTCTGCTCTGTGTGCTTGGTCACAAAACGTTCGATGGGAATGCCACCTACGGTGCCATTTATCACGTGTGTGTCCGATGGTAGCGCCAGGTGCTGTACTTGCTTTGCCGCTGGTATGAGCAGCTCCTCGTTGGCATCGCCAGTTCGCTTAGCCAGGTCACCCAGCAGCGAATCGTAGCTACTTTTGTCCAGCAGTCCACGCAACTGCAAGTCCCCGTTCACAATCAGGTGGGCAAAGTGGCAAGCGGCATGGATGTGATGCGACTCGATCAAAGTGGGATTCAGTGGCGCCTCTTCGAATTGACGACCCTGCGCGCTGCCCATGAGCTGTAAAATGATGAGCGTTCAGTTAGAATCTTGTGGTCAGAATTCAGTGTTTTCATCGAATTTTCAGATTCTAATTTCTTAAGTTTCCTAATATGCGCATTTTGGAAACGTGGTTTCCTTTTTGTAATGGAGTTGAATGCAAACCAATTATGTAATCACCTCCAGCTCCTCGGAAACTTCCAGTTGTGTGAAAGTGACCCAGCCCGGCCAGTCTTCACTTTCGCTCAATGTAACCACATTCGAGGGATCGGCTCCATTGATACTACCGGCAGTGTCGACCATATTCGCGGCTAGAAATAGACAGAGATGCGCATGAAGCTTTGCTCAGTTTGTTCTTATACCTGAGCAACCTACACAGTGTCTGGGTAAATTGTTTGGGTGAGTGAATGATGCTCGTGGAGCTGCCCTGAGACCAAAGATAATCGCCCGGAAAGTTTAGCTCATTCAGCGCACTCAAATGCAGCGAGTCCTCAAAGACAACAGCCTAGATTGGGGTTGTATATGATTACTGCTCCAATGGAATTATGTGGTAAATAATAACTTACGCCATGCACTTGCAGATGCGAGAGGTGAAGCGGCTTTTGACGCCAGACCAAATCTTGTGTGAATTGCGTCCACTTTAAGCCATTGATGAACTCGCAGATTAGATCGCCGGTTTGGTCCAAGCGCTGTTGTGTGCTGGAGGGCAAGGATTCGAGTTGCTCAATGATCTTCGGTTGCAGCAGCTCCAGCCGTTGTGCATTGATCGAACCGTTGAACTGCAGTGTGGCATTCTGTACGTAGAAGGGCACATAGTTCAGCATCTCGATGTTTAGCTGTTGCACTTGGACGACATCAAAGTTCAGCTGCTCATAGTCATAGCTGAAGAGCGGCGGCTGACGCTTGGAGCGACGACTTTGGTAAGCTTGCAGCTCTTGCTTCAATGCCCGTATGTGTCGCAACACCTCATGCAGATCCATGGCAGCATCCGCTGCGGTCCAAGGCTCCTCATTCACAAGCAGTGCCTCCAGAACGGCATCATCATTGATGACCAGCGGCGTGTTGAGCTCATCATACTGGCTTAGCTCTGGCGCAGCTGGTGCTTGAAGGAGCTGTTCGGCGCTAAGCGCTAGCAGCTTGTCTTGCTCCGCCACCCAGTCGTGCATAAACTTCTGTATCTCTTGCAGATCGTGCAGTTCTGAATTGCGCGGTAGCAGCTGTGTGTGTAGTCGGAACAGGCCCGAGGGCGCCGCACGGCGAGGAACTAGCAGCAGTGGTGGCTGCATCTGACGAAGCAGCATCGCACCCGCCAAGCCCGTGTCCCGCTGCTCATCCAAAATGCAGCTGGCGCCATAGTTTATCTGGTTGCCAAGCTCACAAGGGGCCGGCAGGCTCGCCTCGAAGGCTACTCCATTCCAGACCAGCACCTCCACCTGCAGCAGCGAGTGCGTGTCGAAGAACACTCGATGCTGCACAAGCAGTAGCAGATCATCCCGATAGCTGCGTACTGGCACTGGCAGAAACATCTCCACCAGATTATAGTTCTGACCCAGCAGCGTTTTGGGCACCAGCTGACCCTGCACATAGCTGAGTATCTGTGGCCGCAAGCCGCCCAACGCTAGATAGCTGCTCCCACCCATTTGGAAAGCGGCAATGTCAGCGATCTGTGGGGCATCCACACGTTGGCGCAGCTGCAGCTGCAGGCCCGCATCCGGCGACAATTCACGCATGTTATGCGCATAAATAAGCGCCTCATTGGACTGGCCCACGGCCAGTAGTAAATCGCGACCCGTGTCCAGCACAGCTAGCGCCGTAATCGTCTGCTCCAGCTGCAGGCGCTGCACAATCCAGAACTCCAGCCTATCCATATCGTAGGCATAAATGCTAAGCGTTCGATTGTGCATCTGTGCCAGATACTCGCGATTCTCGATAGAAAATGCCAAAAGCTTGCTAATGTGGCTGCCCAGTGGCCAGTGCCAGAACTGTGTCAGGCCCGTATCAGCGTCCAGGCGATACCAGTTCAACTGCTGCTGTGTAGCCACGAGGAGCAGACTCTCTTGAAGCTGCCCTTTTGTGTTCCAGCGCTCGTAGCTGAGAGTCGCATTAATGCCCCCCGCCACTGGCAATGGTTGCATTGGTTCATAGCTTGGAAAGTTTGTGCCATTTACGGGAATTTGTAATTGCTTCCATAGCAACAAATTGTCACTGCGTCGACCCACAAAATAGACGCTGCCATTCTGTTGCAGCTGCTGCCAATGCGACACATCCACGCCGAGCGTAAACTGCAGATCCTCCACAATGCGACTGAGCACAAGCATTTCACGTGTGCGCCGCTTGGTTAGCTCCAGTTGTTTTAGCTGCGCCAGATCAATGCCCAGCGGAATGGTATCCACCACATTGGCTTCCATCACATAAGCAGCAGCCTGCTGACTGCTGCCCAGCATCTTCTCATGCCCATTGCTATTAACTGTGTGATCCTGTATATTGCCTGTTTTCGCTTTGATGGCTGCCTCCAGTTGCCGCACCTCCTCTGTGTGACCCTGCGTGACCACCGCCTTATTGATCTCCGAGCGTAGAGCCTTTGTTGCATTCAGTGCAGATTGGGTGATTATCACCTTGCTGGGCTTAAGGTTTTTTTTCTGATCCTGCTTTGTCCATGCCGGCTGCACTATAACACCTTCCTGTATATAGATGTTGCTAATGCTCAGATTTGCTTCATAATTTGGCTTTCAACTTTCCACTTACCGGAGCTCCATTGTTTTCCTGAAATGCTGCGTGTATTTCGGTGCGCAGCTTTTCGATCTCCGCACGTCGTGCTTCCGTGGAGATGGGCGGGGATTGTGAGCCGCTGCAGCTGCATGTCGTATAGAACAACAGGAAGAGAAGCAATTTCATGTTATTGCTTTTATACACAGTTCCACAAAACAATTAGTTACAATTAATTACAACATTAGTTATCAACACGTGAACACATTTTTTTTATATTTACGAAATTTACCGTTTCTTGCCTGCGTTGCCAACTGGCCTTCGCTCTCTCAAAAGTCTGGCAGCACCAATATCCTAATTATGCTGCCTTTGCTGCAATTAATAGTAGATTTGATTTAAACTTATTTAGGAACAACAGATTTGAATTTCCTTGATGGATAAATACATTTCAATCATTTTCAAAAAAGGAATGGGTAAGAGAGACGCCCAAAAGACTGCAATCATTTTAATTTTGGTTTTCTCATACGTAGCCGAGACAAGAACCATTAACGAAAATTATGATCCAGTTCAACGAATTTTTAAACATAAAAAATTTAATATTTTAGATTACTTGAATGTTGAAAAACAAACTAGTAGCACTAAAGACCTTTTGAAGTGAACTGAATGCCGTAAATTGTATATATCGTTTTTGGGAATTTGTTTATTGTAAAACAAAACCATAGTTAAGTACATAATAAGCCTCATAAAGCCAAGCTTGTGCTGGAATCGCGTCCATAACTGTGCCGCTTATCAAGTTTTAATGATGCCTTGTTTTATGATTCTGCGAACTATAAGCAGCGGCAGACAAATGACTCGGACCTGTCTCTGATTCAGATTGAGCCACATGTTGCCCATGGGTATTTGACGTCGATGTGCGTCGATGGCACGATGACAACACATGGACGCGTTGCTGGCAGCTGCAGGGGCATGCACGTTGTGTGAAAGAATAAAGTGTGTGGTGTTTTTGTATTCCGCTCCCTTGCTATCAGCTACGTAGATCTCTCACACACACAGACAGCTGGCGAGCGTCGTATCTGAGAGTTACTTTTGCAGCAAAGGTAGCAGCCGCGACCAGTCGTGCCTCTTTCTCTCTCTCTCTCTCTCTCTCTCTCTGTCTCTTTTGGCTCTGTCAACTTTTTTTCTTGTGTGTGGCTCTCTCAATGGATCTCTCAGTGGCCAAGTTGAGCAAACTGAGGACCAATCGCCGACTCAGCAGGCCGCTCGCTCGGTTAGTTCTTCTACGGAATTCAGCGATTTTTGACGTTTGTTCTTGTTGCATACACGCATATATAAACACAAACACACAACCACCAACCAGTAACCAACAAACCCTAAACGAGCCACAAAAATGACTTTTTTTCATTAATTTCTTCTGTTATTTTGTGTAAGACAGTGCCGATTTTAAAAATGTAAATATTTTCAAAGAAAAACTTAATTTAAATTGAAAAAAATTGAAACGTGTACATTGCAAGTGGTTGCTATATGTTTTGTGGATCGACCTTTGCGAACTTATCGTCGTAACGGCGGCAATAAAGCAACATCAGCTAAAAATAATAATTAAACAGCGCATGTTTGTTTCACTTATGTGAATGTGTGCCTCTGTGTGCGTGTGTGTGTGTGTGTTTCTGTGTGAGTATCTGTCTATATGTGTGTTGTCTCTGCATCGGTGTTCAAGTTGAAAGCCCAGCACATTAATTGCCCCAACGCTGTATAATTAACAACAGTTGAACATAAGTCGTTGTTGTGTTACCCAGCTGCAAATTATTCAACATTTATATGCACTACATATCAAACTTCTGTTGGATCTGCAAAAAGCAATTTCGTTTCGCTTCAAATTCGCATTTTTTCTCCAGTTTCGCGCGCTCATTCGTGTATGTGCCTGTGCGTGTGCGTGTGTGTGTGTCTATCAGTGTCAGTCTTACATTTCCTGCCCAGTGTCTGTCAACCAACGGCAGACGGACCGAGACACAATTGAGCTTGAGACACGACACAAACATTGCTTCAGCATCGTAGACGCAGCCAAGAGATACTTGCTTATCCGTCCGGTCGTCGCACCTTTTCCTGTGCCCTCTGTTTACGTTTTCGTTTCTGTCTCCGTCTCTATCCCGATCTTTACGTGTGAATTGTGCAAAATTATCAACCCACAAGAGATAACTGACAAAGCAAAAACCTCAATCGGCTGGCAGTAGCCTTAATCTGGTTGGCTCTGCACAACATTTCGAATTGGTGGCAACAACCCTAAGGCAACAAACGCGAACAAGACGTGAGTGCATTTGGTTGAAGGGTCTTTCACTTTTAGTGGACCAAATAACATAAGCGACAGCAAAAGTGTATATTATGCAAACTATAAATAAACAAATTGATTATATAATATACTTATGCGCTTTTATTTGTATTAAAAGGCACGTATTCAATTTAATTTAGGATAGTTCCTTTATATATCACCATAGATTAGATAAAAATGTTCACTTAATCTAAATTTGTTGAGATACTTTCTTATGTGTGATGGAGATGGTATGCTTTTTTTTTTTATTGAGAAACAGTTTTTGTGTTTTCATTTACAATATAATTTACATCAATTTGAAAAGAATTAGGCTGTTGCAAATTCGTATATTCAGTTTTGTATTTTGGCACCAAAGTACTTCAAATGTTTTGTTTATAGTCCCATTTCACGGAGGTCATCTTAATTGTATACTTGTTTTAAACAACTCCAACAGCCAAGCTAAAATAAAGTTCTAACTTTTTTCAATAGAACTACATGTTTGGTTAATTAGCGAATATATTTATATATATATACATTGTCTAATACTTAAAGCAAATCCAAAATACACACGCACACACACAGGTGAAGCATTGAAAAAATGATAAGTAAACCGTCCGAGCTATCCAGCAGTAGCCAGTTGCATAACTCAAATTCGCAGCGACGAGGTAAGAGGATTTCAACAGAAACTGACCGATTCAACTATAAACACTTGCCCAGATGAGTCAGAGAGCTGATGCAACGGAGGGGTCAGAGGGTAGAGCTGCTAATATCCATTAGGCGATCAAAATGCGTACATTTTACAAATGTTGAGATTGCTAACTAAACAAACTCAACACAATCCAATACCCTTACCCCCATCTCGAGGCGATCAAAGTCGAAGCAATGAAACACAACGCAGCTCGTAGCTCGCCAGTTTTTGTAGACTAAATAGTTTTCTGAGCTGTTTGTTTATTTAATTAGCGTTTATGTGCGGACAGTGGAAATAAGTTGGAGAAGCTGCCAGCAGGGCAGTCAGGAGAGGCGTAACCGAGTGAGACCAAACAACAAAACATTCAAGCGATCAAATACCGCCGCAAGAAATCAGAGGCATTTTGTAAGGCGTACCCCTCTTCTGCCTCGTGGTCGCGCGTCTTCATGGGGCACAATCCAATTGAGGTTCATATAACGTTCAATTTATTCGTTGCATCTAGCGAAAATCTTAATTTCTATGCCAGCCGTCAGACGCCAGCCGTTTACTTTCAATCAGAGCTCACTCTTAATCTCAAGTGCAACACTATATTTTGAATTTTTTTTTCTTTTTTATATGACTTGATGGTTTTTTTTTACCCGCCGTCTGTGTGCTGGCCTAACAAAGTGACCGGCAAAAATATATCGACTTTAAGTGCGCTGAAAAATATGAGAAACATATTGTTTAACTAAGCCAAATAGACCTCCTAAGTGCGACTGTATGTATGTGTGTGTGTGAGAGTATAGCAAAGAAACCTTGCATTAATATAATTTATATTTGTATGCTCTAACAATAAACAGGATCTTTAAGCATTCTGGTTGACCTTACAGAACTTATTTTTCATACAAAATTGGAGAGACTTAAGAATGGAATAATCACTTTTTTTTGTGCCCAACTATGACATTCTGTTTCTGGCAAAGAGTAATATTTGGAATGGTATGCTACTGAAGGCGCTTTTTTTTTTATTTTATATGAACTGATCTAATCGGATTATTTATTAAATATCGACAATTGCTTTGCGTTTCTTAATTTTTTTTTTAGCATTTGAGGAGGCGCTGCTGATGTCCGTTAGGTGAGCATTAGGTGGACTCTCCCTCCAACACAATGTTGCAGCACACGATGACGAAGCGTAAAACGCTAATCATAGCCTGGTTTGGGATTGTGCTGGGCCTGTGCATCGGCACCGTTCTGAAGAACTATCGAGCCCTGGAGATAGTCAAGCACTGCAGCATGCGGCCCACAAATCTGAAATCACCGCACGAAATCATTGGACTCGATAATAGGGACACCATACAGAACTCTCAGCGCAATTTGGTATTTGTGGGCGTTATGACCGCCAAGAACTTTATTGAGGGTCGTGCACGTGCCGTGTATGATACATGGGGCAAGGAGGTGCCCGGACGGATTGCGTTCTTTAGCTCGGAAGGCAGTTACTCGGATGAGCTGCCCGTTGTTGGTCTCAAGAATGTCGACGATCGCTATCCACCACAAAAGAAATCATTCATGATGCTTTACTATATGTACGAGCATTATATTGACCGATTCGAGTGGTTCATTCGAGCAGATGACGATGTGTACATCGAGCCAGACAAGCTGGAACGGTTCCTTCGCTCCATTGACAGCTCAAAGCCACAGTTCATTGGACAAGCGGGCAAGGGCAATAGCGAAGAGTTTGGCCTGCTGTCTCTTGAATTCGATGAGAACTTTTGCATGGGTGGCCCCGGCGTCATCCTTAGCAGCGAGACACTGCGTCGCGTCGCACCACACATACCCACCTGCCTGAAGAATCTCTACAGCACCCACGAGGATGTTGAGGTAGGGCGTTGCGTGCAAAAGTTTGCCGGCATACCCTGCACCTGGAACTATGAGGTGGGTGATGCTCTCAACACTGAGCACCGAGTGAAGCCTCATTTCATTACAAAACGTTTCACCCAATTTACAGATGCAGTATATATTGCGGCACAATTCGAGTGGACGCAACGCGTATACGGGCAAACTGAAGCGCAAGGAGATACACAACGCCATCACGTTGCATCCGATCAAGCAGGCGCCGCTAATGTATCGTGTGCACTCCTACATACAGGGGCTCAAGGCCGAGGAGCTGCGTCAGGAGTCGCTACTGCTGCATCGCGACATCAAGCGGATGGCGAAATATTTGGAAGTGCCGGATGATAGCACATATATGCTACCCAGCGTCTCACCAGCAGCCGTTTTGGACAAGGAGAAAGGCAAACAATACTTTGAAGATCATAACATTTTGGGTAAGTATACTTAAATATATTTTTCTATTTTAAATTCAATTTATCTTTTGTGCATGCGTATTGCATCTGTTGCTTGCATTAGGCATTAGTCCAGAGCTGAACAAATTTGTGCCTGCAAGCACAGCGGATCTTTTGGACTGGTCCTTTATATCGCGAAGCCTGTATTCGGCTGGCTCAGCGAATCCGAAGCAAAAAATCGATTCGGCGATGCGCGAGGGACTCGAGGATGTCATAACCGAGGTGATGGAGAACATCAATTACTATTCGCGACAGCGCGGTCGTGTCATTGAGTTTCGTGAGCTGCTTTATGGCTACCATCGGCTGGATGCATTGCATGGCCAGGATCTGATACTCGACCTGTTGCTCATCTACAAGAAATATAGGGGCAAGAAGATGACGGTGCCCGTTCGGCGCCATCTCTATGTGCAACGCGCCTTTACTGGCATCTTTGTCAAGGAGTTGGACGAGGACTTTTACAATGTGACGCTGCAGCAAAGTGAGTAAATGCAACTGACACTTATTGTATATTAGTTACATATATCATTTGACTCGGCAGGTTTGTTGGGCAGCCTCCTGCAAAACAGCATGGCGCGCCTGAGCAGTCACTTTACAATCGCCAGCAATCTGCTGGCTCCACAGCAGGACAAGATCGTTTTCGTGCTGCCCATTGCTGGCCGGCTTGCGACCTTTCAGCGCTTTCTGCACACTTATGAGCGGATCTGTATTGAAGCTGAGTCGCACTGTGATCTACTGGTGGTCATCTTTGGCCCACCCGACGAGCTGACCGATCATCTACGGCTGCTCAATGAGCTGCGTGGCCGATATATCTACAAGCAGATCAACTATATACAGCGTAGTGGACAATTCTCGCGCGGCGTTGCATTGGATATTGCCGCACGCTCGTCCTACATACAGCCGCAGGACATCATTCTGTTCATTGACGTCGATATGGTGTTTGGCGTGGAGACGCTTCAGCGCGTCCGGATGCACACGCAACGTGGCCGGCAAGTGTATCTGCCCATTGTGTTTAGCCAGTATGATCCGAAGCGTCGTGGAACTGACACCGGCTTCGAATCGCTGCCCATTGACGATGAGAATGGTTATTTCCGGCAGTTTGGATTTGGCATTTGTGCCATTTACAAATCGGACATACTGGATGATGATATTAATGGCTTTGACAAGGACATCACCGGCTGGGGACTGGAGGATGTAAAGTTTCTCGAGAAGATTGTGCGCGTCGGTACGCGTCAACATGGATTTCTATCCAACACAGCCGAAGTGCCACTCGACTATAATGAGGCCGCCGAACAATGGCGACGCCTCACCGTTTTTCGTGCCCCAGATCCGACGTTGGTGCATATCTACCATGACATTAGCTGCGATGTGCAGCTAGATGCGCCACAGTATAATATGTGCCTTGGCACTAAAGCCAACTCATTAGGCAGCACCCGACTAATGGAGCAGCTATTCTTTAACAATCGCCAGAACATCGACTTCATCACCGAGCTCAATCTTCGAAAGCAGCAGGCCAGTTGATGAATTGGCGTCGCCGCCACTCTGGTATTTTCCATTATAGTATTATGCTAAAAGTTTCCTATATGTGTGTGTGTGTTCACGCACTCCTTGCCAGCAAAAATACCAAATGAATTACATGGCTAGCTAGTTAGCTATAATCTAGATATTGGAGCGATTAGATTTGTATTCGGCAAGCCGAAATTGGAAAGCTCTTGCAAAACAATTAAGTGTTGTTCATAATATAGTTGAGACCTACTTAAATGCAACGTTCCTTAACAAATTATGAAATGAAATCTATGTTATAATTATAGACATATATATATTTATTTCATTTTGAATGACTTTAAATCAAATTTACCAGAATTTGTGGATTAAAATTAATTTTTGGCCCTAATCATATGTATGTGTGTGTACATAAATATATTAAAATTAAACTTAAGAATAACATAAGCTAATGAACAGGCCAGAAATAACTCATACAATTTTTTTTGCATTAATTATATATTCCTTATGTATATCCATATGTAATCTGGGCCAGATATTTACAATGATGTATTTGTGGTATTGTATACTAATAATTAGGTTTTTGCAGGGGCATGTTTTCACAGTAATGTATTAAACGACAAGGAACAAATGATCGAAGTTGCTCTGTGCAGCAGAGTTTCGTCGTAATAACTACTACAAATATATAATAGCAAACATTGCTTTTAAATTACAAATTGTTTGAATATAACATAGACATAAATCTTTGCTCGCTAGCAAATATTACATTTACATATAGTCTACGGGCTGTATGCCTAAAAGCGCCAGCGCTGAGTTGAGTACCTGACGCACTGCCTTGACCAAATAGATGCGAGCATAGAGCGTGGGCATCAGATTGGAGCGCTTCTGCACGAGAATCTGTTTACTACGATAGTACCGGCTAAACAGTGAGGCCAAATCGACGATGTAGCGCACGATTAGATGCACGGCGCACTGGCCCTGCTTAAGCTGCGACAGCGTTGACTCGACTAAATTCGGGAAGGTTAGCAAATATCCATAGATCAATTGCCAGTCCAACTGCAAAGACATACACAACATTTGATGTATTATATATGTAAATATGGCTATGTTATGTAGATATAACGAACCTCATCTTCAAGCAGACTGAGATCAATCTTATCAAACAGCGGCAACGTCTCATAGGCGCCCGCATCCACTTGGGCGGCAAAGGTGCGTAGCAGCGTTTCGAGGCGTGCCGAATTATATAGTATATAGCTGGCACCCTTGGAGCTACCCGAACCGTTGCGGACCACAGTGGCGCCACTGGAATGACGCACCTCAAACAGATCTACTATGACGGTTGCGTGGCCCAGGCGTTCCAACAGACCTTCAAGGTCCTTATCCCTGGCACAGTCGCGCAGACCATTGCGATGCATTGCTATTAGTAACATATCATTGGAGCGCAAACTGTGTGATATGAAGAATGACGAATGATGAAGTTTGTTAGGTCCAGAGGAGGGACTGTAAGTATGAGGTCAGCATACTTACGCCATATAGCTGTCGCTGGTCAGTGTTGCGGCCGTTTTTTTGATCGGCTCCAGTACGGGACCGCACAAAATGCGCACATCCATCTTATCCGGCTGGTCGTCGGCCAAGCAACGTGGCTGATTGTTGCTCTCGATGCTGACGAGCAAGGTGTCATCGGTCTTCTGCTCTGGAGCCACCAGGCGCCAGTTGGCATAATCGAGCATACGCCGAACAATGTGAAATAGTTGCGTTGCGCGAAATTTGTGTAGCTCTTTGGTGTTGCCAGTGTTGAGGGTGAGGCATAATGTAGGCACACAACTTCCAGAAGACTTTTCGTGCTTTCCATAATTGTCGCCATCGCTCAGTATTGAGTGGAGAACATACGATATGATTGGAGCACGTTGAAAACGCAAGGCGTAGCGTTCCTTACGCAGGATATTGACATTGAGCAGCGGGAAGATCCACTGTTTGCTGTGGTCCAGCAGCTGCTGCACCGACTGCTCGTCCGGCAGCATCTGCTCGGTTTGGTGGCGCATTTGCAATCCCTGCCTCTGGGTAAAGCATTGCCAATTAAATTTACTTGATGCAATGCTGAGATCTCCCGACTGGATAAGATTCTCGTTATGATATCGTATGAGATCGCCATAGCGCTCATAGCGTGGAGTATCCCCATTCTCCGGCCAAATGACGAAGACATTAATCAGTTGTTGTGTTAGTTTGCTTAATGGATTTGGTGACATGTCCGTCCTGTGTGAGCGGATTGAGTTTCTTACGATAAGATGTCCAAATACCGAAAAAAAAATAACCAACTCTATATTCGCGTGGCGGGTCCAGTTGAGGTTTCAGTCCAGATTATTGTTTGACAATATGTGATACGAGGACTTGAATTGTTTGGCAAAGCGCTGTCTGCTATAAAAAAACGATATAGTTAATCTAAACATCTTGTCGCCTGCTGCGAATTTTGAAAAATTTTAATCTGTCCTTACTTATCGATATTCGAACTCGCTTTTCGTTTCTCTTGTTATTATGGATGATAATAGTTTGATAGTTTTTAAGCTGCATGCTAGCGCCACCTATCGGTGATGCCAATTTGTGAGTAAATGACGATGAAATCTTCCATAATTATGAATAAAGACCTTATGTCCCATATGCGATAGTTAATCGTAACTAAATATATTTTTTAATTTCACACTGCAAATTACATCCGGACTACGATTTCAATACAGTAAACTTGAGTAAAGTGTCACTATGTAATGTTAATTCGAACAATCTATCGATAGCTGCGCGTTATCGATTGTGCTCGACAGAAGCTGACAACAAAAAAGCGGAGAACGCACATAATAGACACATGAAATATATGTAGTCATAATATCATGCCTGTGTGTGTGTTTGTGTAGGCGTTTTGTTGTTAACATTCATCATAACAAACAGTGAGCAATGCCGCGTAATTTTGGATCGGGATCGCGCCTGGTAGATCTAGGCGTTGTCTGCCTGATATGCTTGCGCGCTGAGCCTGGATACTGTTCCATCTATGGCCAGGATCTGGAGACGCCGCATATGCAGATTGTGGACAAGATACGCAGCTGCAGTGCACTGCAATTGGACCGGTCACTGCTCTCTCAATTGCCGGATAAGATATGTCACGGTTGTCGCAACGAGCTAAGCATCACATACCGTTTCCAGCAGAAATGCCTCGAGGCGCAGAAGGTTTTCCAATCAGCATCGACGCCCACACTACTGCTGGACGTTGACAAAATGGAGCTGGAGCAGACTCAACAGCTTAAGTTGCCCACCAGCCTTAAAGTCAAGCGTCTTGAAACGGAGCCGGTCTCCTCCAGCAAGGCCATCAGATATTACAATGAAGATAATAATGAGGATGATGATGCTGATGATGGTGATAATGTGGACCCCATAACGCTGATGCAGCCAGAGGATGCGGCAACAGCGCTGGTGCTAGCGCAAGATGTGAGGGTCAACGCATCCGACCATGAGGATGAGAAAATGCTCCAACTTGACGTTGACTGGGGCACTAATCAAATGGAGTCGGAGCAGCAGCAGCTGCACAGACTTTGCGAGTCGGAGCAAGAGCTGGACCTAGAACTGGACCAGGACCAGAATCCGGAAGATGATGACTACAAATTGCCCATTGAGGACACATTCGCAACACCATGCCTACAATCTAACAACAATAGTAGCAGCAGCAACAACAGCAGCAACAACAGCAGCAGCAACAACAACGGCAGCAACAACAACAGCAGCATCAACAACCACAACAGCAACAACCATAACAACAACAACCATAACAACAACAACAATAATAATAATAATATCAATAATAATAATAATAATAATAATCATTATAATAATAATATGCAGAACGTCGCTCTGCGAAATCGACGACCCGCTGAGGCGAAGATTTGTGATATTTGCGGCAATACGTACAAGTATCAGCATGCGCTTAATGCGCACATGCGACGCCACAACAACGATCGACCATATCCGTGCGAGGTGTGCCAGAAGGCGTTCATATCGAATGTGGAGCTGCGCCGGCACATGCGCGTCCACACTGGCCAGAAGCCGTATGGATGTCACTATTGTGAGCGTCGATTCTCGGATTTTGGCAGTAGCAAAAAGCACGAGCGCATCCACACCGGTGAACGGCCGTATGTCTGTGACGTGTGTAACAAGGGATTCGCATATGCTCATGTGCTATCCGTGCACCGGCGCACGCATACGGGCAAAAAGCAGTTCCAGTGCACACAGTGCGACAAGGGATTCACCAAGAAATGCTACCTGACAACGCATATGGAGCAGCATCGTATTGGCAAGCTAAGCACCATAAAGGTGAGCACCGTTTCCCTCAAGCTGCCCACTCGCAAGCAACAACAACAACAACAACAACAGCAGCAGCAGCAGCAGCAACAACAACAGCAAAAGCGACCAGAACGACAGATGCGCTATGACAACAAGGATGCAGCCAACGGTGATGCCGATGTGGATGCGGATGCAAACGATCATGATGAGGACGATGACTATGATGATGATGACAATGTGAGTGCGAGCATGGGCATACGCACCCTTAACCAGATAGGCGGCGAACAGGCCAAGGTGCTGGAGGAGTGCATTGTGAACAATGATTTCATGTTTAACGACGAGGATGCGGACGAGCGGGAGCACGATATTGACGATTATCACGATGCTGAGCTTGATGAAAGCGATTTTCAGCATGTGCAACATGTCAAGGTGCCATACGGGCTCGTCAGCGATCTGCTAGACGCCGACGACTTGGTCAGCGATACCAAATACTTGATGGAATAGGCAAATCCATCTTCAATCCTAACCTCCCCACCCTACACACATTCGGTTTGCATTGTCGATCAATCGGACTACCACATCATATCATATAACTGCCAATCCAAATCGGTTGGGCGCATTCGGTCGAGTTATATGTTATATGTCACCTTCCGTGTGTCGAAGATGCTATCAACTTACGCAAAGCTTCACCCAAAATAAATTAGAATAATGCTCACAAGCTGTGTAAATAATGCCGTTGGCAACGGTTTATGGCATACTGTTTATGTTATTGTCCAACTAATGTTCTCTTTTGAAAGCTTAAGAACAACTGTGTAAATGAGTCGCAGGTTGTGCTCCATATATATATATATATACATATATATATATATATATATATATATACATATATGTAGCATAGCCCTCATAATAAGATACTGTAGAAATATGATTGATTGTACATTAAAATAACGCGGATATGCACATGTTTCTCGACTTTATGGATTAGTATATTTGTCATTAGTTAAAATCAGTTTTTAAAGCAATTTAACTTTAAATATAACTCTCTATAAAAAATATAGTCTAAGTATTTACGTTATATGTTATAGGCATCTGGACTGGTTGAGCTTCACTTCGCCCACAATGATAATAGGATTAGAGCAATTTTATCCGTAGTAAATAAAATATAATTATATACATTTATAAATATTAACATTTTCTGCCTGTAAATGGCGACTTTCTGAATTGTTCTTTTGTGCATTTATTCGGCGGGCTTTTAGTAAAAGACAGTTGTAATAAATATTTTCATTTCACATAATATGTACTTGTATATTTGCTATAAAAATTCGGACAATTGAGCTAACAATTTGTAAAAAGGGGGAAGTTATCGGGTTCTCGGTTTCAGATTCGCACGTTCTTCTCAGCTGCTGCTGTTGCCGAGAAGATGATGAGATGCGAGTAAGCACGTTTTGAACCGGTTTGCGGCGAGGTCAACGTTATTGGCCATGAGGCCCATGGGCAGTGTCCAATGGCTTTACACAATTATTAACATAATTTATTTTTAAACTATTGCAAAACTTCATATCGAAAATCGTATAAAAATGTTACAAAAAAAAAAAAATTAATTAAAATCAAAAGTTTTTGGGTGACGAACACGATATAATAAATTACAGTTTGCCAATGGCGACGAGATGGAACAATAAAACTTGAACAATCCAACAACAGGCGCCATCCTAATCCTCAAAAGTGATGCGGCCGGGCCCATGGTTCTTCATGTAACGCCTATAGGCTTTGTAGCGCGGATTCTCGGCCAGCTTCTTCTTCATTTCCTCATCCTGATCGGCTTTCCACGCAATAAATTTGTCACGCTGCCACAGCTCCAGCTGCATATACTCAGCGGTCTGTCTGTCACCCAGGGAATTGAACTGATGCTGTCCCATGCCCATGTTGCGGCGTATTAAATAAAGCATCTGCTCCTCGCCATACGGCTGTTTAAGCACCGTAAAGCGCCAGAACCACAAAGCATGCCACACAATAAAATTGAATAGAGTGTATGGACAGATTAGTAGCTGCACCCAGAGTATATCCCACAGCGTGGGCTTTGCATAGCCACCCTGCACGTCCATCTTCTCCTCGATGACCTTGCGTATGATGCGCTCCAGTTCCTCCTTTTGTTCCGGTTTCGATAAACGATTCTTGCCCTTGCGATTATGCACACGCTCCTGGATCTCATCGCGTGCGATATCTAACGCCTTGTTGCGATATTTGGGCACGGTGGCAAAGTACTTGATGGCCGCGTCGTAGCGCTGCCAGCCGGAATAGTACTGGATCACCGATATGATGGTCAGCGTGACCACAATCACTACACGCACATCAACTTTGGGCGCCACACGTCGACGATAATAGCGATAGTAATGCGCATAGTACGCATCCGGATTGTCCAGCATGTAGTCGTAGTCGGTGCGGGATTCCTCATCGCGCAATATCTCATAGGCGGTGGCAATCAGCTTGAACTGCTCCTCGGCCAGCGCCTTGGCTTCCTCGCCACGATGCAGATCCGGGTGATGTTTGCGGGCGAGCAGTCGATATGCTTTGCCAATCTCCGATTTGGATGATTCACGTGTGACGCCCAACACATCGTAGCAGTTCTCCTTGCCGCAATAGAGGCCATCCAATAGGCCCAGGCACAACGTAGGCAACACGCTCACCAACAGGCAGGTGTACAGCCATCTTTGCAACTGAGTGTGTGGCATTTTATCTGTGTGTGTTTATGTTTAGTGTATGTGTGCGTGTGTGTGTGGCAAACAACAGCTGTTGATCCTGGCTACCTGATGTGCGCGGTGAAGTCGCGGGTGATTGTCAAAGTGTTTGACAGCTTCACACAACGTTGCGGCAATCAGTGTGCTTGTTGCTTGGCAACTGTTGGGCTCTGTTCTTTGCAACGTTGCTTGTTGCTCGCTGGCGCTTACAGGTCTCTTGGCACTTTCACCTCGGTTTCTTAAGGTTCTTTGCCGTTCTTGTCTAGAGTTGTATTGGTGTTCAACGGAACCACAACGATTTCGTGCCTCTACGAATTGAACTAGCTCTTTTTTACCTTAAGTTCGCAATAGATAACGTTGACTTCTAATGCTAATTAAATATACCAGAATGTTAGGCATTGCGTGCTATATGATATATATACATTATTTTTATTTCTTAAAGCAAGGCCTAAAATTTTTTTGGTGAATGATCAACACTGTGATTTTATTCAATGGACACACGATGCGAATTTATTCTAAACCTTCGTAAGCTAAAGCTATTTTTTTTTTTTTTAAAAGCGCGCTTTGAGTTATGTATGCAGCAAATTGTAGTTCAGTTCCAGAAACCGATTGTTAACTTTCGATAACGCCACCGTCATTCTCCTAATCAGCGCCGGTTGCTGTAATTTTGTGGCGAAAAGCTAATTCGCATAAGGGAAAAGCAAAAACGCATCGAAGCGT
This sequence comes from Drosophila setosimentum, assembly GCA_035043505.1. Taxonomy (NCBI): domain Eukaryota; kingdom Metazoa; phylum Arthropoda; class Insecta; order Diptera; family Drosophilidae; genus Drosophila; species Drosophila setosimentum. The sequence continues at coordinate 14,656,398 of JAWNMY010000090.1, read as the reverse complement.
CGAAGTTGCATCAGTTGAAGAGAAAATTAAAAAAAGGAAACATTTTTTTTCCGGCAATTGAATGAGTTTTATATGGTATGATTTGATGAGACAGACGTTTTATTTTATATGGATGTCTTTGAATGCCTAGAGTCCTTGGGTTTTAATGGTTGGAAGTTTGGTTTGACGATGCTAATAGGATATTCTCAAAGTTTCGTATAACGTATTTATGCCAAGAATTATTAAGTTTTTATTAAGCTTGAATGGTTAATAAATAATTTTATTCATTTTCAAATACACCAATATGCTATTAGATTATTATATCGATAAATTTTGAATCAGAAGAACGGCCTTGCCATATAGTTTTCGCACTATATGGCCACGCTATGCGGCAGCGTTCACAGCTGTTTGACCCAAAACAAATTGCAAATATTTGAGAAATTTGGGATTTGAATCAATCAGTGTTTTGTAACAACAAGGGGGCATGCAGCGCGCAAACAGTTGGCACAGAGTAGTACTTCAGCATCTAGAACAGGACCGCTTTCAACTTTGACGCAGCCAACTGCCTGGAAACATCACTGGCAATGATGCCGATGCCTATGCCCGCATACGCATACGATGTGGCCAGCCGCACTCACACGCCTGCTAAGAAGACGCATTATTTATATAATCCTTGTACTGCTGGCCCTTGTTTACATATTTGGCAACCTCTTTGATCGGGTGAGTGATAGAATAAAACAGTTCAACCGATTGATTTCATAATTTTGCATTTTTCCCAGCAGAAGGGAGCATTTAGCGTGCTTCACTACGATGAATATAAAGCTCAACGGACGCGACCGCTACTTTGGCAGCAGCAGCTGCTGCCACCCGAAGAACATCTCAATCGGACACGCGATCCGGACCAACGTTGCCGCAACTCGGTGCAGGGTCGCAACATACTGGTGGATGAGCATGGTTTTGTATGCAAACGTGATCAGATGCTGGTCAATGGTTGCTGCAATGTGGAGTTGCCCGGCATCAGCTATTACAGCTGTCACAGCTGCAATGCCACATCGCACTGCTGCGCCATCTACGAACATTGTATCTCCTGTTGCCTGCATCCGAACAAGCAGTCGCTTTTGGAGCAGGTACTGCAGGCATCAGATACACAAAAATACATCTATGCCAGCGTTGTGGATCACTTCGAGCTGTGCCTGGTCAAGTGTCGCACCAATTCGCACTCTGTTGAGCACGAAAACAAGTATCGCAATGAGAACGCCAAGTATTGCTATGGCACGACCAAGGCGCACGAGAGTCAGCGCGAAGTTGCACCTAGTGGCGGTCAGGGTTAGTTAAATAGTAATAGAACAGCGGTCACGTGCAATCTCTATATGTCATGTTCAATAGTTTAGATGCTAAACATTGCATTGATTTTAAGTTGTCCGGGCACTTGCCAAAAGGTAATCCAAATTTGAACTCTACACGTTGGCAAGTGACAACGAGTTAGTTATATTCAAATTCGCCATGTTGACAGCAATCTTAAACAGTTGAGGTGCTTATAGATCTCAGGGTTTGACATATACTAAGAATTTAGTAATCAAGTACAATGAACGTCTTGCAGTTATGAACAATTTTTCTGTAATTAACCTTAGCTTTATATTAAGGGTTTTTTGTTTTTATTTTTTCAACAACAATTGTACATTGATATTTATAGTTATAATCTATGTTTACATATTTTATAATTTGCTCGATAGTAATTTATTTTAAATATATGCTAAACATTAGAAGTACTACAAATGGCTGAAAGATGGTTAAATGCTTTTAATTATGCATGTGTAGACAGTAGAGGCTCCTGGAATATTTCGTCGTGATTGATGCCGTAATGAATAATGCCATCACGCACATAGCCCCAGGCCATACGGCTTGAGCTCCAACTGATGCCCACTTCGCCTTTGTAGTCGATAACAATGGCGCCGCCAGTACCGCCAATACGTTTCGTCATCTGCTGACATTCCTGCTCAGCGGCTGCTTGGGCTGTGAGGCCCTGATGCTGGATGGCGCCCATTATGCGCTGTGCAAGATTGTAGCGCATTATGGTCTCACCGTGGCCGGTAGTAGAGACGCCTCCGATACTATTATCCGCATAGGTGCCACAACCGAGCAGTGGTGTGTCGCCAATCCGTCCCGGCCACTTGCCCGTAATGCCTCCCGTCGATGTGCCTACCACAATGTGGCCACTCACATCCATGGCAACGGCACCCACAGTTTCACCAATCGGATCGGAGCGCGCCTCATCTAGTTCGGTGCGTGCAAAGGTCGTATCCAAGCCCAGTGACTCCTGGTCCAGGAACTCACGCAATGCCTGCTGAGCGCTCTCTGTAACAAGAGCGCCCACCGCCAGCCGCTCGCTGCCCGTGCTTAGCGCCAAGTTCAGCGCTTCCTGGCCGCCCAGAAAGACATGTCTTCGCTTCTCCATTAATCGACGTGCCACCGTTATTGGGTGCATAACATCACGCAGCAATGTTACGCAGCCGGCGCGCAATTCGTGCCCCTCCATTAAGCTGGCCTCCATTTCTACATCGCCGGCGGTGTTCAGGCAGGAGCCGTAGCCTGCATTGAAAGACTCATCCAGTTCCATGGAGTTAACGGCTGCCTCAACAGCATCTAGTGCACTGCTGAACGACGGCGATGTCGGCTCAAGATGTTTCCATGCAGATCGGAGTGCTTCCTTGATGCCCTTGAATTTGCCCGCAATCCGGGAGTCGGTTATGTCACCAGCTCCTCCATGTATGAGTAGCACTGGTCGTGGCATATTTATTTTCACCGAATAATGCTTTAAATTGCTTTCGACCTGCGCTGCGTTTGCCACGAACTGAACGCCTCCTCCAAGTGCAGCGAAAAATTTGTCTTTGTCTTGTTTTGCTGCTTCAACGATTTCTGTGTTTGCATTATGCTTATCTCATTTTTGTGTTTATTGCTCTTTGTTTTGAACTTGCTGCTCTCAGCTTGCTGTATAGTAGAGTGAACCTGTTTCGACGCACTCACATTTTCAGACACATACACATTCACATTCACATTCACATTCAGATTCAGATTCGCCTTCGCACTCGCATTCACATCTGCAGTTTCATTAAATTCCATCACTTTTCTTATTGTTTTTCGAAAAAAACAATCTCGAGTTGCTAATATATTGCATATTCTCTTGTAGAAATCACTAGAAATCGAGAGAACACACCAAAGAATGATTATCTATGCATGCTAAAGATTACATATCGGTGTTGACCGGTTTTAATCTGCTGAAATAAAAGTATTTGTTCGTAGTTTAAAATGAAAATATATTTTTGGTACGCCTCGTTTTATTCAAATTTGAAATATTTGATTTTAACAGAAGTTTATCGTGGATTTTTTGCAAAAGATTTTAAAAACTATGAAACTATGCCAAAACTGAAGTTAAGGTGCTTTCGTTAGGGACACATCGATGGTTAACCACAAGGCAATAATGTTCCAAAGGCGTTCACAAAAATAGGGAGTGTGTACAGAAAGAAGTTGGCCTCAAATATATGGCGGGAGGTGCACGTTGTGGAGAAACTTATAGGGGAGTTTGAGAAAAGCAATCAACAGTCTGAGATGTATTTGGTTACACATTCATTATGCATATATATTACTCAGAAACAACTATTGATATTCGATATATGTACGAAGGATGTGAACAATTTTAATTGAGTGCTGTTGCATCTTCCGTCTTCTCTGTCCCATCATCTTTTAATTGGCTTTCAAGTGCCGCTTTGGTTTCAGCTCTTTACCATATGAATGACCTTACAGCACTGCAGTGAAAGGCAATTGGCTGGCTTGGGCATTGCTTAACCAGATGACATGTTCAGCACACCCAGCCACACACACACACACACACCCAAACGCACACACACAACACACAACATGCACATGCATATGCATTTATTAACAGCTTTGGAAGTGAGCTGCGTCTTTCTGCATATTTCAGAAGGGGACATGCCACTGCGGTGTGTGCTTTCCAGGTTGGATGCTGTTGTCAGTTGCCTGCCTGCATTTGGCGATTTTTGACGTGTTGCACTTGCGTAGGTGGCCTCAAGGCTGTTGTGTTGTATGGTTGTTGATATGTCCTGATGCAAATGGCGGACTACACTCAGGAAAAAATCGCCATGAATTTTGATGAACATTTTGCATTTTAATTAATTAGAAAAAAAAAAACTTAATTAAATAGCATTTTATCTCTAATATAGCCAGTCGAGAGAGCAATTTTCATTTCTATTTTCTGAATTTCAGAGAGCATATTTTTTCGACATATTAGAGATAACGATCTGAAATTTTAAATACATACTGGTCTGCGTCTGGTCAGACATAATTGGAGTGCTACGTCCACTAGGATGCTGGAAAATCTGATATTGCAAATCTATAAAGCTAAATAATTTGAAGGTTGATGGTGATGTAGATGGTAGATGGAGAAAAGATTAATGGGAATCTCCTTCAAAGATCGGTATTTCTTGGCTACACCCAGCGTGTTCTGCGGCACCTTTCATCAGATGGTATAACTTATGGTATTAGAGTATTACGCCGTCGGTTACGCCCTACTACAGCGTTCCCACATCTTATAAACGTATTTCTTAATAGTAGGAAATACTTCTAAAAAGAAAAACATCATACTTTTGGAATTTTTGATTTAGAGAAAGCATGTTTAGTTGTGTAGAAATTTGATTTCTTTTGTTTAGATATTATTTCTAGAAACAAGAAAAACTTTCTCGTGTATGCTTTGGTCTAAGGCTGGGAGGGGTTTGTCAATATGTTGATGCAATTGCCAAGTAACAGGGCAGCACGTTGGGGCGTTGGACGACCATTAAAGCCATGTTAATCGATTTTCTGTTGCTTTACATGCGATAAAGCAAAGCAATCCACGCAAGGGTCTTCGTGCCGTAAACCCATTCTCCCCAACCCACCTTCGCCAACCCAAGCCCTTTCCACCCACTTGCCAGATTGTCCCCCTTGCTGAGCTGTTGCTGACACAAGCACATACAGATGCCATGCTAACCTTTAAGTAAAGCCTGGAGAAAAACCAGCCCAAAGTTGAATTTAATCATCATTACGCGATGAGTTCTCAGGTGGGCACAGCTGGTGTCCTCATAGCGTGTGTTTGGCATTGGTCCTAGCGTAACTACTCAATTTCATATCGATGGGCAGCTATTCAAATCACATATGGCTTTGGCCATAAAATCGAATTGCTCTAATTATTAAAACGCATAAGTGTGAGTATTGGCTGCTATTGAAAAGTATGGATGCGAAAAATGCCTGACTTTTCTGAAATGCTGTTTTATATTTTTATTATTCTTTGCATCTATGAGTATGTATTAATATATATATATATATATATATATATATATATATACCTCTATTCGCCTTCAGGCTAATGCTGCATTGGACGCAAGAGTTATTCCCATAAAATCGCTGTCGCGATGCAAAGAACTTGCCACAGTCATAATTTTGTGCGAATTAAATCTATATACTTATGCTATACTGGTTTCGTATGGATTTGAACAATTGTTGGGCATTTTTGCACCTACATACATATGTGCTAAAATCTTTGAAGCTGTTTCTTTAAATGTTTCGTCAAGTTGTTTATTTTATATAAAGTCTACTTTAATCTCCAATAAGTAAGTAACTCGATGTGTGTCTGTGTGGATGTGTAAGTTTTCTTATTTTTCACGTACGTAGGTTTTGCCAAACTGCACTAAATTACGGTAACTTACTATCCTGCTTTCCTCAGTCGCCTTCCTTCGCCCTCTTCGCCCCTTTGGCAACTGTTTAAAGTGTTTTGGTATTACTGTTGGCTTAGCTAAGCCAAAAACTAACTCACACCTAACTGAGTGACAAAGTTTTACTCCTCCCAGCAACACACACACACACACATATGTAGAAGGTATTTCCCGGCTATGTTTTACCCGATAGTGAAACACGCACCGCTTCTAGAAATTCCATTGAATACATTTGACTATAAACTTAACTTTCGCTTAATCTTGTAAACTTATTCCTAGGTTTTGAAAAAAATTTAATTTTAATCATTGCAAATGATGTTCAAAACATAAAATCAATTGGGTAAAAAAGTTGATGAACTGAAAAATGATGTTGATGGTGAAAAGGGGAAATCTTTTCCAAAGAGTATTGCATGTAGTTTCGCAGCTCCGCATAAAAAACCTGGCTGGTAACAATTGACTTGGGTATCTTATAGTCGAAATCACTGCAGCAGTCTTTACGGTTTGTATATGCTTTAATACCCTTGCGTATGGTTACATAACATCGATGTAAACTGTGTAACGATATATGGGGAGACATTTCCCATAAAGTACCGCTAAGGGACCTCTATTAAACTGGAACATGTTTTCATTGGGATGCTAAGTGGTTGATTTATACATCTAATAATTGTGATTTAATTAAGAATTAATCAAAATAATAAATTTGTTAATTGTTTAAATGTGAGTAATAATATCTCCATAATGGTCTCTGACGAACATCATGGATAATTGAGTTTCAGCTATAGGGTATCAAATCTTCGGCGTGCATAAGATAACAGTTTTTTTCTCCTTTTTTTATATGTTGCGTGTTGGCTACTACTTTTGCCACTACTTTTAACCGTATATGTGTGTGTGAATGTGTTTATACGTGTGTGTGTGTGTGTGTGTGAATGTGTTTATGTGTGTGTGTGTGTGTGTGTGTATGTGTGTGTGTGCACGTGCCGTGCGTTGCCAGCTACCACAGTTAGCGGGTACTGCTGTTGTTGCTGGCTGCTACTTGCAGCATGTTGGACAGAGGTGCTCTTTTTTGTTTCATCTTGTTATTGCAATTGTTGTTGTACTTTTGTTTTGGGTTTTGTGCGGCCAACACTATACTACACTACACTACACTACACCACACCATACACCCGCCGCGCCCTGCCCAGCCCGCATTCAGTTGTAGCTGTCATTTTACACATTCACAAGTTGCCACTTTATGTTGCATAATATTACCACGTACATGTGCCACCTTGCCACCTAAACTTTTTTACGAGTGAGCCCTGAGTGGATGCCGCTACCTGTGCGACTTTATGTGGGTGTCTGTGTGTGGTGCGTGGTGCGTGTGTGTACGTGTGTGTGCAAAGTAATTCAATAATTACGCTCTTGACATCATATTCGAATTACTTTTTGCCGCATGTGCACATATGTACATACATATGTATGACTGTGTGTGAGTGTGTCTTGACAAGTGGTTCGAGAATTGTGGGTGTGAAAAGTTACACGTCGCTTTACAATTAACCAACATTGCCACGCCCACCCGCACGTGCCATTGCGGATCAGAAGGAGAAGGAGCGTTTACGTTATGTCCTGAAGTCACATTTGAACACAATTCAATTTCCCGTTCCGCCAGCTCAACAATAAAGAATGAGATCTAAAGTTGAAAGAAATACAAAAAAAATTACTCACAGGTCAAGAAATTACAATATAATGTTAATCTGAAGATTGTTAACCATTTTACTTTGTATTGTAAATCATTGTATAATGAATTATTGTCCGTCTGTGCGCCCGTCCGTATGTGACCATCCGTCTGACCATCCATCAATACAGATGAAACATGCGGATTTCACAGACTATAAGAACTAGACACTTCAAATTTGGAATATAATTTCTTGAATGTCTCGCTCAGATCAACTTTATTTTATTTGATGGATAACTGACCGATTCGCGAATATCGATTTATATCGATTTCCGATGGCAAATAAAGACTAAATCGAAGATCGAATAAAAAGCATGGAGACTCAGAAACAACAAACAATTTTCGTACTTTTGGCGCCACTTTATTTCCTTATTCTAAAGGCCATGGTTTTACTTTTCGTAATTCCAGGGTAAATTTTTCTAAAATTTATTAATTTATGTCTAATTTCAAGTGTGATTCTTTGTCTTTGTGTATGTAGAACTCTAACCTCTTAACTTTCTTGGTTCCAAAATCATTATTAAAAATTAGTATTTTAAGATTTCATATTAACCAATATTGTAGATAGGTTTTAGGAAAATATATACAATTTAATTGGAGATCGCTCGCGATTTTAGCTACTGATGTATCTGTAATCTAAAGCAAACAGCAGATAATCCCTAAAGCAAATTACATTACTATTTTCTGCGTTTTTGAACGTATTTTTTTCTAAAACTATATATATATATATTAAAAATAGAAAAAAACATTTTTTCTAAAACATTTATTTTTATTTTTATCTTTAGAAATTATTTCTAAAAACAAGCAAATAATAATTGTGTTTTGTTACCGTTACACGATCGTTGATTGAGTAAGGGTAGTGTTTCTATGATTTCAATCTGCTACGTAAAATTAAATCGACTAATCTTTTTATATCGAATTTTGGATATGTTTTGCACGATATTTGAAATTTGATTGCTGCATATGTTATGTGTATGTGTATGTGTTATTGCATTCCTTTATTGCAGTTCTCATGCTCTGCTTTTCATTTGCCATTTTGCCATTTAATTCAATTTGAAAGGGACGAACTGTAAAATTCGCATTTACGATGCGGTCATAAATACGACCAACAAATTTTCAATTACTTGTTTGGGATAATATTTTCGGAAAATGCAATTTGTCCAACTAACTTTATTCATTCATTTTGAGCTGAAGTTGGCGGAAGAACACAAACAAACACACAGATACATACACACACACACACACACATACGCACACACACATGCACACATACACACACACACACACATGAGCATGTAAATACCCTAACACTTGTTCTAAGCAAACATCAGCAATGAATGCGCTTTCATGTCCCATTTCGTGTGTGGCTATGTGAGTGTGTGTGTGTGTGTGTGTGTGTATGGCTGTGTGTGTGAGGATGCGCGTGTTTGCTTGTGTTTGTAGTTTCGTTTCAAAAAAAACAAACATTTTGCAAAACGAACTGAACGCACAACGTGTCGAACAATGGAGTTTCAACTAATATATTGCTGCCAGACTGCCAGTTACCCTGTTCTCAAAATGGGATCACCACAAATTTAAATGCCATTATTTTGGCTGTGCATTCAATATAATTTTAGTTGTATTATTAATTGTGATCTGATTAGCGTTGCTTTCAAATTACCTTAGCCCTTAAAATTACATAATGCGACTCGGCTGTGTGTGAAATCCTTGTAGAGGATATAACAAACACTAACGCACACGCACACACACACACACACACACATAAATACCTCCATATATAACGAGATAATGGCGACGGAGGTTGTTTGTCCCTCTTTAAGCTAGTCGCCTCTATCCCTGGCCATGTGTATGTGTGTTTCTTCACGTGCGTGGGTGGTGGGGTGGTGGGGTGGTGCGGTGTGGTGAGATGGTACTGAGTGGTTCGCGTGCGGTGTGGCGCGCTAACCTGCGATGTTGTCCTCATCATCCTCATCGTGAGCTTCCCTTTGACGCTTTGCACGTGTATTTCCCCTGGTTGAAATTGTAAAAGTTTTGTCGCATTTGTTTGGTTTTTTTTTTTTCTATTCTTTGTTTTTTTTTTTGTTTTGTTGTTGCCGCCGACCTTTGGGCGCTGCCTTCGGTGCCGTCGCGTCTAATTTCGGTTTTAAATACATGGTCATAGCTGATGTCGCTGGCAAAAGTTGCAGATTGCACTTTTTTTTTTGCCATTTTTTGGCTACTGGGCCGGTCCACGCTAAATGCTTTTAATAATAAATGCAATTTTGCAGCTGCATTTGGATTGACTCGAGGCGCCAGTTGAGCACGTGGCATGCCACTTGTATAGATGGTTGTGCTACAAATGGTAGCATCGATTGAATAAAGGTGTGTTAAAATTGACTCTGGTTACACTCGAGATCATACTTAAGACGGTTGACTCTAAAATTGTAATTTGAATCACATATAAAATATTTAAATCTATTTATTGGGATATTTTTATGCTCAAATTAAAAGATTATCTGAAGAAAATGTTCTCGAAACCCAAAATTCAAAGTATTATAAAATCAGAAATGCTGCACAAATTGATTTATTTACAATTATTAAAAATTGCGATTTAAAAAAAATTGTGGATTTATTCGTAGAAGGAATATAAAATATATATTAAAACTAAGAACAGTTTGACACAATTTCGCTTATAGGCTACAAGAGTCTGGAAAAAAAAGTTTAACTACATAAAAAAAAAAAAATTCAAAGTAAGAATAGATATGTTGGGCACAAGCCGAACATTACATACACTTACAGGGCAGAGCCCACATTCAAAATTGAATTATTGATTTGGAAACCGAGCTATTGTGTCTATGGAAGCTATATGAAATGGCTGCCCGATGTTGATTTGATTATTTATTGTCGCTTAATGACATAATCAAAACACCCTCTGCAAGTGTATACAAATACAAAGGAAAAGCTCAATATTGCATCATCATGTACTAGAAATTAATGAGAGCATTTCAAATAGTTGAAAATATAGAGAAAGTGCAAGGAAAATAGAAGAACATTCAACATAGAAATATAGATCAGGGAGAATGGGATGAGGAGGGGGGGGGGGGGGGGGGCGTGTGGGAGGGGGTTGGAAATTCACAAATCTTTCTACTTTCTATTAGCAGCCTCTGGCTCGTCGGGCGCATCACCGCCGGCACCTGAGTAGATGTAGTTGTCCCGGCCCGAAATGCCCGTGCCGCCAGCATCTCCCAACCATGGATAGACATTGGGGCACTCGCGGCACGTTTCCATGTAGCGAGTGTCCGTCAGATTCTGTTCGGGTATCTTGAAGGACAGCGCACACGTTTGCCAAATGTTGCAGGGTTTTGGCGCAACTGCAACATTCTTATCACACTTCCACGACTCGATCTGGTTAACATCGCGCAATTCCTTGGGATCGGTCATATATTGCAACATCTGGGTGACGGTCAGTATGTAGACGTCGGGTCTGCAAATGAGATAAAAAAAAAGAAAAAACAGAATAATGTAATAAGTTTCTTGTAATCACATTTCGGATCGTAGCCACTTTTGAATTTGCAGCTGATATTAGGAGTGGCAAGCTTGTTTCTAAGATTACCCATCATTTATTGCTTCATTTTGGCTCATGCCAGATGCGTGAATGCATGAGATATTTAATAACAACTAAGAGTGCTGTAGTCGAGTGAACTCGACTACGATATACCCTGAACCCAGCTATTAAATATATTCTATTATTATTTATTCTATTATTATTTATTATTATATTAATGCTTGCGTCAATTATCATGCCATCTCTTTCTCACACATGCGCTCGCATGTTTATGCATACAGAAAATGCTTGCGGCTGCTGCTGATAGAAATGAGATCAATATGAGAATACATTTTCGACTATAACTTGGGTGTTTCTTATGCGATCTTGATGAAATTTGGGCAGTTCATCAATAGTATGCATATGCATATTATGTATTAATTAGATATAGAATTAGATTAAGCCTTTGTGGCATTTATTGCTATTGTAATTTAAATATATCGTTATTCGATAAACGGAGGCAGTTATCGATAAAATAACGCAAACTTGATCTGCGCCTGGTATACGAGAACCTATTTTCCAAATCTCTAGCTCCTACAGTCTCTGAGATCTGCGTGTTCATACAGACGGACGGCTATATAGACTCGACTGTTGATCCTGATCAAGAATCTATATATACTTTGTGGGGTCGGAGATGCTTCCTTCTGCCTGTTACATACATTTGCACAAAACCATTATACGCTTTTTACCAATTTTTAATGGGTTGAGGGTATAAAAAGTTGTTTGCTTTCATTCACTGTTACCCTATTTATAAATTAAATGTAATTCTATTTCGTTTCCATAGAAAAACCGTTTCCCATTCACACAAAATGGCCACTCCCAGGTGTCTGACATACAGAAACTGAAAATAACACAACAATAGCGTTAACACATATAGCGAATTCGAGTTGATGGAAACGAAAAAAAAAAGTTAAGATGTTCTTTTACTCCTCTTCTCGCTCTGTTTCTCTATTTCTCTCTCTTTCTCAATCCGCCCTTTTGTTTAACGCACCTTCGCCGTGGAGTTAAGTCCCAGAACCGTTTCATCATTCTGCCGCACGCATTTTCAAGCATCTCCCTTGAACGCCTGACACGAGTCTCTGCCTCCGCTCTCCATACGAATTCCCGATCCAGCAGCTGCCGCTGCTCCCTGCCCCATTTCCCCATCCCCTCGTCTCCCCATTTTCTACGTACAGCTGTGAGTGCCGACACTAGCTCAATGTTGAAAGTCATTCACACTAATTAAAAACTTCGTAAAATTGTGCAAGAAATAGTTTTGCAGCTGCTGGTATTCAGTTTAGCCCTGCCCCAGTCCCACCTTAGCCTCCAATCGCTTTCTCCCTCGCAGTCACACATACGTACATAAATCGGAGTATGTTAGCGTCTGGATGGCCCAAGTCCGATCATAATGGTGTTGAACTGCAAACGACAAACTTCTATCATAGTTCACCAACATGCAGATGAGATATGTATGTATGTATGTATGCATATTGAGTGGGACAGCTAGTGCAAAAGAGATCGACTCATGTTACATGCACTGTGTGCAATGTGGGTTTCCCCCCCTTTAGTTTTCCAAATTATTCCAATTGCAACTTTAATTCACTTCAAATATTTTGCCAACTTTAGCTTCAGTTTGTTTTCTCTGCAACTGTTAAGTGAATACCCAGAAAAACCGATTAGTTAAGGTGTCTGAACCTTACATGTACGTATACTACTTAAAATAGTTACCTTAGGTCGCTTTCAAACAAGACTGCAACTGCAATTTGTTGCTCAATGGTTTAGCAGGCAGTATATCAACCTGTTACAATTTGACAATAGGATACAGGAAGAAAGTGCTCAGCTGAATCGATGCCTCTTCTTTTTCCTCAAACCAGTTTCTGCAGAGGAACCAAACGAATTTGGAATTCATTTTAAAGAGTAGGTATGCAGATTATGAGAGTGCTGTCTATTGTTACCAGGCAGATAGTATGTTTAGGGAATTGTGTCTTGCTATCTATAAACGGCCCATATCTGAACGTGGTACGTGTGGCATGTGGGGCTCAATAAAGTTTACAATTATGAGTGCATATATTTTGATATCATTAAAAATTTCATGGAAAATAATGCTAATATAAAACGAGTGTTTTGATATTTGAAAGCTTGTTCGCCAGTGGGGTTGTTGAGTGGTTCAGTGGTTCAGTGGTTCAGCTTATGCATGATTTTCATCCAACTCAATGCCCGATGCTAGACTGAATCCGAGTTGCGATGCTGACAAAGTACGATGTTATCAGCACATAACTTCATTATGGAAGTTTAATGCCCTCCTTCATGCCCACCATGTCCATGCCCATCATACATACTGTTGGCACTTTGATGCCGTATCCCCCACCACCCGTCCTTTGGCCCATTGCAAAACATCAACTAACCATAGCCTGACTCACCCTCTGGCACGCTCTGGCCGTGTAACAGTGTGTCTCTGTTAGCTGGCCCTCATGCTGTTTTTGTGCGTTTTAACATGGCTTTTAGTTAGCCACGGCCCAGTGCCTTGCCCCGCCTTGTCCCGCCTTGCCCCGTCGTGGCCCCGCCGTGCGTGGATATTGTCTTCTTTTCCTTCGTAGCGCTCTAGTCCCTGAGCCCTGGCAGCTCCGAGCCGCTGCCGCTGTTGCTGTGCCAGCGCAGATATTTTTCAAAATGAAAGTTTAACGAAATTAAACTTTTCTCATTAAAACGTGCGATTTTTTTTTCTCTCATCGTCTCTGATGCTGTTGCTGCTGCTGAAGCTTTTCATTTCTTTTTTTCTTATTTTATTTTTATTTTTTTTTTTTTTTACTGCTGACCACAGAGTCGCCATTGTTGGGTGCATTGGCTGAGATTCGGTTGGGGATACTGTCGAGAGTTGTGCATATGGTTGAGTGACTGCCAGAGCTTTTAGATTGGCGCGCGGCAGCCGCATCAACCTGTTCCTGAACCAGACACACGCGACCAGTGGCCGTGTCGGCTACCGTTCGCATGGTCTCTCCAGCATGTGTCCTCCATTGGGCGCCATGGACTATCAGCATATGCCGCTTGTTCAAGCAATTTTTATAGCAATTGCCAATTTGGTTTTTGTTTTTGTTATTTCTGCTGGTGCTGCTTTTGCGTTTTTCTTCTGCTGTTTTGCTTTTCTCAATTTTTCCTACGCTTTTCTTTTTTGTTTTTTAGTTTCCATTAATTGAATATAAAACTTGCCAGCGGCAATCGGAAGCGTACTGCAGGAAACGCCCGCTGCTCATGTGTATGTGTTTGTGTTTGTGTGTGTGTGTGTGTGTGTGTGTGTATGTGTATGTGCCTACCAAAGTTGGCTTTTCAATTAAGAAAAGAGCAAAAACAAAAAGCCAGAGCCGAGAAATACATTTATGAAAAATGGAAAGCCTCGTGCGTAGATAACAATATTGGGAAACGATGCTACTCAGATATCTATGTATGTATGTATGTGTATAAAAGGTGAATATTCTATGAAAAATAAATAAGAGTAGGCATATTTCTATAGAGATTTGCACTTTTTTCGATCTGATAAACCAGCCAAGGGTTACTCAAATAAAGAAAATAATCATATCACATTTCAAGGTGTACTTACAATTCGAGAGCCCAGTCCAAGAACTGGTGGAGGCCATTTTCGAGTGGCTTGGTCTGGAACCAGTTAGTGTGGAAGGGCATCATATAAGGCGCCTTATTCTGCTCATAGTAGCGAGAGAAGTCCTCTTGCAGCCATTCGAATACTTCATTCTCATCCAAATTGTGCAGCACACATTGATCCATATAAGGGCAGTGACCACCCTCGAAGCCTTCAACATAATGCGTATTCAGTGGCACCTCCCACACACCAGGGAATGTTCGCGACGGACAAGTGCCGCTCTTGCATTCGTGCGAGATCTTAAAGTCCAGCGTGTAAGGCCACACGGGCACTGGAACTGGTGGCACGGTTATCGAGCTATCGTAAATGTATCCAAAGTCCTCCAGCACCTGTTTAATTCAAGAATATTCAAAAGAAATATTAATTATTCTCACTTAATAACATAATTCTAAAAATGACTTAAGGAACTCTGAAACAATCTTGTTGACCTGACCACATCAACCACATCAACCCGAAATCCAAATTGGAAAATTCAAAGCAAAAAATATGTTTTGCCATCCAGAAAGGAAAAAAAAAAAATAATAAGTGAAGATGTTGCAGTCGGGCGTAACCGACTGCGAAATACTCTGATGACAGGTGCCGCAGAACAGGGAAAAAAGTGTTGAAGGGATTTCCAAGTAACCTTCCTTCCTTCCAAGTTTGCTAACTATAGCTCTTAAATTGCGGGAGATATAGGCTTTTATCGTTTTTGGGGGCGGGAGTGGACGTGGTGTATTTTGGAGAGGCGGAGACAGAGTGGCAATCCAATTTTGTATCGATTTCTTAGGGGAGTTACCAGGAACATCGTTTCAAAATTGTTTGATTCTAATTTACAAATTATGGAATATATGCGCATTTCAGATTAGATATATGCCATCCTAATTTCCATTTCCAATTTGTAGGGGCGAGTGGCGTGGGGTATCGGAGTTGGGCGTGCCAATCTTTGAAGAACATCGCCAACAATCTACCAACTAAATTTGGTGACTGATTCTATCGATTTCCTAGCCTCCTACTGGACGTAAATCTCAAATTTGTCCGACGCGAGTACAGACTAGTATATGCTCCAAATTGCAAGACTCTATCGAAAAGGGTGTCGAAAAAAGATGCGTTCATACAGACTGACAGACAGCATGACGGACATTGCACCTTCGTTATCAGAATATGAAAATGAGAGATCCATATTGAGTTAAACATTGATGTTAAATCTAAAAAGAAACTGGTATTGATTCTACCCTATACAGATGATAAAGAATTGAACAGTTTTTTTTATTTTTATTAAATTGTGCAAATGTTATGACCAAAAATACTTTTACTCCTTGCAAACACTTTGGAAAAGTTCATTGTCGACTGGAAAGAATATGTTATTGTCGCTGATGCAGCAGGCATTCGCAATTTTCTACCAAAAAAATGAAACTCTTCTGCAAAGAATTTTCAAATAGATGCTTAAACTATATACATATATGTAGACATATGTATATGTATATATGTGTGTTCATTTGTGCGGAAAGTTGGACACACTCACCTTGTATTGAGTATTGCGTCCTGGCTTGAGGAAAGGAGCACGCATGCCAACCACATCGTTGACGGACACATTCGAAAAGTGGCGTAGAATTTCACGCATTCCAATCATCTCGCCCACCCATTCCTCGTATCCCTTGTCCTGGAGTCCCAGCTGCTGTGAGATGCTCTCGGTTGCAATTTCGTGACCGGCGTAGCCGAGATGTTGAATCTGTTGATAGTTGCTGCAAAAAAAAAAAAACGAAAAAAAAGTAAGTAAACAATAGAGAAATGTGAACGACAATTAATTGATTTTGAGCTGATAGTAAAGGCGAAATCAACGGCTAACGGTCAAATCAAATGGAGACCATAAAACACCACTTAATAAAGGTTCAAAGGTTAAATGAGTGAACAAGATGAACATGCACATATAATGCATGTATTGCAGATTTATGTGCATTCTTCGCATTCAATCAAAATTTAGATGGCATAGTTATTTTCACAATCCAAAACTGAATTCTCTTAAAGCAACTATAAAGTTAACAGAATGCCGAAACTTTACAGCAACCGAATGTGGCTGTCTGCACAGGCTTATCAGCTTAATGATTGAAGCTCAAGCAAAATCAAAATCCCAGTCCAAACGCACGTGCAAAGCTCAGCCCTGAAGCCATTCGTGAGAAGCTATGAAAATTGTTATGCATATATGCTCTTGAATTTATTATAATCACTGTTTGTGTATGCATGTCTATATTTATCGGCCCTTAATGAAGTTTTCTTTTTGCCTTTATCCAACTCTTATACATCAAATGTTAATTGCAGTCCTATGAAACTGACAGTGCAATACTCTAATAATCGAATTGTATGAATTGACAATTGTATGCATATTCCTTCCTTGTTGGCTGACACAAGGTTTCATCGATATACATTTAGAGGTATGTTTGTTACCAGGGTATCTGCATGTCGAGTGCTGTGCCATTAAGTAGTCAAAAAAATGCATGCATTTTGTTCACAATGTTAATAAAAATGCTTATCCTTGATAAAGAACACACACAAAAATATTTACAAAAGCAATATGGACATCCACATAGCAAGAGATAGCTCGCCACACGTGGCCAGTTGCCACACAGAGGATGTGGGATATATATATTTTTTTGAATTTCTAAGCCAACTGACGGTTGTGGCCGGTGCACACTTTAACTTTTGCCAATTAGAAGGAAATTTTACAACTGCACGGCGCCGAAACGGCAACAAAAACTGTAACAGCTCAACAACTGGCAAAAGCAGCAACACCGAACTCGATATTACTCTAACAGTAAGTTGATATTGGCTTGATATTCGATTCGGGTTGTAAAAGTACTGCTAATAGTAGGGGTACTCTTACTTCTTGTAAAGTAGTTCGCACCTACTTATGGCATCTTCTACTCTCCCACAACTCAAACACTTTGAGGACTTTTCATCCTAGTGCTACTGATGCTGCTGCTGCTGCTGTTGCGACTTCTACTGTAAGTCCCGTCGAATTGTAGAAGAATTCAATGCACGCTCCGTTTGCAAAGGGCACACCGGGTGGCAACATGAAGAGTTGCGAGTTGCGAGTTGCGAGTTGCCCCCAAAAGTATTCAGCAGCGTGAAATGCGGCAGCTATGCAATGTAGATGCAACAAACATAATTGCTCATATGAAATACATACATGCGTTAAATAAATTTCTTAACTTGACTGGTGCAAATAGTTTTTGGGTAAAATAAAATACAACAGCAACTAAAAAAAAAGTATTTCAATGAAATTATGAATGCTTTTTTTTTTTGTCTGCATGCTTCTCGCATGCGGCAGTCAAACAAAATGCGAAAAACGCATATAACATTTAACTGTGAATGTATGTCACAAAACATTTGCTGTGTATTTATTAAGCATTTCACTCAGATGTGGGCAGCACAGTGCAAGGGTGTGCGTGTGTGCGTGTGTGCGAGTGTGCGAGTGTGTGCGCTTTAGTTTTCGGCAAACAAACTGCACAAATATTTCGCAATGAAATTACGCCCTAAAGTCAAAGTTTTGGGCTGCTCACAAACGAAAATAAAAACAACAAAAAAAAGCTAGAAAAAAATACAAAAATAAAAGCAAAGTAAAAAATAATGAATGCGATGCTGACGCACTTTGGCCTAGAGAATGACGTACGAAAGGAGGTGACACGCCCACTCGCACACACATGCACTTGCATTCTGTGCCACTAACTACTATCTGACATCGTCAAAAAGTTCATGCAAAAATGTGGAAATGTGAAAACTAGTCGAAAAGTAGAGGCACAGGCACAGACACAGTCACAGGGGCACACAAACACTTAAAGAGGTGCAGAAGACGGGGGGGATAATGTGTGTGTGTGTGTGTGTGTGTGTGTTTGGTAGGTAGATTTATTGCATGACATTTCAATTGTTAGACAAACAGCTGGACGGGAACTGAGCACTGGACTAAAACTACAGCCAGAAGAAGCAAGCTGCTGTTGTTGCCAAGCCAGAAAGATGCTGAGCAAAACAACACAGTCTGCCATACTGCTGGCAATGCACCGAGGTGTTCCCCTTTTTTCATGGGCGTGGCATAGAACACACACAGACAGTTGGTAGGTGAGTGCCAGAGCTGGGTCACAAAATGTCATCAGCAATTAACACTGCGAGCGAAGCAAACATGCTGCAGAAGATGCTCAAAATAACTGAAAGAGGCTGGATACACTTACACTCCCACTCACACACACACACACACACACACACACTGACATTTGATGAATTTCCTTTTGGCCTTGGTCGCGAGTGTCAAGAGACAAATGCTGTTTGCCCTGGTCTCGGTACAGCCCCCCCCCCCTTCTACTTTTTGGTGCCTTTCCCCATTGTTTATGACAACACTCATACGTCACGTTGCACCGGACAAATACCAAACGAGCCAAGCCTATTTATGCTTGTGTGTGTTTGCTTGTGTGTGTGTGTGTGTGTGTGTGTGTCATGCGTTCTTACGGCCCAAGCCCATTTGCCACGACTTCTGGTTTTTTTTTGTTTTTGGTTTTTTTGGCATCTTACAAATATTTTTTATTGTATTTCTTCTTAAATATGGTGAGCCGACAAATGTATTTTTCTTTAATAGCCCATACCATAGCAAGTATACACATACATACACACACACACACACACACACACACACACACACACACACACACACACATACATTCTTCTTATGTGTGTGCGTTTATTTAGTGGTTTGGCCTAGGCTCTGCTCGCTTGCTAACAAGTTCGATTTGCATTTAAAAAGAGAGAAACACACGTAATCTCAAGGAGTAGAAATTGTTAGCATTGAACCGTCAACACAAACATACAAATACACATACACTTACAAGAATGTTATGGGCTTACACAGACACCCAGAAATACTCGGATGAGTATCTGTGTGTGCACATAAATACAGTGAATAAATGAATAACGTATGTGGCCGAAGAAATACTTTCCACCAGCTGCTTGAGGGCTAAGCGAAAAGTCCTCTGAATCATATACGCCACAAAGCAGTTTGCTGTTTTAGTTACAATATCAATTGAAACAATCACATAAAATTTAACTCACATCAGCCAAAATGTTGATGACCACAAAACAAATTGGAATGCAAGAAAAGTAAAATTTTGGAATTGATGCGGATTATAATATATTTGTGGCTTTGGGCTTTTTTTTCTCCCTTAATTCTTCGGTCTTATGCTTTCAAAAATAGGCACTTTGATCATATTGTTTTATATTCATTTTTTGATTCTACAACTCACTGTGAGCCATGAAGTCGAGTACAACTCTCCACCTTCCATTCAGTGGGCTGTGAGTGCTGTTTGATGTTTTCTTTTCGTTTTGCTATTTGTATTGTGCGTGTTGCCGTTTCCTGGTAGGAATCCAAATATATCGAATTTCGAAGAAGCAAATTGTGTTCAAATGAAATTACATAAAATCCTTGAACTTGAGTTACTGAAGCAAATTATTTCCTATACACAAAATATATATATTTAGATAGAAGGTATACAATTGAAGAATAATGATTTCCTTCAAAACAATGAATACAGATTTCGAATCGTTCTTGGAAAGCTTTCAAAATAGCTCAAAAAGCACATCTAAATCAGAAAATGGTCTTCAGATTCTGTCTAAGCGCTCTGCCTATTAACAACTTTGTCAAAAGCCCTCGCCGATTTAATCCTTTACTCTTCAGACACCTGCTATCTGCTTTTATATTATAGCCTGTTGCTATCTCTCTCTCTCTCTATCTCTGTCTCTCTGTGAAACATTTGCATATTTTTCTTCAATTTGTTCCTGACAGTTGCCAGTTTACTGGAGCTCGGCCTGCTGTTAAAATGCATGCAATGACCGCATGCAGCAATTTATTTTAATGTGATTTTAAAAGCCAAATCTACAGATTCCCTTCACCATTCGCCCTTTTGTTATTATAATTCTTATTGTTGTTGCCATTGTTACTGTTTCTGCTGCAGTTTATCCTTGACTCAAAATTCTCACTAACTAACCATCCGCCCATCCGCCCATACGCCCCATATGCCCCCATACGCCCGTCACCCCATACGCCCTTTCATTTCGCTCAACGCATCGCTGCCATTGAAAAGTGCACACAATTTTCGATGCAATAAGCTTTTGTTTTTATTATGCCTTGCACCAAAAACTAACTTAATTTGCATGTAGCATATTGTGCGTAAAACTGTGTGTGCCCATGTGTGCCTGTGTGCCCATGTGCGCCTGTGTGCCTGTGTGCGTGTGTGCGTATGTTTAGGACATGACTGTACCTAACGAGCTCGTCTGAGCTTGCACGCAAATCAAAATACAAAAAGTCGAATAAAAAAAGACCCTCAAACAGCCAGCAGCTGCTCAAGTCTCGTTTTCAATAAGGCTCTTTGATAGAGCCACACATTAAAATAGAGAATGTGGCAAGAGGGAAAACTGAAAGAATGCAGCAAAGCAACGAAAACACACAAAATAATAAACAAGGGAAAAGAAAAAACCACGGAATGCGAACGGCTGTTCCACATGGAAAAATTATGGCAATCTTGTTGGCATCCGCTTGGCTTACAACGCATCAGCTGCTCGGCCATGATCATCCTTGTAATCAACAACAGTTGAGCAATTACAACAACAACAAGAACAACAACAACAACTACAGGTGGGCGTAGAGGGTAAGCTCAAGTTGTTGTTGCACTTGTGCTTAGCTGGGTGCACTAGTGATTACAAGAACGACCAATAAAAGAGATGAACTAAAAACAGAAGCGAAACACACACACACACGCACACACACACACACACACGCACACACACAGAACTCACTTGGTAAAAAACATGGTACAGTGTCAAGTGCTAAGGTTTGTCGAGAGATGCTTCTGGGCAAGTAATTGTGGGGTATGCATAGCTAGACATGTATAAAAAAAAAAACAATAAAAATCCAATTGTAAATATACGCAATGATCGACTAACAAATGCTCTATATACCATTTATTATTCATATGCAAAAGAATTACATTATTCTAGCCAATATCTGTGGAATATAAGGATTATTCTTGTAGATCCATGCAGTTATCAGAAAATAACGAAAAACTAGGTTGGATGAAACGAGAGCAAAATAGCGTCATTCCCACTCATACAAACACTCGTATATACACACACACACACACACACACACAGACACACACACATGTTGATGGAATCAGGCACCTGCAAGGGCTGTTAAAGTGTCGTTGGTTCTTGTCATAGTCATTGTCAACGTTGTCGTTATCTTTATTTTACATCAACGACATTGTCATCGGCCCCATCATCCCCATTATCATCATCAGAGCGTCGTCGGCTGCAGACCAAGCCAGAGCAGATTTGGTCAGGCCAATACAGGGCAGACCAGGCGAGGCCAAGCCTCATCATCATTGTCGACAAAAGCTATTGCAACAACAGCAGCAACAACAATAACAACAACAATTACTGTGCCACCTACAACAACATCAATGCCTTCATCAACAATTTGCAGCAAGGAGAAACACGAAAACGGCCAAAACAGACAGCAGATGAAAACTCAAAACACAAAAACACTTTACCACACACACACACACACACATACACACACACACACACACATCGACCACACACATTTATGGGGCAGTGCTCGAAATATCAGAGTTTGGATATTAATGTTACGGATATTTTCCAGCACACTTTTAGTAAAATTTTAGTGTTAGCTAACGAAAGTGTGTCGAAGTCCTAAAATTCCACTATAATGTGTTCTATTATAATTGGACCACGAAGCATTTGTCGAGCTACTATATTTGTATGAAGATAGCAGCTTCGTGTTGCAAGTTGCAAGTGGGTAGACTAGCCGGGCATAGTAAGAGGCCTATTAAATACGTATTTAAAAAATACTACAAACGACAAGTTTAATAAATATGAGATTTTCTTTTTAAAATTATTAATTTATTATACTTTTACAAATAATTCTAGTAGTTTGGATGCATATTGGTGATGATACTTTTGATCCGAAACTTTTATTTTATACCCCCGATTGATTAAAAATTGCATAATAAGGTTGTGGAAAAGAATGCAACAGGCAGAAGAAAGAATGTCAATAACCGAAAGGAAACAGATAAGAATTTAATAGGACTTGGACTCTAAGCAGGTAGTTCCACTTGAGTGGGTATGGCATTTTTGACGGAATATTTTATAGTAAATGTAGAACCTGTGGTGAATCGATTTAATGTATTCAACAGATAGGTTAAGAATATCTACTAGTTTATCTACCTCGACATTCCAATTTATTTACTTTTTCGGTGGTCAATGTTTCTGACATGTGGTCTAGTGACCACTGTGAACCAAAATAATGGTGAACAATTTATATTGCGTATACGCAAGCTGAGCCAATCAATTGGTTCAGAGTGAAAGAGAAATTTAGAGATTGAATACAGTGAAAGCAAACCGATTAAGCAAATTAAGCAAAAAAAATATGCATAATTGCCAATGAAAAGTTATGCAGCGGCATTTACTTAACTTGTAGATGCAGCTAGGCTGCTTTTCCAGCAAGTTGATGGAAAGTTTTGAGTTGCAACGTGTGGCGACCACTGCTCTTGGTTTTTTCTGTTAGTTGAAGAAGAATTTCTCGTCGACATTGGTGTGGATGGGATGGGTAGGTCGCAGTTTCAAAAGTTGTTCGGGTCATTTAAAAGTTGAAAGCCAAAACTGGCGGCATACCAAGCATCAAGGATGGCAACGTGCCTGTCGCTGACATTTTGCGCGGTGGCTCTTAGAAATGGCAGTCTGCTTAGCAGCTGGATGAAGTCAAGGTACTGTCAAGGCATAAAATCGAAAGTTGTGCTCTGCACAGTGAAACAAAAGCAGACACTTACAGTTACAGCAAACAGTTATAATCATATTTAAAAACAAAAGTTTTGATAGTTAGAACAACTTATTTTGCAGCTAACTGAAAATAAATATTTTGACAGTTTTAAAGTAAATGAATAATTTTGTAAATTGAAAACTAGAAAATGTAGTAAAAATTAGTTACAAAATAAATACATATATTACGCATATTTTGAAATATTTCTTATTCACAAATAATAATACTTAATTTGTGACACATTTAAATGCGCCGTAAAGCCTTCAATTTAATTGTATATTGATAAATAGTGCGACATTATTTATCGGTATATAGGTAAGCATTGTCAAACATTTTTGTTGTTTGTGGATGTTTTTATTTATGTAGTCAGACACTGTGATACAACAAGCTAACTGGTAGGGGTGGAGATGTGGTTTTGGTAATGGGAATGGGCTTCTCTTTGCCCCATAGGCTTGTGGATTCACAGTCTTTGATGCTATTGCACTGGTTAGGCAAGCCGCTGGCAAGTCGCTGCTGAGCGATATTAACATCAAGCGTTAGGGATATGGATACAAAAAATTAACTTTTGTTAAAAGCCTCTGTGTGCGTGTGTGTGTGTGTGTGTGTGTGAGTAGGTAATAGCTACAAAAAGTTTTAAGCAACGGCAGCAGGCGCGAGTGTTGTGCCCGCAGCCTTCTTATGACAGGCTGCGGCGGGCGGACAGGCAAAGTGGTTTAGGCCATGTTGCGAATGACTTGGATATTAAACAGATTTTGGTTACGGTCACGTTGCCAGCCGCTTTCAAATGTTGTGGACGGCAAGCGTTATGGAAATTTGAAATGTCAAGGTGTTGATTACACGTGCCCAGGTTCACTGCACAACAGCCCCAATTCAGTTCAGTCTCGAACATTTCCGTTAAGCTTATTTTAGTTTAGTTCATTTGTCTGGTACTATAAGACGACAATTGTTCTTGTGTAATTGCCTGCAGCTCTGATTGCGTATTATAATCCATTCGAAGGTTAAACGGTGTTGGGCATCTAATGAAATATAATCTGAAACACAGACACAGACACACGCACAGGCATTAGGCAAAGGCCACCCAAACGCAACTGTGGCCGGTATATAATAATACAACTTGGTGGGCCAAATTGTGGCGACATCTGGGTCTGGCCTGTGCACTCCACTTGGTCGGTGTGTGTGTGAATTCTTTGTTGCATTCAATATGCAATAAACAACAGCTAATTGATATGCGACAAATGAGTCAACCAATAGCTCAAGCCCAATCAATTAATCGAGTGTAAAATGTGCTCTAATTCACTTAAGCAATTCCAAAAATCACCTGAGTGCAATCAACAACGTCGCGTTGTCTATTTTCTATTCATGGCACATCGACCGCGCCTTGAAGCAGGGATTCGATTGCAGCGGGCAAAAAGTTTTGCACGCTATTCAATTTCAATTTGGCGAAATGGCGAAACGGAAGTGAATCGGTTGCGAAACGGTTATGTGCAAGCGCTCAAAGAGTCGCTCATGTTTATGTAGCAAATGCAGCAATTGGCTGTCTGCACAGCACTTGGCACCCGCTCTTTGGCCACAATACACCATACACACCTCCTCCAGCTTCACAGACATCCGCTGCAGTCCAGCTGAACGAGCTTGCTTCAAGATTTGCAGTTAAAGTCAGTTTTTAGTATATTGTTAACAAGTAAAATGAAAACGTAAATGTTTGAAAATTAGATTTTACCCGAGTCGCCTTTGCTTAGACTTGTTCCGGGGTTGTTCGTACAGTCTTGTGGGTGTGTGCGTCTGTGTGTGCGTGTGTGTGTTACTGTGTGTGCACTGAGGTGTTGCCTAGTTTGTGGCTTGTTAGTTAGTTAAAAGTTTTTGCCTGCAATTAAATTGCTGCGCAAAAAGTTTGCTTCACCATTGTTCTTAATTTTTTCTTTGGCTTTTGCAGTTTGCCAAAGCAAATACGAATGAACAAAATTGTCTCCATTTGCGCTGCACTTATATGTACGTGTGTATGTGTGTGTGTGTGTATGTGTGTGTATTTGTGTAGACGTCTGTCTTTAAGTCGCAGCCACAGTCAGAAAGTGTGCAAGTCCTGTGGCAATTGCCTGATTGTTTCTAATCCGCAGCAACATCGAATAGCAAGAAAGTTCGTTATCAGTGACATTTTGGTGTACAAATAGCAGATAGCTCGCAGTTTTCAGTTTTTAGTTTTCAGTATGAAGTTCTTAAAAACCCCTAGTTCTCAGCCAACAGTCGGCAATTCGCAGTTGCCATTGAGTTCGTGCCGGCAATAGCAACTAAATTGCATATTTTAAGCAGAAAAATCGAATTAACTTAGTCCAAATTCACTTGACGGCTTAGTGGGTAAAGTGCTGATTGGGAATGGATTTAGGCAACTGAACTCTTGACATAAATTCAACTTCTTGAAACTGCCGGCCACAGTCAAATCATATATACTTATGTATGTATATAGTTAGCATTTTACTTATCTGACAACAACATTTTATATGAGGAGGAAACAGTAGAAAATCGAAGCTTTCATTCATACATCATCTCTCAAATGGAATATGGCATCTAGACGACCACAATTAGAATGGGGGGGAGATGTGTGCAGTGAAAACTAATTGCCTCAATGACCGCAAACAAGTTCAAACAATAGACTACAAAAACGAAGCATACTTTGCGGCGCTGCAGGTTTCAAGGAGCTGGAAAGTGGAAACTGAAAATTCTGCATGCCAAATCAAAATCATCACAATCATACCCGAAGGCACTGGCAAAAAATCTTAACAAAATAAGATGAAGAGCTGCGAAGCGCATTAAATCATTTCCGCACTAAAGAGCTCGGCACTTGTGTTGCAGCTCCCCACTATTTATGTGCTGTTGCTGCTTGGCTTTTTGTTGCAAACAAAAAAACTAAATCGAAAAAAAAAAAATTGAAAAGAAAGCAAGCAACCGAAAAAAGTGGAATGAATGAATGGTAGTGTCTCTTTTTCTTGCTCAGGCAAAAGCATAAAAATTATTTGCCGGAGTGTATGTACAAATAGTATATACAAAGATGTATATAAACATACAAGCACACACACACACACACATTTATATGTATATATATTAGCACATTAGCTTACTCATGTGTGTGTGTGCATGTGTAACATATTCAGGCAATTACCGCCATTCAGCACATTTCAATTCAACTTCAAAATTGCCGCCATCTTTGCCTCCTTGTCGTCTTTGCCTGCTGCATATTTCTTTAGTGCGCCGCTGGTCTTCTTCTTCTTCTTCTTCTTCTTCATTTACTACTTCTAGAAAAAAGCTTTTAAACTTCACTCAAGATTTTTGCTGTTCACGCTCGGTTCGCAAATTTTTTGACTGTTGCCGCTTACTTGGTTTTTCAACGTGAGTCGTACAGTGGTCACCATGCAGGCAATTTTTCGATTGAACGATTAACGATAATCGATTAACCCTCATTTTACCATAGATCAGTCTATGTTTATTTTGCCTTCACTCGCTTCAAAGCTTTACGCATCGTTTAATTGGTGAAACTCTGACCAAACATTTATTTAGCAAAAAGAAAATTGTTTTGAGATTGGTTCTAATTGGAAAATTATATTATTGTATTGCAAGTCTAAGAAAAAAAACGAGTAAGCGCAATTTTGACTGTGGCCTAGAGGGTTAAGTTATAATTTTTATTGTTTTCCTTAATAATAATCATATTGGTTATTAGAAAGCAATATATATATTAAATTTTGTTTACATAATACATATTTTTAAATACAAATTTGTGCTGCCACCTATAAATGTGTAAGTTTCCAAAGCCTGAATTCAAACATAATTGAGTTAATTTCATTTGATTCCTATTTGAATTAGCAAGCAAATTTAGACAACAATTTACGCTTATTGACCCAGCGTGGTACGTCAGTCTTGGTCGATGTGCGCTGTTGTGTCTTTATCTACAACTGCCGCTTTATATTCCACAGCAACTGCATCTGCATCTTCTGCTTCTTGTTGGGACTTTACTTTGTTGTGTGCTCTGAGCTGATGTGCATGTGTGTGTGTGTGTGTGTGTATTTTCAGTGTTCGCTACTGCTGTGTGTGTCTGGTGTGCGCTTTGTGAAGTGCAGTTTTTATAAGTCTGTCAAAATGTAGTTCATATATTTTCGCGAAAATTCGTTTTGCAGTTGACATAACTTTGTCAGCCCCAATTTATCAACAACAATTAGTAGAGCAGAGACCGAAGACTGGCTGCCTGACTGCCTAACTGACTCACTGACTGACTGACTGACTGACTGACTGACTGACTGACTGACTGGTTGACTGACTGACTGACTGACTGACTGACGTATGGCAAGTGGTAGTTTTTTTGGGGCGTGGCAAGTATGTGACAAGTATATTGCACAACGCTGCACAAAACTTTGCCCGTCTGTGTGGCAAATGGATGACTTGACTTGCAACGAATTGCTTTTCCACTGAAGACATTGCAACAGCAACAGCAACAGCAGCAGCAGCAGCATCAGAAAGGCGTATGCATCATATTGCCAAAAGTAATTAATATAATTTAGTCAAATTTAGTTTGAAGCCAACTTTCAACTAGCTTATTAAATTGCTAGCTGCGTGACTGATTAATACTTTTATAATACATATGTGTACATCACATTTAGTGAATCTAGTATATAGTTAATAGTTACCTGTATTCGTGCGATAAGAAGAACGTGCCACGGATCTTGCAGCCATTGGGATTTTGGCGCTTGCCATTGAAGATCTTCTGATAATGATCGTAATTATTCAAATTGACGGCGCCATCAAATGTCAACATTATAATTTGAGGTATCTGAAATATAGGGTAATCAGGAAAACTGTTGTATGCCATTGCAAAAGTCACATATCTATGTATCTATGTATATATGTATGTATGTATGTATGTATGTATGTAGTATTAAAAGTCAATTGGCAAGACCAACAGGAAAGAGCTCTTAATTATATGATATGCACATTTGCTTTTTGCTGGGTGTGTGTGTGTGTGTGTGTGTGTGTGCGTGTGCGGCGTCTGAGTGTGAGTCCTTCGGCCCAATTAGTGAAGCCCCAACCACAAAATATGCGGGACATACGTTGACATTGGAAGTCACAGCAAATACAGCGTTGCGCCTGGCTGAGTTCTATCTTGCGACCTGTTCCTAACGGGGCGTATGCCCAACATCCACCACTTGCTACTTAGAACTTGAGCATTAAACATAATTAGTGGGTATGCTGTTAACCAGGTCGCGAAAATGCAGATCTATCCTGACATAGCCATAGCCATGCGCAATGCTAAAACTGAGCTACTATCAATATGCCAGCAGCAATAGCAACAGTAGTGGCAGTGGCAGTGGCAACAACCGTTTCAACAACAGCAATAACTTTAACGAGTGGTAAAGCAGAGCAATTCCATTACAAAAATTGCCACCCCGTGATGCATTGAATTCCCAACGGGCGACGTTCTGTATGGCGTCTCCAAAAGCAGCTTGCAACACTTTAAGTGCAATTCCATAATCAAAGACCGCTGCAATTGCGAACCGAAAAGAAATGACGCACCATAAAAACAAGCAGCGCTCAACACATAATTCGCCAGCTCATCGCACTCTGAACACCCTTGAAAATGATAAGATTACATTTTATTGATTTTCGGGGAGTAACTTTATAAAGGACTAGCAATTTAAGCAATGTAGCTTTAGATATCCAATAAGATCTTATACATAGCTAGTCTTTCCGAGTACATATGTATTTCTCTAAACCGTTTATTCACGAATACATACCAATTTAATAAGAATTATAGATTCTATCTTAAATACGACAGTATTACTTATGTCCATATGTCTCTAGAAAATTTCTATCGATTAAATAAAAGCGATATCAATAAGAGAATTCTAAACATTAAACATAATAAGAAATGTGTACTTAAACTTAAATTAACGTTTACAAACTGCATGCTAAAGTCATAAGGCTCAGCCGAACGCGGGTTGTGAAGTGAAAATCGAATGCGATCAGCATAAAGCAGCGTTGAATGGCAATTGCTGTCGAGGTGGAAGCCGAAATGCACTTGGACCGAGCTGCACATAAAGAGTAGAGGCACGGGCGACGGTGTCGGCGGCACTTAACACTTATTGTGGAACACATAAAAAGAATTAATGTTCAAATGCAATATGAATGTTGGCCGGCTAACACAAGCCTCAACCAACAGACACTTGGCAATAGTCAACAATTGACCATATCTCTATCTATGCAGCTATCCAGTTATCCAGCTATCCAGCTATCCAAATATCTAGGTATCCATCTGGGCAACTCTGCGTTTCCTTTCTGACACTCCACATCATGCAGCCTGAGCTGGCAAAATTATGCAAAGGCGTGAAGCACTCGAAAACATCGAACCTTGGTCAGCTTAAGATAACTGATGGTGATGCTAATGCTGATGCTGATGGTGATGTTGATGATGATGTCGATGATGACGATGTGCCTTCTGCGAGAATTGAAATTTGCGTATCGATTTGACATCGCTTCCTTTCACTGCGTTTTTTTGAGTGTGCCTTTGCATTTCCCTTTGCCTTTCGCCTGCCACCCTTTTTGAAAGACGGAAAAATGAGGGCAAATCAATAGGATTTGCGGGTTATCTTCAATTTTTTCAGTGAATTAATATCATCTATTAATATCATCATGAAATTATTATGGCAAATATAACAAATAACCGCTCTTTGCATAGTTGGATTATATAACTGAGAGAGAGTAATCTAAATACTGGCTACGAGGACCAAACAAAAGTGGTACAAATTGTGTATAGATAGTTTACATCGAGATAATTTATCAAATAATGAAAATGTACTTTCCATATAATTACTGAGTTCTTGGAACATTGTCTATTTTGTAAATGGAAATTGTCTGATTTATAAGTCTTGCCAAAAGTTGGATGCAAACAATGTTAGAGTTCAGTACTTTTAATAGATTGGCGATTCAAAAGCTGGACACGACTGTAAGGACACGGCCGCAGTCTCCTTTGCTGGCAAACTTACTTTACAGCACCCCCTCCCCGCACCCAACACCACTTTATCAACATCCGACCCTCTTATAGCTTTATCCCCTATTGTCTCAGCCCCTGTGTCGCTGAGTGCGTTGATAATTTGTGCTAAATGTGACTCAAGTTTACACTTCAATCTTTGAGCAAATATGGCACATAGACAGTTGACAAGCACCTTTGCCTAAAAGACAGAAGTTTGCTCGACAAACTTGTTCAGCACTAGAAAATGGTTGATAGATGGGTTTTTGATGCTGTTCCAGCAAGTGGGTTGGATGGCAATTCCTTTTGGGGGTGTTTGTGATGCAAATTTGCATAGCTTAGTTGCTCAATCGCGGCGACAATTGAGCGGCTCATTGATTGAGTGATTGCAGTTGCGCATAAATGCAGTACCCTTAAGCAGAAATCCACACTCCTTCTGCACCCCTTCAAGCATTACCCTCGCCATCCATTCATCCAGAAACTCTATGATAAGTTTTTGTTGACTGTCAGCGCTTTCATCTCAGTTTTCTTTATCTTTTTCTTTGTGAACGCTTAACTCAAATTGGATTCGCATTCAAATTGAGCAAAGCGTTTTATTTAACGACATCTCGCTTTTTCTTGGGTCGACTTGGCGGCTTTTTAGTTACGCACAGACAATTGAAATGAAGAGAAAAACCGCTGATTCCGAGCCATTTACTGGGTATATGCAAGTCGAGCATGCTGGCCAATAAGGCATTTCAAACTTTTAAGTATAGTTCTATGCTAGTGCACTTTGGTTGCGGAAATTGACCGCGCTGCGAAACTGATTATCGACGATTATCTGAAAATGTGATTGGAAAGCGTAATGTCAGATGGCCTAGAAGAGTTTTTGGGCAAATGCGCACACAAATTAACCGCTTGCTTGCGGTTAATTGAGATGCTATTAATTATGACTGTGCGCTCAAACACACACACACACACGCACACGCACACACATGTAAAGAAGTACAAACAGGCTGTCAGAAATTGAAATCGTTTTGTTTTGGTTTTGGCGGGTCGGTCGGTGGGCGTAGTGGTTGAGGGGGTGGGGTAAACACATGTAAGCGCTAATAACACTTAAATAAGCACTCTCGCCGCACAGACCCTTAAACAAAGGCGACAAGAGGCGCAAGAGGGTGAGGGTTGACGCAGCAGGAGAGCAATTCAGACAATGCGACAGCAGACACCCACACACACACATACACACACACACAAACAAATACTCGCACATATATTTCAATTTGGAAATTAAGTGGCTCACTTGCGATTTGTTTGAGTTTGTGTTAGTGTTGTGTATTTGCGTTTTGCGTTCATGTTGAAAATCGGCCGACTATGTCGACGCTCTGCCGATGCTGGCGTCGCTGTCGGCGTTGCCACATAAACTTCCGTAGCTTTCTGCTCGTATTTAACTTTTGTTACCCTTTGACATTCTTGGACCACTCTCATTTGTCATGAAACTTACACCAAGTCACCGAGCTTATAAATATATATAAGTCCAGAAAAAAAACCAATTAGCAAATAATTGTTAAACGTTAGTAGCCCAGTAATATGGAAAGTAAAACTTGAAAAGGGCAGAGAGAAAGAAACAGATAAAGAGCGAGAGTGAATATAGGGAAATGGTAGAAAAATCACTAAAACCTGTAGATTAAGATAAGTTTATCATATTGCTCAGATGAGTTAGTATTAATAATAATGTTTAATTGAAGAGATGGTTCCTTTGAGAATTCGTGAAATATGGATATAAATAAGATTTGTATTTAAAGTGACTGAGTGTTCAATCTCAAAAAGATAAGATAGTGGCAGAGAACTCCTATCGAGAACAGATGTAGTGACGAGAAAATATAGTGATAGGATAATGACTCGTACGTAGGAAGTAATAATAATTGTACATAGCTTCAGATAACTGAACAGTTAAAAGTCCGAACATTAATTTCTATATGAATGGATTAAAGTGTATTTAAGTGTTTGTTCTGTTTTCCGGAATCCTTTGCTTATGTGTGTTGTTTTTGTTGTTGTCTGGCATTGCTATTATCGTGCATGCGAAACCACAACTAATGTGCACTTCAAACTGTCTGTCAATTGACAGTCCGCACAGAACACACACAATCACGCTGGGACACTAAATCAAATACACATGCACACAACAAACACACACACACATAGACAAAATAGAGCTAATATTATTTTTCGTTCTGCCCAAAACTGTCCAGGGAGCGTTGAATTTTAAAGTGCGAAAGCAATATAATTGGAAAAGCTTTGAGTTTCCAACAATATATATTATCAATGGGTAAAATTGATATGTGTTGCACATACATAGATATATATAGCATAAATATGTATACATAATAATCGCATCAATTTGATATTCAAATAATTATGCATTATCTCTATTTACATTGTTATCTTTTGCACTGGCTATTTGGGTATCTGTATCTGTATTTATGTGCATACGTGTTATGTCTGACTATCAATCTTGCAACGGCATTTCTAAGATATTTGTTTTCCCAACAGTTTTGTTCATTTCTATATTTATCCTCACATCAATCACTTTATTTATACACTTAAGTGTATCTATGTACATTAGTATGAGACTATTAGCACAAATGCGTCATTTTGCCTCAAGATCTGAGTTTTTATCGATCTTATCTGATTAAGTGCCAGTGACTGTATTAAAAGTATATCTATTTTACACCTTAGAATATGCCTGACTTACACAGAGTAATAATAATACATTGAACGAAGACTTCCTAATTAATAGATTTTTTACTAGCTATAAAACGTTAATTCTCATTATTTCCTTGCAGCTTCTTGTATGTGATTTTCAGTTATGCATCTATTAAAATATTTATTCACCTTTTACGCATACGCAGCGGTGGTGCTTGCAGTGTTTTTGCTGCCATTTTGTAAAAGCTTTGCTTTCACGTATATAATTTTACGATCTACTTCGAGTCTTTTTTGTGTTTGAGCTCATAACTCTTGGCCAAATAAACAGACCGGAGTTATTAAACAGGATATTCGAATCAACAGGAACAGCAGCAATGACTACAACCTCAATAGCAACAACATTAATAACAACAGTGAGAAAAACAACAACTGAAACTATGACAACAATATGCAACGAATGGCACAACAAATGGCAAAGACAACAGTACAATTTCCTTATGCAAAGTAGCGATAACAGCAGCCGAATGCATATACACAGATTTATGGCCAGAGCAGTACCCAAACTCGAGGCCGAAGCCAAACTTAAACAACATACAGACATATACATACATATACCCCCTATTGTCACCACCCCATCCCATCCCATCCCGTCCCGTCTCGTCCCACCTCTATACAAAGGCGCAGCTGGCATAGTCCTGTACTGCTGTGTGTCGTAAAAATAAAAGCTGTCAATGCACTCCAAAATTTATCGCTTTGCAAATTAACACTTAAAGGCCAGCAAAAAAAAAAAAAAAAAAAAAATACGAAATACGAAATAAAACACGACAGATACATATATAATTGAAGTGTGAGTTAAATGCTGACTGGTTAGATGGAAATGGGTTGGACTTACCTTTTCGGCCTCCAGTCCGCCAGGCACCTGGGTGCCATCCTTGGAGCAGAAGCAGTAGGGCAGCTGGCACTCCTCTGTGTTGCAGCGCTGAGCAGTGTCGGCTGGCGCATCCGTAGCTGGTGCAGGTGCTGCAAAGACGATAGACGTAATGAAATTGTCTTGCAACAATCAACTAGTAATTGCTTTGTGGGGTTTCTGCGCAAATTAGCTCAGAAATTATTTCAATTCGATTTGGATATGCGAGCAAAATTGCACTCTGGCAATCGAATGCCACAATGAGACACACACACTCAGAGAGACGGAGAGAGAGAGAGAGGGAGAGAGAGAAGGAGAGCAGTTCGAAAGTTAAAAGTCAACAAAATAACACAATACAATACAAATATCAATAAGGCAGCAGGTAGCCAGCCAAACAACATACAAAATGTGCAAGAAACATGTTAAAAGAAAGTTAACAACGAGCCAGGGAGAAAGAGCGAAATTCAAATAGCCATCGGTTATATCCTAGCTACCTCAACCTGCCTTGTTACCAAACAACACAACTCTGCAGAAAGAACAAACACACAAACACAAAAACCAAACGCTCAAACCAAAAAAAAAAAAAAGAGAACAAAAAAAAACGAAACCGTTTGGGGCATCATTTTGGCACGGCTATTTGCATATGTGGGCGTTGGTCGTAACTGTACGTGTGTGTGTGTGTGTGTATGTGTGTTTTTGTGTGCCTGAAAAAAATTCCAATGGAATTCAATTGGCATTTCTTTTGTTGTTGTTGTTCTGTGATCGAGTAAACAAATTCACTTAAAGTCCACAGAACAGAAGGTCGTCGATGTACATGTGTTTAGAGACGAAAGCCAGATTCGAATTCAATGGATAAAGGCAGGCATTAGGCATGCGCTGAGCCACACCCGGTACCTGGGCACAAATATTATGTTCATTCGCTGCGCCTAGCTGCGTTCAATCACTAGATATGCTCGTTGCACACAATCACCACATCCTGAAAGCCCTAAATCAACAAGCCGCAAAAAACATAATTTTGTGCAGCTTGCCGCAAAGCAGCACAACTTAATTAACGGCAGTCATTGCAGCTAAATCAGAGTTATTACCTTCCGATATAAGCCCCATTTCCATCCCCCCCCCCAACCCCTCCCACTGTAGCTTTGGTTGCTTCGCAGATCACTTTGGGTGACAACTGCACGCATAAGGAACAAGTGCAACTTGCTGTCACTAAGCTGTCGGCTGCGCATTTTCAATAGCAAGGACAGCAGCGCAACATCGGTTTCATCTTCAGATTTAGCTTATTTGTTATTGCTGTCGCAATGCTGTTGTGCACTCCTGTCAAATGAAAAGAAACAAGCGCACTCTAGTTGAAAGCGACCAACTAGCAGATGCCCAGTAATAAAACGATGTCTACAAGAAACACAAAAAAAGCGAGATCAAATCGTTTTTTCATAGTTAAGGAAGTTACTTGAATACTTTGCAAATGCTGAACCCATGGAAACTATGTAAAAAGTTTCTAGTAGAAGGAAGTATGCTCCGACCACATAAGATATATATATATATATATGTATATATGTGATCAGGAACAACAGACGAGTCTATATATCCGTTTCCGTCTGTCTATCTGTATGACGGGTCTCTGAGACTGTAAGAGCTACAGAATTTTAAATTTGGAATATAAAATCTCATAACATTTTTTTTCATTTTACAATTTCCGATTGGTATATAGGATTCATATATCCATCGAGATCGGATAAGAAACACCTAAGTTATTCAAATAGAAATGTTGCTTTCGAAAATATGTTTAATTTTTTATATATTTTTTTTATTTTATTATTTTTATCATTTTATAATACACAATCAAGTAATTTTTTAATGGGTATACAAGAAAGCAATTTCAATCGTTGCATAAGAAAATATCTTAAGTATGTTTTGTTTTTGACATGACTTGATTTGAAAGTCTTGTTGAGTGTCTAATGCTGTCAACCATTAATATATTTTGAGTTTTCTGCTCTTATTTCTTTCCATCCAGCTAAGCTATAATCAAAAGAGTTCAACTGAAGAGCTACACAATTATAAAAACTAATGATACAATATGGGGAAATTGCGGAAATGGCTACTGGCTAACTTGCAATAAACTTGGTAAATTAAAAATGATTATTTAATGTTTTTTTTATGCCATCTCCATCTATGTGTTTGAGCGTGTGTGAGATTGTACGAGTAAGCTGTCCCTAGAAGCTGCCATTTAAGTTGGTCGTCAACTTCCGTTTCCGTATGGCTGGGACCATTGACAACATCATCAATCAATTTAAAGTGGACTTATGCCGCTTGACAATGCCAAATGCAAAACAAACTAATGATGTCAAGCACTTTTGCGTCCCAACGAATTTGACAGAAACGCTGCGCAGTTGCTTAAGCTCAAGCCCAGCTATTAGCCCTATCCTACTATCCCACTCTCGAATTGAATCGAATAGGGTTGGGTCGAGCAGACCCTAAGACTCTTATTATTTAGCTGTGTCATGTCGAGTATTTGTTGAGAATTCGATATTCAGTTTCCAATAAACGCGACAAGCAAACAAAATCGATTTAATTACATTATTTGGGTGCCATTCAACCAAACCCAACGCTCCACACCCCGCCTCCCCGCTTGAAAGTCAATTAAATAATCGCTAGCTGCATAAAAGTTGATACTGTATCTGCCAAATCAGAATCTACAACAAAAATGACATGCGAATGCAATCAGGACAAAAGTCGCACTGGGCAAAGTACAACGGGCTGCTTCTGGGTTTGCCAGTGATTCCAGTCGAAAGTTTTTTTTTGTGGCTTATATATTGCCAAAGCCAATAGTAACTGTCAATACTGTTGCAATAGCAACATCAAATAAAATAGCAAGTGCCACAACTATGGTAAAAACAAGCACAGCAACAAAGTAATAAACAAAATATGTGCCCATAAATATTAATAAGTTTAATGTTAGGCTTTAAATATTGATGTGTGGGGGTGTGTATGCGTCTGTGTGTGTGTGTGTGTGTGTGAAGTTATATATTCAAAATTAAAATACACACACCCACACGCACAAATGGCGACACATACAAGACAAGAAGCATCCGGATGCGCCTAGAAGTATGCAATGCGTTTCTTGCGTACAAATTGTCACTCTGGTTGCTGCCATCTTCCACAATAGATCTGAGCAGATCTGCCACAAAGTGTAAAATCTATTGAGAACTAATACAAATGTGCAGCTATCAATGCTTGAAAATATGCATTTGTGGTCACATCATAAATAACAGGAATGCCAAAATGAAATGCATGGCATTTAATTTACCCGGCCATGGGTCAGCACGAAAAGTATAATGGTACAAACGGCAAGCGGCACTCAATGGCATACTGTGCAATCAACATAAATTCATAAGCCAAATAACCAAATGTGCCATCCCCAAAACGCCTCTAAAAAGCTAAATGCATACAATTTTATTATTTCAAAAGTAACTTGGCAAATTTGCGCACTCGAGCAAAGTGAATATGCAATTGTATGTGCGCCTGTGTGTGTGTGTGTGTGTGTGTGTGTGTGTGTGTGGACTTGTGTACAGATATTGAATAAAATGTAATAAACACTTTTAGTAACTTTGTCTTATGCATTTCGCACTGCCAGAGACAGTCTCGACAACAACAAGGCAAAACTGAGCGGAGTGCTGGGCAGAAGTTGCATACGTTGCGTATACGTAATGCGGGCAGTTTGAAGCTTATTTGTGTAACTGCTTGTTGGAGTTGTCGTTGTTACTGTTGTTGCTGTTGTGTAAGCAATATTGAAATGCTGTCATTGAGCGTGCTCACTGAATTATGAAATTGAAAACTATTCAGTGCAAAATTGCTTCGAATTTTACCAGCTCGTGTGAGTTCTCTACATACGACACTAAAGTAAATATATATATATATGTATGTATGTATATGTATATTTTTATATATATGCGAATTTTTATGGGATAAACAGCAGTAGCAGCAGTTTGTCAGTTGCTTGGACGCGCACTGTCAATAGTTTTGGGCCAAGTTGGCAGCTAAATAAGCTAGTCAAACTGTCGAGCAGTCAAGTCGGCAGCTATAGTCAAATACATTTTGGACAGTAAGTGTCTGCAGCAGGCAGCATGTTGGCTAACAAGTATTTTGTACGCAGATTTTATTGAATTTCCAACCCGATCACTGGCTTAAATATTCTAATTTGTGTCTGGGCAACAACAACGAAGTTGAGCATCACATTCAAATAAAACGAAATAAAATCGCATTTATATGCACATTTTATTGCATACATTGTGGACTACCTTAGCCATTTCTCAACCCACAACATTACACACACACACACACGGACACACACATGCGCATAATGAAAAGAAGCAACTTTTTGCTTATCTTTTTTCTGTGTTGACACATTTGCTGTCAGAATCTCAAATTCATTTGGGTTTTGAATGCGTCGTAAGCAATTCGTCAGCTGAGCATTTTGACAAGGCAGCCGGGGGACGTGCGGTGTGTTGCAAACTGTGGGCTTAGGCATTGAAGTTGTTGTTGCTGTTGCTGGTGCTGTTGGGGTTTGAGGCTTCGCTATTTTAGATCTCATAATCCCTGTGCTGGCTTATGTAGCAGCCAGATGGCTTGCAAATTAAAGTGCCAGGCGATTAGAGGCAATCAGTGAGCTCTTCAGTATGCTCGCAAATCAAATCTTATTTAATGCTCACACACTTAGACCAAAGATACATATGCATATCATTACTCAGCTAGAGCATTCTGTATCTTTATTCTCATCAATCAATCAATTAATCATATATAATTCAGTGGCATTGTAGCTCAGTTTCAAGAAATATTAAAGAAATATTATTCTTACAGGCTCGATCACATCGAGACACTATATCAAAAATATATGTATAAGTTTCTGAGTATTTCAACAGTTACAAGTGTTTATTTTCCTAATGATTTAATCATTTTTCAATTACTAGAATATATTATATTGTATATTATATGTATAATCTATGAAATATATTAAAAATCAAAACTGCAAGCACTTTACTAGTATATGTCTAGCTCATTTTTTATTTTTGATAACTGTGTGTGTGATTTTAGCAAAAGGAGAGACCAGAAAAGAAATGGTATGCACAGAGCTTTGACCTAATCTCTGGTGCAATATTTCTGCTCGTGCCTTGCTTTACTTTGGCTACAGCATTGCGGCTTTGGGTGGCAGGAGGTGACTCGCTTTTGTGTGTATGTGTGTGTGTGTGCGTGTGTGTGCCATTTATGTTATTACTTTTCTACTCCAACATACTCTCCGACACACACACACACACATACACACTGAGTCGCTGGCTTTCAGTCGCCGTCACAGTCAGAGCAGAGAGCTATTTATGTGAGACAAAATTCCAGTTGGTATTACGCAAATCCCAAATGCTTTAGCTGTCGTAGCTTTCTTCCAAACGGTTTCCTTCCGACAACAGTGGCCAACTGCAAGCCCAATGCCAGCGCCGACATTGACTGCCAACGGCAACTGCGCTGCTCACTGCTGCAAAAGTGCGTGCTTGCATTTGAGCGATATATCAGTGTGTCTGTGTATCTGTGTGTGTGAAAGACAGTTGCCCAGTAGGAATCGTGCAGAGTACATTCGTCTCAAAAGACTTTTTAAGTGGTGCGTTGTTTTTTTTATTTTTTTTGTCTTTTAACTAAATTTGTTTTTGTACGTTGTGAAAGTACTTTTCATATACATGCATCTATTCACCGCTAATGTAAGTTACTTCACTGGTCATTATGTAAATATTTTCTGGCAATACAATTAGCAAAAGCAAAACGGCAAGATAATTAAGATAATTTAGAAAGCAAAAATAAATAAGGCCACTGTGTGTTATATAAATTATAAATATTTCTCCAAAATGCCTGGCATGCATTGCAGAAATTATAGAAAACGCTAAGACTTTCTTACTAACGGTAGTGTATTTCTTAACATATTCTGAATTCCGACTGGGTCGCTCTTTCTCATTTTGTATGCGTGCATTAAATTCTATAATACTTTCCGCTGAATTTTGAATATAGCTTTATTTTTTTCTACACTTTTAAAAAACAAACTGAAGTTTATTTTGCAATGTATGACAAGAAGGAACACTTCGATCAGCTTTGTAGTATTGGTTTAAGATAAATACAAAAAAATATTTTGTCTGGGATCATAGTGCAAGTAATCAGCATTGTCAAACTGCTTCGTACAGACCTTATTATTTCTGAAAGCGGCAACTCAGTAAATTTGTAAACCATTTTAAATAATTTTAAAACGAACTTACATTTAATATCCGTATTTCTTGCATGCTTAAGTAATTGATATCTTCAAAATTTTGGCTATGCGATTTTTTCAATGTAATCTTTCTTTGTGCTTACCATTATTTTTTAGTCACACACATTCATTGTGTTCGAACTGGAGACTGGTTGAGCCAATAGTCTGGAGAACTCACACATTTAAAGGTGTATATAAGAATGTTTATGTGTGTGTGTCGCTAAAATTCAAACCAAATCATAAATGTTAGCTTCACATAGACAGACAAGCACATTCACACACATTGGTGTGACACATTCCTAAGTGGTTGCATTCGTGCCACATTTGAAGTGCAGTCGATTGCTTGGGACGCATCGAAAGCAGTTGATTTGACTGTTTGCTTGTTGGCCAGCTGCTGGGTCAACCTTTGCACTTGGCCAAGTTATCGCTGTGATTGTCGTTGTACTCTTTGTATTCCTCTAAATGCATTGCCACCGAGTGAACTTCAATCTCCTTCATTTTTTTTATTTGATATCATTTTACTTTTGGGCCATAAATGAATTATGCGACATTTACTGGAAATTGCTTCCCATTGCATAACATCCGGTCGAATTCGATTATTTTGTCCTTCAATTGCATATTCTTTTAATCATGGTCTCTCTCTCTCTCTCTCTCTCTCTCTATCTCTATCTCTATCTCTTCCTCTCTCTGTCTTTCTCTATCTCTTTCTGGGTGTTTCTTTATTTCTCGGTGGTCGGTTAGTCTGTCACATTCAATCGTTTATCTCCAGGGCTTCGTGTGCGGCTTGCGTCTTTCTAATAGAGTGCTCAACTCTCTTTTCAGCTTCCAATAAATTTCCAGCTACTCTGCAGCTCAGTTTTAGCCATGTAATTTTTTGTTTGTTGCAGTTGTTTTTGTTTTTGCTTGCTGCTTGCGCGGCTCGACTCGACTCGGCTTGGTTGGACTTTGGGTCTGGTCTGTGGAGTCGAACTTCGCCTTTTATTTTAGTTAACAACTTTGCTTCTTCAAACTTAAAATCGTTCAGCAAACTGCTTGGCATTTGCCACAAAAACCTGCTCCACAACCCCCAATCTCCAATCCGAAATCCCTAGCCATTGGCTCTCATCTTGCACTTGCTCCATCTCTATCTGGCATGCATATGTGTTTTACTTGGAGAGCACTTAAAATTTTGGTTTGCTTGATTTATGGAGCACTTTCAATTGTTTCTTCAGCTAATACCACTCCCATGGCTATTTGCAACGACAACAGCAACAAAAATTACAAAAATTACATTGACACTGTACAGTGTCTGTCTGCTCCTTCTCTTCACTACACTCTCGCCATCTCTTTATCCTTATCCTACGTAGCTTTATTAATAGTAGTTTGAGCAGTTTAGACATAACTTCATCACTTACTTGTTGGTAGCGGTCCGCACTTGGCTTCATCCTTAAATGTGCAGAACTTTTGCAAATCGTCAAAGTAGAGACCAGAGGGGCAGCGATTCAAATAAGGGTAACCATCGACGCACTGCATAGAAAATAACAAATTGTGAGTGCATCAACTCAATTGAGCCATCTGACCTTTTGGTCAGACAAATTAACCAAGATGTTAAAAGTTTACCTGATAGAAGCGGCGACATGTCGCAGGATCAGCATAGTTGCCATTGGCAATGTGCGAGGGGCATGTAAACTCTTCCTTGTCCTTGCTTTGAGCTGTAAAAGTTTATAAAGTTCATCAACTTACTGATTTTCCTTTCATACTTGTAATTAAAAATATTCACAAATAATTTAATTTATGAAACTTCGCAAACAAACTCCATTGTGGTTTTAAAATATGTATGTAATAATAAAATGTTTGAGTTGAACAAATAAGGAAAATCTTGAAATAAACTTGTTGTGGGCGTGGTATACTAGAACTTATACTACAAATATCGACATATATTGACTCGGTTATCAGCAGCCGATCAATATGTATATGTATATACAGTTTATGGGGTCGGAGATGCTATCTCAGTTACCATGAGAACTATGTACATATATACTCTTACCGACCTGAGAATATAGTTTTTAAGACAACAGACTAAAAAGTTTCTTTTTGTAATATGTATAGTAAAATACCTTTACTTATATAATATTCTTAATAATTGTATCTTGT
Source organism: Drosophila setosimentum (assembly GCA_035043505.1). NCBI lineage: Eukaryota > Metazoa > Arthropoda > Insecta > Diptera > Drosophilidae > Drosophila > Drosophila setosimentum. The sequence continues at coordinate 14,613,876 of JAWNMY010000090.1, read as the reverse complement.
AGCTGTAGATAGAATTCTGTTGATTGGATTCGTAATTTACTTGGACATTGCCACGTGCAACGACTGATGAGATAAAAATCAGTTAAATATTTTTTTTGTAGACAAGTATATATGGGGAAAGAAAAGAAAAAAAAATATAAATTTCAGATTGTATAGCTTAATTTTAATGAATTAGTGCCATAAATCAAGTGTGGCTGGCTAATGAGGCAGTTGCATTAAGTTCTTAATGCAATCGCATTGGAATGAGAGCTTAATAAATGCCAAATGACACCGATAACAACAACAAAAGCAAATTAATTGCTTATTTTGCACTGTTTTTTTGTTGTTTTTTTGTTTTTGTTTTTAATTACTGTTATTACTGTTGTTTTGTTGTTTGCTAAAAGCAAAACTAAGCTTCAAAAGCCGCTTGACGTTTTGACATTTAAAAAAGCCACAAGCACTAATTATAAATGTATACAATATACATATTATGTGAAAAGTCTACATATATGAGGTAAAAATAATTGTGATAAGTAGGAAGGCATAAAAGCATAGATAGCTAATGTACTAAATAAACAAGAGATAAATATGTGATAATCAAATGGCGATTTTCAGTTGATTAACTCAAGAGAGCAGCGAATTTTGAATGAAATACTTATGCAATTGCTTAAAAAAAAAAACACCACTTAAACAATAACAACACAAACCTGAACTGACCACATCATTGGATCAATGGGCGTGGTTTCGGGTGATTTGAGCCGCATTTTATGAATATAAATTGGCTAACAGAATTAGATTAATGCAATGCGCTTAAGCAGGAACAATAACATACTAAATGCACACTGATCTGAGTGAAAGATGCGGATAGAGTCGAACAATAGGAATGTGAGTTATGCTTTGGTTTCATAGTGTTTGGGCACGGACTATCCCGGAAATTATTCATGGACCTCATTCAGTTTCAACAAAATTAATTAAATGCACAGTGTTAGTACAATGCAGCACAGCTCATTTGCGTCCAATTATAATTATAGGCATTCAAATTATTATAATACACTGATAACGCCACTGGAAGAGTACATATTACCAATGGTATGGTGCAAAATATATATAATATATCCCTGTGTCTGCCACACCCTTCCAAAATCCAGCAATATGGCTCTGTCCAACGGTTGCCAGCTGCTATTAGTGTATTTGACGGTCGGTTGCGTTCACGCTTTTTGATTTCAAATCCCTTACTTTTATATGCTTAGTTTCACTGTCAGCCAACGTTGCATCTGTCAATGCTTTTATAGCTATGGAATTAATTAAAATACACAATTCTGTATGGTGTGCCTCGAAGTATGCAACACAATTATTCCGAAATTAAAGCCATGCTGTGGCAAGTGGCACGTGGAAAAATTAAGCTTTGGGAAAGATGCAATATTATCTGCTTAGTGATACAATGCAGGGTAGTTATAATTCGTTTATAATAATCATATGAAAAAGTGAAATCTTTCTATTATTTATTCACTTATATTTAATTTAAATTTGACATTGGCTTGCGCATTTATTTCTTGTTAAGGCATATAAATCTTTTTATGCAACAAGCTGCAACAACCGCGAATACATGCGCCAACGCCAACATCGCACGCCTCGCATAAATTTTTTATGAATTTTGTGCTGAGCAAATGTGTGTTTTTACATATGTACAAATATTTTCGATAATAAAAGTAAATAAGCTTGAAAAAATGTAAAAAAAATTGAACAATAAACTGAGACGGAGACAGGGAGCTTGGAGCTACCCTGTACTCAAGTCTTGAGCCTAACTAGAGAGAAAAAATTTGATACATAGATAAATCGAGTATTGAAATGGGTAGTCTGCGAAACTCTCAATAAAATCAAATAAAGTTGATAGATCTATAAATGGCCAAACATATATGAGTATAGATCGAAGATAAATGGATTTGGCTATTGATGCTGATTCGAATTTTATAAGCAAGTCAATGTTGTACACCCTTTCATAAGCTGATCAATGTGCTAAAATAAAAAGCCAAAAATAATTACGATTATATATGCCCTATATGGTCAGCGATGCTGTATGCTTCTCTGTTACACACTTTTGCATAACTTCATAAAACACTTTTTTATTGAATTTTAAATGGTTACAGTGTACAAAAATCCAGTGGAATTTAAAGGCTTGTTAAATGCTCAGCAGCTGAATATTTTTAATTTGGCCGGCAATCAGTTTAAAAGAGTAACTTACAATAAATATATAAATACACATGTTTGTGTCTTTGCACAGTTAACTGAAAACATTACAAATATCCATCTGTATGTAGAGACCAAAAATTTGAAATATAAGTTCTCGTATATCCAGCGCAGATGAAGCTTATGGCCAATGCGATGTATAAGATGTGACTGGCAGCGGGTATTAATTCACTGATTCTTGAGTGTGATTGTGATCAATCCCAGTTCAGTACATTCCTTTAGCACATTCCATCCATCTGGTAGGTGTAGCCCCCATATTATTATTATGCACTTCATATATCCCCATTACAGCTGCCACTGTTTTATTTTTGTCGTGCCACCTGAGGCGGCGACTGTTGTGGCGACATGAATATTGTAAATTTATTTTAAAGGCGTAAGGCCAATTATGCTGGACATTTTAACTTTTCATAAGGCAATTTTCAATGCGAAAATAATAATTAAAAATAAGCCCAAAACTGAAGCATGCAACGTTGTCCATTGAACCCCACCCCCTGCCAACTGCCTGCCCGCTTTTTCTTTTATGTTAAAGAAATTAAATGTGCTGGGTGGAAAAAAAAAAACAAATAATCAACTGAAACTGAAAACCTGGAGAGCAGCTGAAAAATTGCCCAACTTTATTTTATGCACATTGGAAACTGTTTTCCACTTGGTTTTTGTGAAGCATAAAGTACACACACTTACATATATGCATGTACATATACAATTACGCGTATATATATATACATATATATATTTATATACATGTATTTGTTTGCCTGTTGATGTTGGCTTTGCAGTTGTTGCTGTTTCGCGATTGTTTTATTCGCATTATTTGCTTTTTTCATTTTTCGATGCGGCTGCCTATAATTTATTTAACATTTGCGGCAATTTTCAACCAAGCTGAGCCGATCCGAGCCGATCAGAGCAACGGTTTCGCTGAGTCCTTGTAACGCAGGCTGCAAGTGCCCAAATGTAGCTTGCACAAATAAACAACTTTAACTGCTAGAGCCAGAAGTCGATGAAGTATCTTAGCAATTTGTTCAACATTGTGAGAGTTCTCAATTCGGCTTTGGTTTCTTTTTTTGTATTTTGGACACATATTTTCTTCCCTTATGCAAATGTTTATGTGTATGCATAAAGGTTGAAGAAGGTCAGCAACTGTTTCGTTAACTCGTACTTATAGATTTTGTGATGCTGAATTTTTTGCGTGCCGCAAACGAAAACAACAAAAATCACAGAGAATTTTACCGCTTTAAGTATGTGTGTGTGTGAAAAAAATGTAAACTGAAACGGACAAAAAGGCAATAAATTGCTCGACTGATATATGAATATGAATAAGAATTGCAGACCAGCGCAATCAGCCGCTGCGAGGTACGTTCGATAAGTTCACATGTGTGAGAGAGTGTGTGGCAAGCAATGGACGTTAAATTGATATAATTCATTTGTAATACACGCAGTACACATCCTTTCCAACTACGACACACCTTGCCAGTCTCTCTCTCTCTCTCTCTCGCTTTCTTTGTTTCACACATACTGTCTTGTTTTATTCTGAACCCATTGAAAATGGATTAAAAGGGTATGATGGTTTTGTGCCAAAATAAGTACAACCAGAAGGAAGCATCTCCGACCGTATATGTAATATATATTCTTGATGACGATCAACATCAGAGTTAATTTCCACATGTCTGATTGTATGAAATTGCAGATCTCATAGACTATGAGAGCGAGAGGCTTCAAAACTATTGCCGAAATTCTTGTATACCCCGCCCAGACTAAGTTTACTTCATTTTATCATTAATATCAATGATAATGAATATCGATACATACTCATGAGCACACTCTGTTAAATTAATTAATTATTCATTAATTAATTAATTAATAAATTAATTAAACTGTTAATTTTTCATTGTGGTCTGTTTAGAAAGAACCAAGTTATAGTTCAAAACAAAGTTCTCATATTGATTTCACAACAATCAGAAAACGCAACATTTTCTGCAGAAAGAGATGGCATGATGATCGAAGTGAACGTATATATGTATGTTTGTGTGTATTCTGCAATGCCCCGTTATCTACGATTACAATGCACACACACACACACACACACACACACACATATATATATATATATATATATATAGATGTATTGCTCGTTGGCTGCCTTCGTTTTTTGTATTCTAAATTGCCTGTACCGATAATAAGAAATTAAATCACTTCTAGGCATGCTTACATTTGAGTGTGAAAAGTTACAAAATTAAATTTTGGCAAAAAGATTAGAATGTTTGTGGAATATACAGCTGTGTTAAAGGTACCTCTTAGTCGAGCTCACTGGTCTGCAGCATTCTTACTTGTTGTATCTTTGTATTTGCCAGGGTGTGTGTGTGTGTGTGTGAGTGTGTGAGTGTGTGTCACTTTCTCTCCGCCGGTTTGAGTATCTTTTTGCCTGGGGCATACCGACTGTTTGTATTTGGTAAAACGGTTTCTGCTTTTTATCCGTTGGCATTTTCAAGTAATTTTTCACGCATTTCTGTGGCTGCTTTGCGCCTCATTTTTCACAACGCGAATGTGTGTTTGTGTGTACTTTAAGCTGCTTAAATGTTTTTGCCACTTCCTTTTGCCACATTGTTTTTTGTTGTAGTCTTTCTTTAACATTTTTTTTTATTATTTTTTTTGTCTCTTATTTTGCTGTTGCATTTACAACACTTAAATTGTAAATAATTCCGATTTGGTAGCCCAGACTACAGCTACGAACCCTAGAGATACCTCAGACCCCACATGCCTACTCCTCCAGCTGCTCCTCGAATGTGTAATGGCCAGAGCCACTTGCCTTTGTCAACAAATTTGCGTTTAAATGGCTCATGTGCCGAAGCGTTGAATCAGGCCACCGTTTGTCCATTTCTCCGAATCTCCGATTCTCCGTTTGTCAGTTTGTTTGGCGGCTCATCTCGGCTCTGTCTCGTTTGCTGACGCAGCCTTTACAATTCGTTCTAATGTATTTTTAAATTATGTTTATTTTTTCATTGCATTAAGTAGAGCACATGACAGCACACAGATGGTTGGGGTAGCGGTAGGGAGACGGTAGACGGGAGATGGAGAGAACAGAACAAATTTACAATCTGGTGATAAGTTGTCAGAGCTTCTTATAAACATGCTAACATTATTCTTAGCCATAAGCTCCATGAAAGTGATTCACCATTAAGGAAACAAGTTAATAAGATTGAAGTCATCCCCAATTTGAATTGCCTTGTAGTATCTGCTTCAAATAAGTTTCAGATTTCTTACAAAATATGAAAGTACTTACGTAATTTTTTGTTTTATTCATTGGTATTAAAATCCAGCTTTTGAAATCCTCTTCTACACATTGATGAAATTCTTTCTGTTTTACTCATAGTATATATTTGCTTCCTGTTTATTGTTTGGTGACCTCTATTTAAATATGTTCTTTGTTATACGACTCTCTGCATATTAACCCATGGATAACTTAATTGAGCCTCTTGCGAAAAAGGGTGCAAACTAAACTCTGAAAAATTATAGAGTTCGCCGGATATCGTTTACTTGAGCCAATTGGAAATACATATATATGTTATATATGTTTTGCTAGCTTTTTTGTCATGTTCTGTCCTAAAATTTGGAAGTTGTTTGTTGCAAAGCTTTTAACTCTTCCGGCAAATTTGATTGCAGTTCAAACACTGCATAAACATTTTAGATTTTTCTTCTGTATTTTCGAGATTGACTCCGTTGTGCAATATGCGATCGGGCGGATGCTGAATTTGGGTTTTATGATGGAAAAGATGCAATGCTGTGATATAAAATCGGTGTCACAATCGCCCTGTCTGCCGGTTACATAAAATAAGCTCTTTACCGTTGTTATGCATTGGCCCCGCTCTGCCCATTGTCAGCTGGCCCGTCCCGTTGCTCGTGGTCCATAATCTGTTCAGTTCATTGTCGATTTTGAGCGTTTTTTATTGGTGTTTTTGGTGTCAGTTTCCGATTTCGAAACGGGTTCCGTTATCGAATGTAATCGAAAGAAAGTGAAATCGCCAGAAGAAATTTAATATTTACATTTACAATATATGTTAATATATGTATTTGCATTATACACATACAAACAATGGTATGCACCGAAGAAAAGTGATGTGGAAAATAAATTGCTCGAAGGCTTAAAACAAAACATCAAAAAAAAATGGGGGAAAAAGCATAACAGCTGCTGTTGAGGATGATGATGCAAGTATGGAAATCAGTTGAAGTTGACCATGAAAATGCTCAAAGCCACATTGCCCGAAGCCATTGCAAAAATACGCTTTTATTTGCATATTCATAAGCAAACAAAATACAGCAAGTCTTTGCTGTTAATATGTGCCGCTGGCAAAATGTTAATTAAGTCAACTGGAAACCAAGCCGATGCCAATCGAGCGAGTCAGCTAAAACAGCCGCTAATCAAGTTGGAGGTCAGCATTGGAGCACGCATATTACGTAAGGATCGCCATCAACGGCATGGCTCACTGATAGACAGAGCGACAGAGATGGATAAGTGCAGAAAAAGAGAGAGAGAGAGAGGGAGAGAGAGAGAGAGAGTGTGAGAGAGCGAGAGAAATGGAGGGAGAGAGAGAGAGATGTATCAGTGTGTAATTCAGACACAAAGAAAAGTGAAACCGGCTGAATTTCCAGTTTTATCTTCTTTCTCTTTCTCTTTTTGATTTTGATTTTGGTTTTTTGCATCTTAAGTGCACACTGCAGGTAGCCCAAGCATTCAGGACAGCTGACCTTGCGGGCCTCTCAGGTGACAAAGTCTGAAACCAGTTGAAAAAACCATTTATGATAAGAGCAAAAGTCAATGAAATGTCAGCAATGTTACCTAATTTGCAGTCGAACCAAAATCAAACAAGAAATACAAGTACAACCGGGCAAAATGCGCCAGGAAGACAAAGACGAAGACCCACACACACACACACACACACAAACACAAACACACACACTCACACTCGCAGAGAGGAAGCCCAAGTCACCACCAATAGCCAAGAGATTTCCAATTGGCAACGTCAACACTTTTTGTTTCGCACAGTAACAAAAAATTATTATAAAAAAATACAATAAAACTATTAACATTTAATAGCTAACGCGAATGCGGAAATTATTATTATTTTTTTTTTAAGTTTCGTATGCTTTTCTCATTATTTTTCTTTTCGTTTTGTATGTGTTATGTGGCGTGCAGCATTTGTGACTGCAGCACTGAGCACCTTTGAAGGGAGTGCAACTGTTTACTTACCATGAACGCAAGCTGCGATAAGCAGCGATACCAATAGATACTGCTGCAGCATCTTGAAGCTTTCACACTGAATTTAAGCGATACACTGGGTTTTCAGTCTGCCAACACGCCAAAGCTCACAGTATCGAGGTAACAACGACAACGAAATCGACAAGAGAGAGAGAGAGAGGGAGAGACGTCCGCAACGCGCAAATGCAAACCGCCAACTGAACGCAGACAGCGCCAAAGAAATTGCAAGAAGCCAACTTTTTGCTTAAGTCGCTCAACGGCTTCCGAGCCACGATCAACGATCAACGATCAGCGTTCACTGAGCGGCGCTCGAAGAGCTGAGAGCTGAGAGCTGAGAGCTTCAAGCTTCAAGCTTACAAGTCTCCAGCTCCGCGCGGCGAGCGGCTAGCTTTACTTATTCTCAATTCACTTTCATTTCAACTGGTTGGGCGATGACGCGTTACAGTCAAAGCAAGGCGGCCGAAAGAGTCGATCAGCCGGTTTGAGTCTCGGCGCATGCGTGCGCATTTCAATGAGGCGGAGGGCAGAGCCCTTCTCCGACTGCTCCGAGTGTATACATATAGCACTCGCATTACCAATCCCTCTATCTCCCTCTCCCTCTCTCTCTTTCTCTCCCTCACTGTGTGTGTGTGTGTGTGTGTGTGTGTGTGTGTGTTTATGGTTATCTGAACTGGTCGAATCGTTTCACATTGTTGTCTATTTGAGTTCTGGCATAATATCATTATTGAAATTCCTGGGGTGTGTCTAGATCCATTTGATACTTGTAGCCACTCACGACTCTCAAGAGCTGTCCACACTCCCTGCATAGCAATGACATGTTAATTGCATATTACAGTTAAGATTGGAGAGTTCTACAACTGTATTTTGTTGTTGAGCTCAAGCGCTGCATACCAATAACCACAATAAAAAAAACTGATTGTAACCAGCTAGTTGCGTAATTGTTCTTCTTAAAAGTAATCGAAGATTTCGAGTTGAAGCTGCAATAAAGCAACAAAGATCGGATGTAGAAGAACACATCTGTTTTTTTTTATAAGAACAAACTAAACAAATTATTTATACTTTTATTAACAGACCTTCGAAGTTATATAATTTACTATATGGATATTCAATAATTATCAAATATATACGCTGCGTAGCCATTTTATATGCATACATTCTTTTCCTGTGAATCAAAAATATATTTGAATACTTTACGTTATTTAAGCGATCCTTTTCAGGGTCTCATGATGTCAGGCAGCTGTTCTTGCTTAGACACAAAACTAGTCAGAGAGCTAGTCAATAAATGTAAAAATTCAAATTAGATAAATCTAAAACGCTTTCGATTTTCATAGAATTGTCGCTAAAACTTGAATTTTGACGGCTTGTATTTTGTTAATTTTCCTTTGAATTGAATTTGACTATAAATAATAGATTTAATCTTTTTAGAGCTTGTTTTGCGTATTGTATGTATTTAGTTTTTGTGCTGTGCATATTCGATTTAACTTTAGCCAACTGGAAATTTAAATACCAAATTCATACAATGTCTGCAGGTTTATTCGGAGGTAACAAATACTCAATAAATGTATACACGAATTTGGGCTTATATCATATATATATTATTTGAACAAGTTGTTGTTTTTTTTTTTAATTTTATTTTATTTTTATGAATAGATCTATCGAGCTATCAGCATGAACTATATGTACGTGTGTGAATTCTTGTATTTGGGTGTGTTTTTTTTTTTATTCAAAATTTGAAATTGAACAGCATTTGGCCAGTCAGTTTGTGTGTTGTTGTTAAAGTATTTATTGATAAGCTCAATCGATCAATGAGCCCAAACGTGTTAGTTTACACAATGCGGATATCAATTTCAATCAGTGACAGGAACGGCATTGAATAATTGCATGAATGAATGCTGAGCACAGATGCATCTCATCGATGCACACTTTAATTTGTACCAATCACAGATGTTAAGTCAAACACATTTCTTTTGAAATGCCACACACTCCTTACAAATCATTTATTAAGTTAACACAATCTCAGTACTTTCAAAACTCAATCTACATTTGACTGACAAATAAGGACTCATCATCATTTAGACCAGAGATGCTCGTTATACCAAATATAAGTTCGACAGTTTCGATAAATGTATGGAAAATGGGAAACGCCATGAAGTGTCTGTATAGTTGGATAGCTACCTTTGTTGTTGTTTTCTGTATTTTGTTGTTTATATGAATATTCATTTACTTATTTGACTATGGATAGCCAGCACGCATGCATATGCCCGGCACAAAAATTTTTGATCGTTTAAACCAATAAATATGTAAATTTTTCATAAATTTAATTAAATTCACCACAAAAGCGGCGTCTTCATCAACCAACAGCATCAGCAGCAGAGACAGTGATGGGAAAGTTTATGCTCCACCCTCCCAAAAAAAAACAACAAAACAAAACAAGTAAGAGTGCTGTAGTCGAGTGAGCTCGACTACGATTTACCCTGAACCCAGTTGTTAAATATATTTTAGTTTTATTGGCAATTTCCCTTTAAAAAGTTTTGCACTACTATGCGAGCAGCTCTGCAAGCGCCCTCTGCTGACAAACATGTGCAACACGCAATCGTAACGGGGTAACGGGGCTCTGTACAATACACACAAAGTCATCATGCCATCTCTTTCTCACACATGCGTTCGCATATTTATGCATACAGAAATAGCTTGCGGCTGCTGCTAATAGAAATGAGATCAATATGAGAATATATATTTGAATATAACTTGGGTGTTTCTTATCCGATCTTGACCAAATTTGGGCAGTTCATCAATAGTATGCATATGCATATTATGTATTAATTAGAAAATTAAAATTTTAGTATTTATTGCTTTCGGAAATATAAATATATCGATATCTATATTCCAAACGGACTGACGGACATCGCTATGTCGACTCGTCTGTTGACCCTGATCAAGAATATATATACTTTGTGGGGTCGGAGATGCTTCCTTCTGCCTGTTACATACATTTGCACAAAACCAGTATACCCTTTTTACCACTTTTAAATGGGTTCAGGGTTCAACAAAAAAAAAAAATAAATAAAGAAAATAGAAAATGCCAAAAGTGTAAAAAGAAGACTCACTCACTCAAAAAAAATATATATATAAAAAATGAATGGAATAGTGAACAGTTTGGGTGGCTGGGAACTGGCTGCTGAGAAGTTTTCGGCGTATGGGAGATCTATGAGTTCTGTAGAAAATAAAACAAATAAATGAAAAGTTGAGAAACGTATGCAAATATATATTGCAGGCGTCGACCAGATCTCAAGCCAGGTGCCAGTTGCTAGACTGACTGACTGACTGAGGGACTGACTGGGGAACCGACTGAGACACTGAGAGACTGACTGAGTGAGCGAATGAGGCGAGTAAGTGAAAGGCCGCTCGGTTGATTCAAACTTATATAAGTTTTGAGGATGCCTTCGCTGAGGATTCACAGCTTATGATAAATGCGGATTGTCAGCGAATTTAACGACTTGACTGACTGACAAAGGCATTTCATAGTTTTGTTTATGCGAACGCAACAGCAATAATACCAACAACAACAACAACAACAACACAATCCAGAACAACATCAAGAACAATATGTATGCCGAGTCAGCAGGTCGGCTGTCTGATTGGCGTGACAGAGACGGCATTCGTGGCGGATGAGCGCACTCAAACAAAAACAGTTGAAGCGACAAAGGCGAGAAAAATGCAAGTGAGCGGACATGAAAATTAAAAGCAGCTGAAAGGACAACGCATGGCTGAGCACCAAACCGAGCAGTGGGAACGAGGACGCGAACGAGAACGAGAACGAGAACGAGATGGTGAACGAGAATGTGAATGAGAATGAGAAGGAGAAGAGAGAATAAGTACGGAAAGCGGAAACTGTCAACTGGTAACCAGGCAGACGACACTCCCAACGCTAGAGTGGACAAGGGGCCAATGGGGCACGTTACTCGAAAACGAATGTAAATGTGAATGTGAATGTGAATGCGAATGTGAATGGAAATGTCTCCTGTTGTTGATGTCATAGTTAGCACTTTCGATGTTCGAAACATTTTCAATTAACACATCAGATTAAAGAACAAGCAGCAGCAAATAAATATGACCACGATTTATGTCAACCACCGTTGAAGTTCTTAACTATTTATCATTATGCAATATACAATATGCATGCAGCTCAAGTGAATTCAAAATTGTTTTGCTGCTGGTAAATAACTTATTTGAGCATGTGCTACACGAGTTTCCTGCCACTTTCATTTAAAATGAATGTCGTTTAATATGCATGGCACTACAAAAGCTTTTATAATTTGATGATAATAATTGATATTCCTAAGAAGAATCAAGGGTATTATCTCTGCTTATGCTTGCAAAAGTATTAATTATTTTCTTTTTTGTTTACAGTAATGTTTTCATTACTGTTGGTCGTGAATTGCATTGGAAATTAGAATTTGTAAAATTAACACATTTTCCCACATTCACATTGAAATCAAATAAAAGGTTATCACCACCTGGTGGCAGTTGCAATGCTCTCCAAACCGTATGTTATGGTTACATTGATTTAGCTCTTGATGCTAATCAAGAATATTTGTATGTACATACATATGTGCTTATGGGGACGGAAAATGCTAGTCTTTGCCTGTTAAATGCACTTGCACGGCATTATAATAAGCTTTTGCTCAATTTTCAATCCCGGCTTTCGTAACTAAACACTAAACAACAAAACAACAACAATAAGAAGAGCGCATATTGCTATGCAGGCGGACTTGGATTTGAGCATTGCGGGCGTAAATTTAGGAAATTCGGGCTCATTAATTATGGCTAAAAGCTAGCTGGCGGATGGGAAATGATGGTGTTTGTTGTGGTCGTGGTGGTGTTGGCTGCGGTAAACTGTTGGCTAGTGCTACAAAATTGAAATTGGTTTGCAAATATTTGCGCGATATTCGAGTTTCAATTGAAAATTGACGCGGTAAAGGGTTGTGTCGATTTTTCGTCACTGCCAAAAATGCTGGACGTTGGCAGATGTGCGATTGCTTCGTCACGGCTATCAAATGTAACGTAGTGCATCAATTCCCAATCCCATCGAACTGTGCAGAATCCACCTTTGCAATACGCAACAGTGGCTGCAAGTTTCAAATGCTGTTTTTTGGCTTCACTTAATTACAAGCCTTTTGTGTCCAGCTAAAAGTGCAGCCCGTAACTGAAACCGCTTCCGTTTCCGAATCATTCACCAAATTGTGAGCGAGTTATTGTGTGTGTTTGTGTGTGTGTGTGTGTGTATGTGTGGTTGTGTGTTGTTAACTGTGGTGTTCGTATGCCCGTGGCCGACAGGTTATCCCGCTGTGTATGGAATAAGCCATGCGCGCTTGATAGACAGCATGTCTCCTTTCTTCTGCTTGGAATTCGGATTCAGATTGCTATTGCTGTTTGTACAGATTTATGACTGAAAAGATTGGCTGGGCAACTTCAGACAGCGGACTGCTTTATTTGCACCCATTAAAAATTTGCATAAGTACAAACGGCGCATTGGGAGAATTCATTTCAGGGGCTTGTAAATGCGGCCCGAGCGACTTAGCACTTCTTGACTTGTTGAATACTCTTCAAAAAATGTATCACATCAGATTATCTTAATATCAGGGATTAGACTTAACAATTCTATATAATTCAAATGAGAATCTACATCCATATATGCAATAAATGAAATAAATAATGCCATTCTTACATTAAATATACCAAAGTGAATATAATGAATATTTAGCAATGCACCAACGAATTTTAAATAATCACGTTTTAAATTGAACACATAATTTGCACCATATTTTTCTAGTTCTTCACTATAAATTTATATATATATTTATATACTTGGAAATTGAATGAATTTTGAAACATTTCAGTTTGAACTGCAGTTAAATTTGGCAATTGAGTGCGATTTTAATTTAGCTCGCTGAACACCAGATTTATTCGCAATCATTCATTGCCCATATTATGCTGGACACTTAAAATTAAATTCGAGAAAAAATATTCAAAATAATTTATTTAATACACATAAAAAGTTTTTCGATTTATTTTGGTGTTTTGTTCGAACTTCGTACATGGCCACATAATTCACTTTACCTCCCCGGACCGAACCGAACCTTCCCGGCCCGCCCTGTCCGCCATCCTGCCGGTCTGCCGCTCACATCGACTTCGACCTGGAGAAGAGAGACCGACGACCGGTTCGCATCAAGCCGCAGGTGCATGGAACTTATCCGGGAGTGGCGGGGGCGCATAAATTTATGTTGAGCGTGTAAATTTATGGGCCTAAATTGAGGAACGCCACTGGATCTGGAAATGTAACAGAGGCTCTGTCCAGCAATAGTACCTCGGACAATGCCAATTATTGTCCGTGCGATGTGCTGCGCCTGCTGGAGCTGGCTGAGGTTGCGGCTGGAGATGAGTATGAGTATGAGTGTGAGACTGAGGTTGAGGCTGGGGATGAGGATGAAACATAGGCAGTTTTCATTGTGTTTGCTTGTCGCGCCAAAATAAATGAACGCAAAATGAAAATGGCTGCCTTACAGTTATTTATTGAATGCCACTTGACGGCCTCTCTTTACCAGGAAGCTGGAACATCAGCAGCAACAGCAACAGCAACAGCAAAAGCAACAGCAAAAGCAACAGCAAAAGCAACAGCGTCAGCATCAGCAGCGGAAGCAAATGACTTGAAGCGTTTTACACCTCAAATGATTTCATTTTCAGGACGCGGCGCGTCACTTATAAGGCGGCATTTTTGTTTGCGCAATTTCAGGCGCCGGCAAGTGTATTAAATAAAAAGTGACAACAAATATTGTTACGCTTGGCGCTCCCAGCGCTTTTGTTGAAAGACACACCATCCTCTGCACTCTTCCCTATCTACTCGACTGTACGCAGTGTCAGTGTCTGGCTATATTTGCTTGCTTTTGCTGCTTGCCCCCTATTCCACTCCACAACCTTATCGACTCAACACATCCCGCCCAGTCCGTCCCGGTTAATACCCACAAAATTGGACAAAAATTTCATTTCATTGCGTCTGCTCGTCAAACTCAAGCGACACGCTCTGAAACTAATGGAACCGAAGCTTACCTTACTTGTAAGCAAATATTTGCTCCTGAAACAAAGTGAGTTGGTAGCTTTTTTATTTCTGCCCTCACCCTTGACACTGTCCATGCTAAGCTGTGTGCAGATTCTTAAATCAAACAACTGAGTTAGCTGCCACTACTGCGGAGTAGCTGCCCTTAGCTCCATATGGCTAACTCCCTAAGAACCCAGCTGACATTAATGATCAAATGCTGTGTTTTACAAAGATTGGCAAAATTAATGTGGCTACACTTTCAAATATCATCTTTGAACTAAGCAAACTCAGATTGAATCAAGAATTGGCGTTTTTATTTGAAATGAAAATTTCTTAAGTTATATTTAAGAATGCATGTTTTTTTTTTAAAGATATTTTAAATTGTAATAATAGAAATTCCATTTTGGTTGTAGTTGAAGTTAGAACAGCGTTTTTCTCTGAACATAATAAAACTGGACTAATTGTGATGATGTCAGCAAGAAAATTAATATATGTATTTTATGCCAAGACAATAGCATGTCATTGGGTCTAAGTTAACCAAGCTGCTAATGGGTCCAGTACTAGAATGTTGTCGCAACGTTTTGTGTAAACAAAACACATCTTAATGCCACCACTTGCGGCAATAAATCACAAGTTATTAATTTGTAACCTACATCAATCAAATTTAATCAATCACCATCAACCACAAGAACAACTAGAACAACAACAACTTTTGTGACTCGTAACATACAAATTGTTATAAATATAGTTTTATTACCAATGAGGCATGCGACAAGAACAGGTTCCGCAGTGATATAAAACTCAATTACTAAGCTTGGTATACGAAATATTTATCTTATTTCTTATAGATGTATGTAATCATATTTATAACTATATGGCCAAATGGAATGAAGTAACAAAACTAAATAGCGTTAAACGCCTATTTTTCTGCTGATGGGCGAAAATGCTAAGAAAACATCTATGAGTACTATCTGCTCTGTGTGTGTGTGTGTGTGTGTGTGTGTGTGTGTGTGTGCGTTGAGTGTGTGAGTTAAGTGTGTGTATTCTTGCACTAAAGACTAATTAAGTTTTCATGGCCATGTGTCGTTGCTGCTTTGGTCAAGCTCTGTTTAGTTCGTCGTCAGTTTGCTGAATGAATGAATGAATGGTCAACTTGATTAATTTGAGGCAGCTAGACAAGCATTAATAATCCGGTTAAAGTGTGGGCAACACAGACACATACACACACACACACACACACACACACACAGAGAATCACACATGAAATAAACACACTTAAGCAGAGCTTGTGGCAGCTTGTGGAGGAAGAATAACAACAACATCGTCAGCAACAACAACAAAAAATTGCCGCAGTAAACACGAACTAAGTATAAAAGTCAAAACAAAGCCACAAAGTGTTGGAAGCATACACACATACACACACACACACACACAGATAGAGAAGGAGAGAAAGGGAGAGAGAAAAAGGGGACATTTGCTGTTTATCACTTTGACAGCACCATGAAGTATGCAACATTTTATTTAACTCAAACACTTCAACAAGAGCCAAAAAAAAAAAAAAAGTGGTTGGCAATGAAAACGCAATTGGGTTTTAGTCTATTTTGAGCATAATTTGCGTGGTGTTCGCGTGATATACGAGCCATAAACGAGAGCAGGAACCACACTTACAACCACCACCCGTAAAATACTTATTATGGCTTAGCTTGGCCTGCAAGCAACTCCCAGACAAAACACGCTTTAGGGGGCGCGATATCAGTCGCAATGTGTGAGGTCAGGTTCATAAGTAAGTCAATAAGCAAGTTGGTTAATGAGAACAACAACAAATATACCAATAGACAACATAGTAAGCCAAGCAACCCAGACTTGGGAAATTCTCTCGCATTCAGCAAATTTGTCAGCGTTTGCTCTCTGCGTCCTTGGCAACATTTGAAGCTTGCAACATGGCCAACTAGCGCATTGAGAATAAGGTGAATCACTTAGCGGCAAGGCAAGCTCCTCTTAGTCATATTTGAGTTGAGTTGAGTTTTATTTACTTATTTGTCTATTTATTGTGTTGTTTAACACTGATCAGTTTCACACTCCACTGCAGCCTTGACGGGTGCTATAAATCCCGACGGGATGCGAAATTTATTTGGCGATATATGAATCAGAAAAAGCAATTATCCTGGAGCAAGCAAAAAATATTTATATTGATCAATTTATTTAAAGGCTAAATATTAAATTTACATTTTATTGCTCTTAGTTCTAGTGCAAGTAGCTTTAAGTCGGCTTATAAGATAATTAATTTTCTTTGCTTGTATGTGATTGAGTACATAGTTAGATAGATCAGTTAATTCATTGTAGTAGCAAATATTTTTAAAGCAAAAGATCACGTTGTGAATATCATTAAATGTGCAATTGAAGGAAAGACAACCTTTTGCGCTATGTTCAACAATGATGTGCATATTCTGCTCATTTACTTTACTAAAAGCCACTCGGATATTATTTAATTTCTAACTGTTGTCAATTAATTTGTCAACTGCCTGCATTACTTAAAGGCCAAGTATCTATTGAGTCAAGCTGAGAACTTTGGCAACAAACAGTGTGGCGATGTCCTTAGTTTCGCCTGAGGACATTTCTCTCTTTGCTGAATCTGTTGCGTGGGGAATTTGTTGCCAAAGTAGAAATCATATTTTGTAATTTGTTCGCATTATGCAAGGTGCTACTAACAGGATTATCTTTAGACATAACAATGACGATGGCAATGGTTGGTCTTGCATATTTGGCCGCTGCTCATCTATTTTTGGCTGGCGTCCTCTTGAACCCTCGAAGCTGAGCTGCCTTCAACCTTATTCTCTTGTATACTTTTGTTATCCATTCCCTTTTTTTGGTCGTGTCTTTGTCATTGCCTTTGCCTTTTCAATGAGCAATGCACCGCAGTCAATTTGATGAATTTTTCACAAATTCCATCTTAACGTCAAATTGGGCAACGGGTTGGGCTTTCTTTTCTACTTTGTTTTGTTTTCACTTGTCCTGTTTCTTTTGTGCCAGCGAAAAGCGCAGCCGCCACCGCTACAGCAGCAGTGACCCCCCCACCCCCCCACCCCCACCCTAATGCCACCATACCGTCTACCCAGCAGCCTGGCACTGGTTCATCTTGAAACCGCTTGAGCGTCAAGTGATTGATGCATTGCGCTTGTAAATTTGATGGTGCGTTGCCTTGTGGATGGAAGCAGGTCGTCGTTTCTTTAAAGGGGCTGTACGGTAGGATTGGATTCACGTAGGAGGAAACGGATAGAGGGAGAGCAGGAGAGCAGGAGAGCAGGAGAGCCAGTCACGGTCCGGAGCCACTGTTTGGGTATGTATGCGGGCTGTGTTTCTGGTCCGGCCACGACTCGAGCTACAACTACAACGGCTCCATTCGTTGCATTTGCCAACTCAAACAGTTGCTGCGGCGGCCTAGCGGGGCATGCAAACTGCGCGAAATTGACTTTGCTTTTGCGGGCGCTGACAGTGGCATTGCCAGTGCTGCTGTTGCTGCTGTTGCTGCTGCTGCTGCTGGTTGCGTCCTGGTTAGGTGTTGGTTGGGTGCTGGTTGCTGGATTGTTGGTTGGGGAATACTTGCTTGGCAGCTGCGCGAATGATGAATGGAAAATGCGAAAATTGTTAAAGCAAATGCACAGCAGCGGCACGGAGCGCCACAGGGCGAGAGCGAGAGCGAGAGATATAGCGACAGAGGTAGGTAGAGCGAGAGAGAGAGAGGGGGGTTGGTATGGGAAGCAGTTGTGCCAAAGAAATTGTGAAATCTTAGTTGAAATTATTATAAATTAATGGCTATCCTTGTGACCCAGTTATCCAAATGTTTCGGCATAAGCAGCCACTGGAGCCGGTGGTGGTGCAGCCACAGCTGCGGTTTGGCGGTGCAATGGGGGCAACCGTTCATTGTGCAATGAAAATACACACACACACACACACACACACACACATATCACATCTTTTAAGCAGCCTGTCGACTGTCTCATTGTGTGTATGTGTTTGTCTGTGTGTGGGAGGACTGTCGCTCTGGTTTGACAGTTACATTTTTAATGCTGGCTATAATTAAGTTTGTGCAGCCAGCTTAGGGGCAAAAGTATCATTAGCTGCTGCTGTGCTCGCGTCCCAAAAGTTTGAACTATTCAGTGAAACCGGTGTATTCGAATATTTATGAATACACATTGCCAGTCTATTATCCATGACCCATCAAGGTTGACCAGTTAGCTTTGAATTTTTGGCTACAAGTCCCATCAAAACTTTAACTAAAGCCACTCTTTGCATGTGGGATGATCAGCTTGGAAGCAGCACTACTTAGATAAGTTTATATTTATCCATATTTAATGGTTGGTGGCACAGGTTTGTCTATTTGGGTGTACATGAATGGTTATTAGGCCTGTGAGCAGGTCTACTGGTCGAATACTCTAAACCGGATCACTCTTAATTGCTTATAAATTTATAGATGGCGCAAGTAAACATATTATTTGTCCATCGAATAAACTGCTATTATAACTGTAAAATTGGGAAAAATGAGAGCAACGGGAAACTAAGCAATGCTTATCTTATCTGTACATACTTAAATTATTTATTAATGTACAGTCTTAGATGAGGACGTGTGCAGAAGGAGGCTGTTACTAGCCCAATATGTAAGAAATAGTTTCTAAGCAAAGAGCTTAACTTTCGACCGATAGTTAATTTTTTAGCCTTATGATATGATGTATATAATTGCAACAGGACAGTCAGCACTACATGTATTAATAGTAATAAATATGTATGTTTCTTAGTATCTTAAGGATAATTATAGGTTGGAATTGAGAGGAACAAATCTGGAAATGAGCTGCGTAAATTTGTCATAACAATCATTGTTATCGAAGGCGACGATTTGTCACATGTCGCCTGCTCACAGACTGTTTAATTTTGATGTTTTTTGGTTTTTTATACGGTTATATGGGGTATAATGAAGTTGGGCAAGAGCATGTAACAGGCCGGAGAAAACCTCTTTCTCCCCTTCGACAATCGATTGCAATAAAAGCTATATACATATATATTTATATATATATATATATATATATATATATATATATATTTATATATATTTTGTAAGGTTAATGCTCGATCATTGATCATAAGTATGTGTGTGTATATTCTGTATTTGATTCTATATAACATCACATGTAACTGATGGGTTGAGGGTATCTTCTAGTTGAGCTCTCTCGTCTCTCGTCTAGAGGATTTATATTTTTATTTGTTGCGTTTCTTTTCTTTTTGTGTTTCTTGTTTCGTGTGTGTCAAAGCTTCATGCAATATGCAAATGCTGCTGCTGCTGGTGATACTGCTGCTGGTGTTGCGTCTGTTGCTTTGTCATCTGTTAACAATAAATGCGTCCGCGAGCTGCTAGTGAAGCCGGTGTCCAGAAGCCGGCAACCGGCAGTGTGACTGGCATCGCGTTAAAAAGGAGAGGAGACAAGCAGACGCGCGTGGCACATGTCAAAAGCGAAGGGAAATTGTTAAACAAACAGCAAACAGACGCAGACGCAGCGTGAAAATAAATTGAACAGCCCAGCGAAGCGAGGCGTCACTGACCTACGCGCACACGTGAGCGACAACAGCAACAGCAGCACCAGCAGCAGCAACACCAACAACACAAAAATTGCAGCAACAAGAAAAACAGCAACAGAAATAGTCAAAGCAAAAGGCTGCCCCCGCAGCGTGAATTTTCAAATTTCCCAGTCGGCAACATTTGTTAGTCGGCTGGCGATGTTGCTGCAACAAGCGGTGGCACGAAGTGGCGCTGTTGTTCGTGCTGCCTGCCTCGTGCCTCGTGTGGATGCTGCGCTTGTTTGCTTGTTCGGCTTGCTGGCATCTTCGTCGTCACGCCGGCCGAGGGACCGCCGTCTGAATTCTTCAGTGGCAGATGCCGCTTCAGTCTTTGCGCGTTTTTCAGCTGCTGCGGTACAGCCTCAGTCGGCACATCGTGTTGCAAGTGCGAGTCACTGCTAATCGAAGCATTTTGCGTAATATTTCGCAGCGTGTGTGCATTTGAGGCATTTGAGTTTTACGAAGCGACTGCTTAATAATCAATGGCACACATTGTCTATGTTTAGTTTTCGATATTTCTATCATTTTTTTTGCAATTAATTTTTTTTGTTTTTTTTTTTTCAAACGGGCAATCGAATTTTTTGTGGTGTTCCTTGCAACGCGTGTGGCAAAAGTTCGAAGCGCGCTTTTAAGCGCACATGGTGTTTGTGTGTGTCACCAAGTGAGTGAACTTAAATCATAAACAACAACAACAATAATATATATACAAAAACACTCACATTGGTGTCCGACATTTGCAAGTGTGCCAGAGAACATTTTGTGCGGGTAAGTTGCTGCTATCTTTGGAAGGATATCAAAATCATAGAAATTATATTCATTAAATGAAGTTACCCAACCGAGTTAATATGATCGATCATCATCAAATAATTTGCTATTGACTACGCTGTGCACTTCACCTGAGACAATAGGCAGGTATTTGTTTGACATTGTGGTATTCTTGTTAATGGGCGATTAAACCAGTGGGAGTTCAAGTTGTTTGATCAATTAAGACCATTTTGCATTGGAATTTGCCTTTGTAATAGGTAAGTGGACATAAGTGATTGGGCAATAAAATTAAATTTAAAATTGTATAAACGACAGGCTTCGCAATAATTCAGAATTCAAATGCACATTTCAAATAAAGCGTAAATTGAAACTACATTAATTATTACAATTTGTTTTCTTGCACTAATTGATTTTATTAATTGTTTAAATTAACAATCAACTTTCAGTTGCTTAGCTAAAATAATGACGATCAAAGGCAAAGTTTATTTTATGAAATGAAAGTAAAACAGAAGTTAGCTACACTTGGTGTCATAAAGTAAGATAAAATTGGATGAATGAAAAAGTTTCTAAATTTAATAAGTTTGTTTTTCTTTTTAATTTTATTTTTTATATTTTTTAAGAAGAGAATGTCTAAGACTAATACTTTGATGTGCTGCAAATCTAAGCTCGAAAAGATGCGGTTGTTTATTGATGCAACCCACTTACACACAATGCTTATGCCTGGGGCATTGCATGGATTTCGCTTGCAACACTCAGTTGCGAGCTGGCCTTCAGAAACGTCGCCTCAAGTAGGTATACAGCTGTGTACCAACGGGCTAAATAAATAAGTACTCGAGCTAAAAAGTTGGCGGAAAGATGATTCCAACTAAATATATAAACACACATACATACATAATAATGTATGTGAAATGGAAATGTTGAACGTGCAGCTGAAGCAGCCAGCACATCAAAAGCCAGCGGAAATGGACAGTAAATTAATGTTTACAATTTTTCTGTTGCGCCCGCCTTAGCCGGGTAGATTTTTATTCAGCCACTTTGTATGCCCCTGCGGGGTATTACAATTTAGTGGTGTTGTGTTTGACGCCTTGAAAGGAACGTCTCCGACACCTTAATCTATATACATTCTTGATGCACTTCACTAGCAACCTGCCTTCATGTGTAACATATGCATTTTGCAATGAATCACTTTTTTGCGTATCAAAATATCCAAACTAATCACACTAATATCAAGCTATTTAAATTTGCATGCAAATTACTCAAATTACACAAAGTTGTATTTTTTTTTTTAAATAAATAAATAAATGAAATTAAGAGTAGCACTCCAGTTTGCAAGGGTATTTAATCATCGGCGATGCACAGAAAAATGTTCTTTCCTGTTTGTTTTTCTTTTTCGTTCGGCGTGGGCACATCAATTTTGCGAAAATTGTGCAGCGGCTGGTGGAATAATGGCCGAGGCGCCTCTGTTGCGGGTGGGCCAATGGGGAACGTGGCCAAATCAGGGCTAAGAATGATGCACAAGAAGTGAATATATGAATAATGTGGCAAGCAGACAGCTTTTGCTGCTACTGCGTCTCATATAAACTTATTTCATTTTATGCCATGTGAATCTAATTTTTTTTTTTTGATTTTGCATGCGACTTTTCCTCAGCAACAACAAAATCAAACAGGCTAACAAAGTTATCGTCATATAAAGCCGACTAAAACATACTCTTTGAGACAAGCTTAAAATAAATTGAAACAAGTGGAAAGGAAAGAGCCTTTTTGAGCAGAGTTGTGTTTAGAAAGACGAACGATCTGTATGACACACTCTGCGGCATTTCAGTTAAATAAATATCAACATACTCTATGCATCTACATACAAAGTGAAATAAGAATTGTACTTGAAAGGAGCAACAGCAGCAGCAGCAGCAGCAGCAGCAGCAGCAGCAGCACAGCAGCAGCAGCAGCATTCGAGAGACAAGTAGTATAATTACTGCATAAAGTACTTGTAACGAGGCACTGATGCAGATGCAAATGCTGATGCTGATGCTGATGCTGATGCTGCTGCTGCTGCCAACTGGCAATGGGCTTCTCCCCTTTCTGTTCCCACATCCAGCTCCAGCTGCCGTAACTGAGGGTCACTATATCCTCCCTCTCGCTCTCTTCCCTGTGCCGTGTGCCAAGCCCAAGTGCTGCGCTAATTTCAGGCAATTATTTGTACCACCCGCTGCACAGTGGAGTCTGCAGAGACAGAGAGGATGAGGAAGAGATAATGCGAGAAAAGAAAGATAAAGCCATAAATATATATAAATACGACTTTATTAAATTGTATAATAAATTATGCAGAATAATTATGCATTTCTTGCATTAACTTGCTTAAGCTCCAGGATTGAAGTCAGCAAATAAGAAGAAAATTTGTGAATGACTAGTGATGAATTTGCTATCTGTCGCTCCAGTGATAATATTCTCTTATATTCGCCAGGAATAATATTATCGATTTGAAAACTTGGTTATATATATCTTAAATATACATTGATAATTAATGCAGGCTGTGCGCGATTTTTGCTCTTCCCAAGCATCAGTTTTGTTTTTCTTTTTTGGTGAAAAAGAGAAGTATCTCGAAGAAATTAACAGCGTTGTCAAGTTAATATATATATAGACAGATTGTTAAGAAATGCCGCTTTTTTTAAAATCACCTTTCTCTTAGCCATGGCACAAGAAAACTCTGGACTACCTTTACTGCCAAAGCCGGGCTTACATCTGCGAAGAGTTATTTTGAATACTTTTTGCAGATTGTTAACATTCACAACACTGACACTTCTCTGATACTTGGCGCTGAACTACACCTGCCGTTGGAAAAGATAACTCATTCACAAAAATATGAGCTCTACTGCCCTCGCAGCGAGCTGATTGGCGTGCTTCCGCATTCCGGACGAAAATTCTTGCTTTGGGGAGATGGATCCAATTAGGTGTGAATTTTGACGCAAGAACAGAAAAAAACGAATCATTTGGCTTTGCCAAAAAATATTTTCTGTTGCTAGAGTACACCGACAAGTTTCGTGAAATGGTTATACGATTTTTGTGTGAGCTATTGCAATACAACTTTTTGGACGATGGAATTGCAGGTGATCGATTCAGTGCATGTTTTTGGTTATTTGCTGACCGATTCAGGTTGATGCTGATGATGATAAATATGATAACTGTTCATAACTGTCCCATAGACCTACAAACGTTCTCCAGCCTTTTTATAATACTCCCGGTAATTGAGTGCTTTTCACTTTTCACAGTAGGAAGTATGATTGTTATTAATTTTACACCGAGGGGTGAACATTTTCAATTCAAAATGTATGCAGTTTCAATGATTTCGACTATTCTTTTTCTACCAATCTTTAAAAAATGAAAAAGCGAACTAGAAAACTGCCCATTGCTCTTTCTCCCGCTTTCGCTGTCTCTCTTATTTCCTTATAAGTAGGGCGGTTATCTGGCGGCTGTTTCCACACCCGCTGCAGCGACACAACCGGTTCTCCCCCCTCATCCGCCACTCCCACTTTGGCACATTAATTCATATGAATTTCTGCGCTGACTCGTACATATATGCGTATGTGGGTGTGCACCATTTTCGTCTATAGCTTAGCATTCCTTCAGTCATTTGCTGTGCCCGTTGCCATTTAATGCACTTATTCAGTATACGAAAAGCAAAATAGAAGAAGCAGAAGGAATTTGAATTTGAATGTGTGTGTGTTTGTGTGTGTGCATGTGTGTGTGTAGAGGGAGTGCGAGGGAAAGAGAAAGAGAGAGAGAGAGAGAGAGAGACAGACTGGCGAAGCAAGAGTAAAAATGAATGAAATAAAAAATGTCAACATTCACAAGTGCAATGCAAATTAAAGCAGACAGCAAAGTGGCTGCTCCTGCACGAGGGGCCAGGAGAAGTGGCACGGGGGATTGGGAGCAGGGTGGCGGGGGGGGGGGTGTGTGGAAGGAGTGTGGGTGGTAACAGAAGACTAGCAGCGGCCAAATGTGGCTACCGGCGACTGATGCTGCGGCAGTTAGACGGAAACAATGGTCAATGGGGGTGGGGATGGGGGAAGGGTATCTGTGGTTAAGGGCAGATGGGGAGTTTGAGGTACGGTAGCAAGTCCTTGCAAACGCGAAGAGGCAATTCATTAGCTTTAATTTAGGTAAATGTCCTTGGTACTTCTGGCGTTGCCTCTCGTGGCGAACGTTGCAAATGCAACTAAAATGTTGCGGTTACCGCTGTTTTCATTTGCTTACCACATTTGCCTATGTATGTGTGTGTGTGTGTGTGTGTGTGTGTGTGTGCTCGCTATGTTTGGTTGTTCCGGCAGCACACTTAATATTTAAAGCCATCAGAAGTTGTCCAAGTGGCACACTTGCTGCAACTCGACTGCTTGCCTGAATTACTTAATTAACAAATCGATTGGCATTTTGAGAGACTCAAATCGCTAAACGAATTTAAAATAAATACATAATTATACACGCCCACATTCAGCTTTCAATGTTTTTCTTAAAGTTTGGGATTTACATAAAGTTAAGCCGACATTTAAGAATATTTCAAGCAGGAAGACCACTTTCTTTTGTTAAGCAATGATTAAATACCTTAGGCTGCATACATGTGTGTGTGTGTGTATAGACAATGCTTGAGCTTGATGCTGTGTGCTTTGGTCCATGTCAATATACGATGTCAATTGTCTCTGTGCAGTTCAAAAATAAACTTTATGGGATCGCAGATGTCTCCATACTCGACAAAAAAAATTACAATACCTGCTGCAAATTTCCGAGCCTTTGCAATTTGAGACTTAAAACAACATTTATGTTAACCCAAATCTCAAATGCGTAAACGATGATTCCAGCCGTATTCAATAGCCAATATACCTCTGCTGCTGTCACTCAATTTTTTAAGTGTGATCACTGACTGCTGCCCCGTAATAACTAATAGGCAGCGCTCAATTACCCTAACAACATCAAAAGGCACCAAGATCCGCTTTAATTTCAATTGCAGCTTTGCATTTCCACTCGGATGCAGTTGCCACTAGCAGTGTGACAGAGCCTTGTCCTATGTACTACGCAGGTTGAGTAGCAGCCACAGCAACTGCACTGGCAGCTGTAAGCATGCCACCAAGCAAAAGCACAACAAACATCTCAACAGCAGCAGCAGCAGCAGCAGCAGCAGCAGCAGCAGCAGCAGCAGCAGTTGAATCGTCTGCCTAATTAGATAATGTCAGCAGCAGCATGCAGCGCGTCATTTCCAGGACAGGGTCGGAGTTTGGACGCTGGATTGCGTTGGGTCGGTCGTGGATGCACGTTAGCTTCAGCCCTTACAGCCAGTGTGGAATGGTTGGCACTAACGACAACAACAATACTGAGACGTGTGCATATTCTTGACCCCAATTAAATTTAAGTCATTTGAGCGTTTCCAAAGTAAAATTAATTGCTTTTGCTCGCCTGCTCCTCTGTCACTATACCGATCTGGAGTGCAGAACCGTTCCTGACAAGCCAGCTTCACCATTGTCTCGAGTAGCCCATTCATATTAAGTGTGTGTTATTGTTGCTGTGCTTGTTTTTTTTTTTCTTGCTAAATTTGTCATAGTAATTCTCAATTAACATTCGCTTGTTTAAGTCTTGCAAATGATAAGTGCCCCAGCTTAAGCCTTTTGTGTGCTACGGTTTAACAAAAATAAAGTTGCTGAAGTTGCTCTTGTTTTAATTCAATTTGTCAGGCCGCAAGTAAATAGACACTTAAGTGCCCCATCGTCTGCATCCGCCCCGCACAAGTTTTGTTTTTCTGTGCTGCATGTGTACATAGAGGTATGTCTGTCCATTTGCGACACATCTCGTCTGCATATTAATGCGTCTCTGGACGCACATTAATGCATTGGATAATGGACAGCGCACACACACACACATACACACACACACACGCGCACAGACACGCACAGACACGCATACATACATGCAAACAGAGGCATAAGAACACATCGCTATACGTGCCTAGCCATGTCATGCAATCATTTTAACCCCAATGACCCCAAATTTTATAGCTGCGACAGACATTTTCAATGTCGCTTGGTCGCTTGGTCGCTTGGTCGCTCGCTCATTTTCTAACTGTATTTATTATATTCGTTGCGCTTCTACTGCAGCGGAAATCAAAAAAGCTTATGCATTTTATTCATTAATCAGATTTCAGCTGCAGCTCAGCGGCACATTGTGTCATGCCAATGAAGTTGTAAGTAATCAGTTCACGCAGCTCCACAACTCAACAGCTCAACAGGTGGTGTCCACCCTCCACTCAGGTGTCTCGAGCTGTTGCTGCCCCAAATAGACCGATCATTGTTTCGCATCAATGGACTGCGTCGGCCAGGAGCGCTAATTATACATTTCTGCGTATTGTTGTCAACTGGTAGTTCTTAGTTGCCCTGGTCCATTACCATACTGCTTAACGGTAAATGGCATCCACAGACTTTGGTTGCAATGCAACTCCCTCCAAAGTCTAAAATATCAATTCGCTATTTAGCAAATAAAATAAACTTGAGTATTGATTTTGAAATGCATTGAAAGTCAAACCCATTTAAAGAGACAGACACAGATTGAATTGTAGAGAGAAGTGAAAACATAAAGATTGAGAGAGAGAGAGAGAGAGAGGGAGAGAGAGAGAGAGGGATAGAGATAGGCAAATGAAAATTAAGTGAGTAAATTAAGGCTTCACATAGGGCAGCATAAATACCAAAAGGACTTTTCAATTATTTTAAAAAGAAAAAAAAAAAGAAATTAATTATAAAATGTTCTAGAGTTACTTTGGCCTACAGCTTTTCAATAAATATCAAATATCTGAATTTCATTGAATATAATTACAAGAAATTCATGAAATATAAATGTTTTGTAATCTTTTTCTCGCCTCAGATGGCTGTTCTGCTTTGTTTGCTGCGTAATTGGGGCATTCTCGAGTAGTGGGGGTTGCTGCAGGCATTTAATTATAATTGTTGAAGTTCACTGCAAGTGATAACTACATAAAATATAATGATTTTCCAAAACAACAGGCTGCTTGTCGTCTGCCAACAAATTAGTCTAATAGTTAATTATAAATTCCTTTTGTCGAGAAAACGCTGAGAGGCTTGCAACAAATGTTACCTTCAAAATGTCGTTAATAAATTTATTGTGTATGGCAATTTGTAAGTTGTGCGATGGGTGTGTGTATGTGTATTTGGCTGGAGATGCGTTGTGTGTGTTTCTGTGTGTGTGTGTGTGTGTGTGTGTGTGACGGAGACCCAACAGTTTACAATGCCCGAGACATATTCAGAGATCCCAACTCATGTGTTGCGCCTAAAACAGGGCAAACATTTGTTGCCTGATTACTTTTAAATTATTTTGTGGCATCATTTCTGTGGCTATGCGCAAGGCACAACACCAACAACAACAACAACAACAACAACAACAACAGCAACAACAGCAAACAGCGTGCCTAAAGAGCCCACCAGCTGAAACTGTAGCTGAATCTGAGGCTGGCGTGCATAATAATAAATAAAAGAGCGCTGTTGGCGACGAGGGGTAGGTTAAAAAGGACCAGAATGGCAGAGCTGCTGGAGGGGCATAGGAGAAGCTTTGCGGGCTTTTGTTCAAAATGGCAACACTCACTCACACACACACACACACATTCAGACAGTCACAAACATGTGCAGTGGGGTAAACAGGAATCAAGCAGGACACGTTGCGGTTGCCTGACTAAGGAGCCCAAGCATATGCCATGTGGATATAGATGCCCTTTAAGGCGGCGACTCGCATTATGATATGCTTAAACAGCACAAAACTGTTTAATTATTTATGGATGATTCCCTTCGTTATGGGGGAACAGCGACGGGGGATAATGAGGAGGCCAGGCAGGACAACAAGGACCCATTTTGTAGGCAATCAACGAAGCATGTGTGCATGATGGAAAGTCGTGCCATGTTGCGGGCCAATCTTCTGTGTAATCGAGCAACAGCAACAAATCACAGTGGATCAAGAGATCAGCATTTCACTCTAATGGAATATTTTTGGGGAATATAATGTGATAATCATCATTCGTAGATCAAAGGCATAGATCATAGAGTATTTGTTATTCCTATATTCAACAGTCTTTGTCCTTCAGCCTATCAACGAAACTTAATCAAAATTAAAGTTTCGCAGAAATTTTCTTCAACCTTTTGGGCCTTTGGGCAGCGGCTCATCATAGTTAGCACAAAACGCATCTCATGCAACCTTTGCCAACAGACCTGGGGCTCCAAATCTTGGTCCTCTTGTTCGTAGATATACTCACATGTTGTACCTAAAATATGTTTGCTATGTGTGTGTGTGCGTGTGTGTGTGTGTGTGTGTGGTTTGTGTTATGTGCAAATTAATCAACTCTTTTGTGGTGCTTGGGATAATATAATAAAACAAAACACAAAGCCAAGTGACAACCGGAAACCTAAAAAAGCAGCATGAAATAAAAACAATTTTTTCATTTGCACAAAAAAGGCAAAGGGACACACACACTCTACAGCACACACATACATATACACTCTCTACACATAAAAAGGAAACATTGTACATCAAATCATTATCAGCCCCCCTCTGCGCCACTCTTCATTCTTTACCCTTTGCCACAGCCCTTGCTCGGGTTGGTTGTTTAGCAGTCAGTACAACTTAGCCCAGTCTGTCTTATATTAAAATGTGTAATCTGTAGATTGCATACTCAAATATTTCAAAACTCTGAATAGGTCTGTCAGACTTGGTCAATTTCCCTTTTTTTAATTTCAATTAATTTTACCGCCACACATTTAATATTCTCTGCGATGCACAGTTTATCTTATAAATACTTAATTGCTTGCTCACTGTAAATGTAATTTCCATTTCTTTTCACTATGCTTTCTTTGTATGTAGTTTTTATGTAGTTTTCTAGTTCGACCATCAATTGTACTTAATGAGAGTGCTGAATTTATAGCCATAGTATTTAAATAAAACTCGTATCGTTGCCAATAAACAGTCTGGTTTAACATACAAATTAAGCCCAAATTGAACTGCATGAATGCATACAAAATGCCACTGCATCACTTAAAGGATTTAAATGTGGATTTCGGACGTCAATAACTGATTCGGAGGGAAGTAGAAAAGCAGACAAATTATGTAGCTTGATTCATTGCTAATGAGGATTTCTAGTGTGCTGTCAATGCAGTATCAAGTGCAATGTTGTTCTAAGCATATTGATTTTCAAACCGTCCACGTCTCTTCACATATTTGAGATCATACCTCACGAATCCCTCCCTTTGCCGGAGCAGCACTCGACTTACCCAAATGATGCTGTACACATTGAGATACATATTTATCTGTGCAGTTCGACTTCAGTTTCCTGCTGATGCCTGGCAAGCTTCTGAGCTTGGCGGCTACTCACTTCTCCTTACTTCTAAAATGTTATTTTAGTATCCAAGCAACGTCAATTTGATTGAATAGTTTCTACGTTGAGTTTTTGTTGTTTATTAAAGATTAGACGACATGAGTTTAGTATATTGCACCTTTTTCTTCTATTTGGTTTTCATTTTCAAATACTTTATTATCTACTGTTTCTTATTTCTCATTAAGAGTGGATTGTTTGCTTCAGTAAAATAAAAAAGAAATAAATTTGAAATATAACTGAAATGTAGGAATTTGAAGAGCTTCCAGCTTATCGTATTGATTTTAACATCGTGTTGACATATTTCGTTTTCCCGTCACCAATAACAACTTAAAATATAATTAACTCGAAACATTATTTAAATTCGGAACGTATCCCGATTGCCTACCATCATTGCAAATTGGGAGTTGCTACTTTAATTGCGAGATTCCAAATATTTGTTAAAGCATTCACACTCACACTTACACACACACACACACACACACACCACACTCAGACCCATACGCCTATTACAATGGCCACCGACCCTGGGGGCTTGACGTAAATTTGGCTAGTTGTAAATAATTAGAAGATAACAGCTTAAAAGCAAACAATGCGACAATGCAAGCCAAAACTAAATAAATAAATAACATGTCTATTATTGGTTATCAAAATGCAGCAAATGGTTGAAACAATTAGATGTGGTTGCACCACCCCATGGCCGAGTGGGCGGCTTAAGGCGGAGGGGTCGGCTGTGATATGATAATTTTGTCACTGTCGCTAATCAATGTAAGCAACTTAAACCAACCGAAATATGTGCAATATGTTTGCCCATTTGTGTGTGCACACTACGTGTGTGTGTCTGTGTGTTGTTGGTGGTTTGCTGCAGCGATTTGTGGTAAAATTATGTTTGGAACATTGCAGTTATTATATGTATGCGAAAGTGCAACAAGCCAAACAATCGCTTAACAATAAATAGGCGGCCCAGAAGCCTCCATTTATAAATATAATATATATATATATATATCTATATATATTTATAATGTAGGTATGTGAAAGTCCTTCTATGTATAAATTATTCTTTGCAAATGCAGCCAATGAACAAAACACACGATAATGCCATATAATTGACAGGCGATTTATGCTACATTTGCAAATGCAACAACAATAACCACAACAGCCACAACAAATTTGTTGCATATTTATTCACTCTGATTGCATATGTCACCATTACTTTGAAATTTTTGTTACCTGTCGTTTTGGATCAACTAATTATTTTTATATCCGATATTCTAACAGCAAAGTCGAAGAACTTAATGCGGTTTGCTGCAACTAATTATACAGCAAAAATGTTGTAAGTAATCTCAAATATATAGTTATAATAACTTATATTTAAAGAGATATCTCCAATATTATTTAAGCTTTGCACCACGATTAATTTATGTTTGCGACATTTCTTGCAAACTTGTCTTTTCCGCATTGACACCTTAGAACTGACTATTTGAGATTCTGTCCATGGCTAACAATCAAATAATATAATAAATACTCAAATATTTATTCCATTTTACAGTTCGCTTTCATATTAGTTTGAATTATTAGCATAACCGCAAATATGTTTGGCATTTAATTCTCTACACAGCTATTAGTTAATTTAAACATTTATTCGAAGTATTTTCGGCAACATTTCTAATGAAGTTACATGATCACAATGAGACTTGTATCTGCTGATGCTAGCCAATATATTTTCTCCCTAACTTTAAAATGGAAGTATCAAGTGATGAGGACTTTGACTATGTCTCGACGAGAAATACAATTAATTTGTGTGTACAGTACTGTACAGAGTAAATAGTGAAAAGAGACAACTTTAATGCACTTTGAAAACGAGAGCTTTGCATTAAAATTACTTAATTATTTACTTGATTATTTCAATGACAAATACTATGCATCCACACTCACATCCATTGAATTAACACATTTAAACAGCAACGAACTTAAAAGAATCAAATTTAAAATGCATGCTTAGTTTCAGAGCCTTGCCTGGCACAGCGGTTACAAAGGGATATTTTGTAAAGCACAAATTCAGACGAGTTTTTCTTGGCTGCTGTGGGTTTATTGAACCAACTCGACTTACTATACATTGAATGCCTGAATGGGCCCAAAAGGAAACGGATTCAGTGTGAGGCTGCACTTACTTATTTGCTAGCAAGCACTTTCTTAGATTATTTTCGAACCAAAATTACTGTAGAAATTAACTAAATGCAGATGAGTTTGTACTTGGTTGCAAGCTGTTTGCAATCACAATGCCAATGCATCAGAATGATTAAATAAATGGAAAAAACCTATGCTTCATCTAAAGAACCCTGCCACACATGCCACGCCCCGTCACGACTACAGCGACTACTACGAGCAGAGTTGCTTATCGATGCCCATGTATCGATGCAAACATTTCCGGTACAAAACGATAAAATGTCACGTTGATGCTGAAATGCTGCTGACACTGATGCTGATGCCGATGCAGATGCTAACGCCCGTCGCTTGACTTCTGACTTCTGACGTCTGACGTCAAATATGGACACGCGAGGGAAAGCAACAGAATGGCGTTGGGAGATTTTCTAAGCGTCGTGTCGTGTCGTGTCGTTGCCCTAGGTTAGCAAATATGTGTGTTAACTGACAGGCAGATGCCATTCTCCCATCTCCCACAGCAATGCAGTTGTGTTCGCAGTTGATGCTTCGACTCTTCGGCTGTTCGAGCTGCCAAGTTTGAGTTGCAGCTTCTCATGCATTGACTTCGTATAAAATACCTTGCATAATTATGCTCTGATACCGAAAATGAACAGCATCTCGATAAGCGTACACTTAAGAGGAAGCCAGTCTGTCTGCCAGTCTGCCAGTCTGCCAGTCAGTCAGTCAGTCAGACAGCCAGACAGTCAGACAGTCAAATAGTTTACCAGCCAGGAAGCTCGTTCCGCTGTGGTATAATGGCTTCAAGTATGTGGCCATAACAAGTGCTTTCAACAGCCATTTTCCAATAAGTTTGTCGCCATACTGCTCAGCCTTTCGCCATCTCCCTCTCTCTGCCTCCCTTTCGGGGTTTTCTCTTCATTTTGCCCGTTTTCCGCTTGTAGGCCCTCATAAGTATGCTAAGTTTTTTTGCGCCTCAACGGCGCCTCGGCAAATGACAGAGTGTAAATCTAAGTGGCTCAAATGTGTCGACTATTAGCCTCGTTGCCCTACTCCACTACTCCCCCCCCACCTACCACTGCGCTTCAATCCCAGCATTTTCTCTATCCTTATGCCTGTCCATATCAATACGGAAGCGATTTTAAAAGCGCTGCACGCTCTCTCGATGCTCTCAACTTCGTTGGCATTTTCTTGTTTCACAGTCCCTTTTTCTCAGTGTCTCTATCCCCTCATTTGATTGATTTATTTGTTTGCGCCGCTGCCTTTGCACTTAATGTTGCCGCTGCCGTTGCAGATGCAGCTGTCGCTGCCACTTTTCAATGCATTTTCATTTATTATGCAAATTGAAGTTTCAAAGCCTCGAGCGGAATATATAAAGAAAAAATATTTGCACAAGTAGCATTCGTTATTCTATTCCAGACTTCCGCTGCCTCTGCCTCCCCATTTGAGCAAGCTAATTTGACATTGAAATTATGCGAAGAGTATATTTTATGCAACTTGCAAAACAACATGCAAGGCAAAAGGGAAACAACATTTGCAACGTGGCGCACTATGCGTGGCTGTCAATGAGCAGCCCGCCAAATAAGATGAATGGATTGGTTAGTTGGCCAGTTGCAGTTGCAGCGAGGTGTCAGCCTGAGAATGCGATGAAAAACAATTTGATGCGAGTGTGAATTGGTCAACTGGGCTCAACCCAATGCTTGTTGTAGTCAGCAAATTGAGAAATGATTTGATCTGCTGTCATCTGCGTCAGTCACAGCTATCAAATAGGTACACTAAAATCACAATGAAATAACCTAGGTGAGGTACAGCTAGAACTGGTTAATACATCCACTCGGAGAGCGTATATGGAATATAGAATTATAAAATGATGATTTCATGTTGCATTTATTGTATATCAATTTATGTTTGCTTTGCTGTTTGTTTATTCATTATTTTAGATTTAAAGTCGAATCATTTTACGCTCGTTTCTGTGCGTTGCGAATCATTGGCAGATGTGCCACCTAATATCGACATTATGTCACAGCACTTTGATTTATGGCTCAGCAATCTCTCACATAAAAATACAAACACGCACACACACACACACACACACACACACAGAGACACACACCCAACACAGCCATATAAATATGCTGACACAAACATCCACCCACTCGACAGGTGACTCACCCACTTTAATGGGCATTATTATGAGAAATTAAATTTTCACTGATTGCCAGCAGAAACGCAGGACGTTGCCTGGTCATGCTTATGATCGGCTATCAGCTAAGTGGGTCGAATCAATGAGTTTGTGGCCTGTTCGGAGCATGGTCGCATCGTCTTGCCCACATAAATAGCATGCCTCACATTTGTACATGAAATTAAATAATTTCGTTTTTGTGGTGCAGTGCGCTCACTTCTGTCCATAATTGTCGCTTGCACTATGTTGCCCCTTGCTGCAGCCATCGCACCACTTTGTACCACACATCGTTCTCGTCTGGCGTTGGCGCTAAATATAGCCAAACGTATACAGTCGCTGACATAAATAGGCTGACGCAAAAGTTTTCCAAGACACGGACAGACACTACCAGCAGTTGATGTCTGCATCATTAGATGCGCGCACATTTTCCATTTCATATTTGGCATTCGCTTTCCACTATTCAGCATCGACTTTCCACCGTCTACCATTTACTATCTACCATTTCAATTTGCCATTTTTAGCAAACAGTAAATGGCGCGTGGGTTGCACGCTGGCTGGAAAAGATGGAGGGGTTGGAGTTGGAAGGAGGGGGGGTTGGGGATTGGGGGCAGCGTTTAGAGATCGTTGCGCTGTCTGCAATTCAAATTGAGAAAACGCTTCAATGCTCCAATGACACTGGCAAAATGTGTTGTTGATTCAATTGGTTGTCTGAGGCAATTGGGCAAAAAGCGTTTAAGATTTGAAAAAAATTTGAGATAATTTTTATTTTGTTTAAATCTTGAATCAACTGAAAGATGACATTTAAATCTAATATGCCACTTCACTCAGCAGTGAATATCATAAATACATATTTCATATGATTACTACCTGATTCAGTATCTATTTTCAGCTGATGCCATTGAGCAACGCGTTGTGTAAATGTTTAAATCCAATTTGGGAAGCTTCGTTAGTGCAACATATGTCTTGGCAAGTTTTAAGGATTTGCAATCAACTCATGCAAATAACTATTGATGCTGGGCATACACATACGCGGGTATATACACACATATATATATATAAATACATATATAGATGCATACATACATACATATATGTTTGTTTTCGTATGTTTTGGAGTCAGAAGTTTGCTTCCTGCAAAATTGAATAAGACAATTCATTCGCTGAAGATAATCGAATAGCGCACATCTGTGGGCTTATTGCCCGCTGGCATTGTTTACAGCCATCTGAATTGTAAACGAGCCAACTGAACTTCTATTGCAAAGTTTTGTAAGGGCTAAACATGTACGAAATGATTGCAATGGAAGCCAACAGCGACATGTTGAGTAAAGATTGAATAATCGAGGCTACTTTGTGCATATAGATGAAATGTTAAAGATTTCGTCGGTAATGAACTTCAATTACTTTCGATGAGAAATATTTGTTAACCTTAGCTATATTGCTGCTAAAGTAATAGTAGCATTATTATAACTGCATGTGAACTTATCGCTCACTTTATTAGGCTATCTATTAAACACGAACCCAACCCATTGCCTTTTTATACACTGAACCCATTAAAAATGGATAAAAAGGGTATAATGGTTTTGTGCAAATGTATGTAACAGGCAGAAGGAAGCATCTCCGACCCCACAAAGTAAATATATTCTTGATCAGGATCAATAGTCGAGTCGATATAGCCATGTCCGTCTGTACATCTGTCCGTCTGTTCATCTGTCTGTATGAACACTCAGATCTCAGAGACTGTAAGAGCTAGAGAACTTGAATTTGAAGAATTTCCAAATTTGGAATATAAGTTCTCGTATACCAGGCGCAGATCAAGTATCCGTTATTTTATCGATAACTGCCTCCATTTATCGAATATCGATACATTTGAATTTTTGATAGCAAGAAATGCCACAATTTTAAAGGCAGACTCTTCTAATTAATACATAATATGCATATGCACTTTATTGATCAACTTCCTAAATTTCATCAAGATCAATATGTTTTTTGAGTGTATTCTGCGTGTGTTTGTCGGCAGAGGGCGCTTCCAGAGCTGCTCGCACCTTAGTGCCAATCTTTTTAAAGAGGAATTTGCCAATAATAATCGAATATATTTAATAACTGGGTTCAGGGTATATCGTGGTCGAGTTCACTCGACTACAGCCCTCTTACTTGTTTGTTATTGGCTGGCATATTTTGGTTGCTCTTCGCAGACACTAAATGCAAATCTCGAAATTACATGTGTATTTATTTGAGAACATAAGTGTAGCGAAAAAAAATACAAAAGCACATCCCAAAAAGAAAAAAAAACAAAAAGGAATAAAAAAGAAACAGAAGCTAGAAGCCAAAACTCGTGCCAGGCAGACGACATCGTTGACGTTTTGGAATGTAATTTTAGCTTGGGGGGAACTGGCAAAAGTGGCAAAGTTTTATAGAAGAGACAAAAATAAGCTAGTTATTTATGTTCAGCTGATCGACTTGAAAATACCTTTTACTTGGCATTAAACGAAAAATAAAGAAAAAAATGTACTTATTCCTTAACTGTAGAATATGAAATTTTTATTTTTAATTTAATTCTTCAAATCGATAACTTAATTTAACTACCTTCCAGCGATTAAGAGTATATGTTTAGCTCAGTAATAGGTGAGTGAATGGCAGTCTAGCTAAAAAATGTAAGTCCTTGCGTACAATTCCAATATGCTGTCGAGGATAGTTGTTGCTCATAAAGTTATTTATTATGCTGAATCTGAAAATGCATTTTCGTTTAATATAAAATAGTAAATATATAAATCAAATCATATCCCCTGTGCTTTTCGGATTTAGGGTATATGCATGTACATATACAGAGCCAATGGATGCTTTTTATAACCACTGAGAAAAATGCAACAGTTTAAAGAGACAAAAACAAATTGTGCACAAATGTCAAAACAGCGCCCACAAAACGTATGTGTGTGTGTGTGTGTGTGTCTGTGTGTGTGTGTGTGTGTGGTTTGGTGTGCGCAAGTGTGTGCAGCATTCATTCCATATGCATGACGAGTGCGCAGAGCATATCACTGGAATTCTAATTTGCAAGCGAAATTGAACGGAAATGGCAATTTTCAAAGTGAAATGGCAGCGACTGCGAGAAAAGTTGCGACAGCTGCAAATATTGTGGGCCAAAAAGTGACTTATCGAGACGCGGAATGTGTCCCAAAATATATACGCAGCTAATGCTCAAAAGCTACACACTAATGATGGCCAGCCAAAGTGAGGCAGAAGCAACACAACAACTGCCCAGCACTGTACTCCATGAATTGAGGACATTCCGGGTGGGCATTCAATAAACAACTAGCAGCTGAATGCTCCGCACGCCTTGTCACGGCGAGTGTGCCACTAACTAAGTAACTTCAAGTAGCCATCCGGCATTTTTACAACTCATTTAACAAGGCATTGCCCTCAACCGCATTTCCAAAAACATAAAAAAAAGGAAAAAAAAAACAAAGAAATAAAAAAAAAAAAAACATTAACCACAAGCACAACGATGATGACGACAATGAGCCAAATGCTGGCAGCAGCAACAGTAACAGCAGCAGCAGCTTGTGGCTTGCCTTAAACTCATACCTCACACCCACTTTTGGGTATATCAACACACACACACACACACACACACACACACACACACACACACACACATACAACTGTACACAAACACTTTGCATATTCGACTTCATTAAGCGCGCTTACTACAGAAACCGCTGTTGTTTTTGTTTTATTTTATTTTTTTTTCATTTTCTGCCTGGCTCATCTCTTTTGCCACTTCATCGTGCTGGTCAGTGAAGCAGCTTTCTTGCAATTTATCACGCAAGAGTCGGCAGCTAGTGGCTGCCTCTGCGCCACACCCCCGTAACACCCAAGCCGACCCCACGACTAGCTCCCAAAGACACCAGGCTGAGGGTCACCATCGGCGTCGCTGCTGTTGCTGCTGTTGCTGCCGTTGGTGCTGCGTTTAATCTGCGTCTTGTTGGCAACAGATTGAAATTTATTACGCATAAATCTAGGCATTCATTTGCACCTGACCGGGCTGCCAGGCGGGGCAGCCTTAAACGCTATGCTATGCAAACTATTTGTGGAAGCAACAGCTTTGCGAGTCTATAGCTGGGTTGCTTGGGTGGCAAGGTGGTTAGGTGGCAACTGGTAGCTGCTGGCGCGTGCAGCTACGCACAGGTGACAATCGCGGGTAACCACCAACGAGCGTGGCACTGACACTGCTGCCTGATGCCAGGTGACAAGTGGAACGTGCCGCAATGCGCGCGATTGAGTGATTGAGTGGAGGGAGGGGTGCTGGGGTTGGCGTATCTAGTGAGTTGCTGTATAGTAGATTGTAGTCTCATTGGCACAAATAAATGTTCATCTAATTTTGATGTAGCTCAGTTTTTGCAGCCTTTGAAATTCGAGGTGGCAGACGTGCAACAACTGCCTAACCGAACATCGATGACACATGATCAAAATGGGAATAAAATTCGAATTTTTAACATGCTTCAAGCAGTTTGAAAGGCATCGTTTGATAAATAATCGCATTCTGTTAAGCGAGCGGACATTGCCTTTGAGTGACCGACTGCCAGTGCCATTATTCGTATCGTATTCGCACTCGTAGTCACACTCATTCATGAGTGTTGCGAAGACAACGCCAATAAACGAAAGGAACAACACAGGATCAACATATTGTTAGCAGAAATCACGCAAACAGTTCAATTCATATGTGAATATATAAAATACAAATATCTTCAATTGAGTGCTTAATAAATTTCCACGAGTATTGTCTCCTTGGGTCTCTTCGTCATGATGTCTTTTTTAGCTGGTTTAAATAAATGTTGTGTGTGTATTTTTCATATTTTAACTGCTGGCGCCTTTACTTGTTATACACGCTGTTTCCATCAATTTGCATGGCCAAAAGAGTAGCTTTATTTCTAAAAACTTGTTCGATATTTTATACGTGTGCAGAGGGTATTAAAATGTTTCCGTAAAATGTGTAGCGCATTGAAGGAGACGTCTTTGACTCCATATAGAGTACATATGTTATCATCTATATACACTTGTCTTGCTCTTCAGGATCTTACAACTAAGCTGGCTCTTGGCTATTGAAGGAGACGTCTTTGACTCCATATAGAGTACATATGTTATCATCTTATACACTTGTCTTGCTCTTCAAGATCTTACAACTAAGCTGGCTCTTGGCTGGCCACAAATGATCATTATTTATTTTATAGGATTCTAGCGTATGTAATCGTCGGCATGCCCAAGATCGTAGTTTTTCTTTTTATATACTTCTGTTTTTTTTTTCTCGTCTTTGAAGTTGTTCATGGCTTTCGTGTCGTCTATTTGCGAGGACTGTTTGCAGTGCCTTTATAGTTTTTACGTCTGTTCTTTGCCATTTTCATACTGTTTGACTTTTACATGCTTTTTGGTTCAGTTTTTTATATTTATTTTTGTTGCCATTGCTTATGTTGTTGGACTTCGTTTGCATACTCCTAAAAGTTCATGAGACAAATGACACTAATACGATTCTGTAACATGCCTGGCCAAAGAGCTGTCAGTCAAAGCAACACTCACTCACACACACACACACACACACACACACACACACACACACACACACACACGCACACACACATTTACGGGCTCGGTGCCTGTGTGTGTGTTTGCTGTTGAGCTTTAATAGACATCGCAATGTGTGCAAAAATTGCTGTATTTTTTAGAACGGATCTCACTGTAAGCAGTCAACAAAATCAAACAAAATGAAGACTGTAATTCCAGGACAATTGAGAAGCGATTTTCCACTTAACTAAAGAACTCGTATTACTTGCAATTAAACACACTAAGCACAATAATAAAGATTTTAGTATTTTTTTTAAAAATCATTTCAAGTGGCTTCAATTTGAAAAATTTGCACATAAATAACATCATTATTATTTTAAAATTAGAAACATGAGTAAGTTCTATAAACATATATTAAATAATAGTTGCAAGGTGTCAAAAGAGTCAGTAAGGGTATTTCATATTGGCATATCTGAAATTCACTTTTCCCTTGTTTCTTTCTTGTGTGCCCTAATGGTGTGCTCAAGTATGCTGTGACTACTGCTGCGTGATGTGTGTGTGTGTGTTTTTGTGTGTGTTTGTTGTTGTGTGACCTTCGTTACGTGTTTGGCAAGTTCATATTTAGCGCGCAAAGTTAACTCGCAGCAGAGGCTGCCAAATAAACACTGTGTTTGTTGAAGTAGTTGCAAGTGACGCTGAGTGCCTGTAAACTGCCCCCGACTCTCCGCGCTACCTTTTGCAGCAAACACTACCCCTGCTATTATGCGACTGTGTGTGCTTGTGTGTGTGTGTGTGTAAGTGAAGTGTGTATGCGTGTCTGTCGCACACGCGTCCCATTATATGCTTTATATTCTTTATTATATGGCAACACAAAAAACGCAAGCTTAAGCATGTGTAAGCAACTGTATGTGCGTGTCTCTCTCTCTCCCTTTCTCTCTCTCTCTCTCTCTCTCTCTCTCTCTCTGTGTGTGTGTGTGCGTGTGTTTGGGTGTGTGTGTTTGAATGTTTGTGGCAGTGTTTGACAAAACTTATTGTTAGCGAGCAAGCATCAACGCAATCACACACCCACACACACACACACCCACACATATACACACACACACACATACAGAGGGGACTCCGCCTTCGTTGTTTCTTACTTAATTGGCCACATTGCAAATTTCTTCATTTTTCATGCATGCTAATGCTGAATATTTTGACAGCTATTGCCATATACATAATATATTTACTCTGGCACATTTGAGAATTGCCCCTAAGTATTATGTGCACATTGTTCGAGCTCATTCTGCTTGTCTCTGCTCAATGGCATGAATTATAAAAGATTTTAATTTTTCACTAAATTAAGTATATTACATCAAAATCCAAGTGTTTCCATCGATAAGTGAGACACCTTGTTGGATGAGAGCAGCCCATTGCTTTGGTGGCATATCGGAGAGGTTTGATTGAAATATTTGTGAAGATGTCAGAACCCGCAAAAGAATTAGTCTTCTCCTGAAAAATAACTGAGGAGGTTGTGGATCGGTTCTTCTTCCACTGCATCACCACAGCAACTTCTGCAGAGGGACGGAAAATCGGGTTGCAACTGATATTCCGTAATGCAGGGCAGTTCGAAGCAATCTTCAAGACCAGATCAGAGGCGTGAATTGTGTTGATGGCGACATGGAAAGGTGTTACTGAAAATTCTATATATAAGAACTCTCTAAGTGTGGCTATGCTTTAAAAATGACCAAAGTCTAAAGGCTTGCCACATGCTCACTGCTGCACCAGTTTCAACTATTTTTCCCATCTCCTCGGACTCTAACTATCAGTTTTTATTACTTTTTCATTTGAAGATGTTTCCATAAAAGAAAAAGAAGAAATGAAAACAACAAATATCAATCAATATCAAATCGCAGTAGTGCAGTTAAGTGCATTGTTCGTCGTGGTCGATTAAGAGATTTGTGATTGGCTTGATTTGACAACGTTGATTGGTATGTCTGCTCAAGTGGCGATTGTCATGGCT
Organism: Drosophila setosimentum; assembly: GCA_035043505.1. Classification (NCBI taxonomy): domain Eukaryota; kingdom Metazoa; phylum Arthropoda; class Insecta; order Diptera; family Drosophilidae; genus Drosophila; species Drosophila setosimentum. The sequence continues at coordinate 14,571,631 of JAWNMY010000090.1, read as the reverse complement.
TTGGCAACAAAACAATCGACTCGGCTGTCAGATATCAGATGTCATCTGTGTTGGTTACCAACAAAGCTCGACACTCGACGCTCGTCATTCGTCACTCGACACTCGTCACTCGACACTCGTCACTCGACACTTTCATTATGAATGACCTTCACCTGCCAGATGCCACCTGCCCCATGCCAGGCAGCACCTATTGTGTCATTCCTAAGCAAATTCAATACAGTTGCATTGCAATTGCGCATACACTTAAGTCGATATGGATGCACTGAAGGTATTGCATAAATACATGAGCAAACAAACAACCTCATGCATATGCATCGCGGCACTTGACTCTCTATCCATCCCTATTTCCAATGCCACACACAATTGCATGTATGCATAAATTTGTTCATCTGGATATATATATATATAGATATATATAATTAACCGTGTTTGCCAATGTTACGCTATATATATATATACATTATTGAAGTAGCGAAACATTGACAAACGCGGTTAATTCGACTTTTACTAAAAGTTGGTGACGGTGTTTGTGTGTGGGGCGTGTGATTAGTGTGTGTGTGTGTGTGCGTATGCGGAATTAGATTTGTATGAAGCTCATAAATATACAGCGACACGACAGCATTGCACTGTGCTGAGTGCTTCTGCTCGAGTTTGATCAAACAGCATGGCGGGTGCATAACCAAATACACACAAACACACACACATAAACACACACACACACACATACACTCGCACACTCGCACTTGCATATGCATGAGCACACGCAAGTCAATGCTGCTGTTATATGGAAGTGAAAGTGAAGCGCCAATCTACGTATGTACATAACCTGGGTGGGTTGGGCTGTTGTGGGTGGGTTTCGTGACTGGGCTCTGGCAATGCAGTTCTCGTTGGCAAGGCAAACAAACAAGCATTGTGGCCCACGAAGCAGCTTTTGATTTGCATAATCTTGGCTTAATGCAGTTGCTGTTGTGGCTGTTGTGCTGTTGTTGCTGTTGTTGCTGTTGTTGTTGCTGTAATTGTGTTTTTGGCCAATGCATGCCTAAGGAATGGAAAAACACTAAAAGCAAAAGGAAAAACACACAGAAAAGAGTCAAGCAAGTTGAGGCAATGCAATTGAATTTGACTTCCTTGCGGCCTGCGAGCTGCTTGTGTCGAACTGCGAACAAAGCGCATGTGGCTGCCAAAATGCTAAGCCAAGACTTACAAGCAGCGACAGCAAGCCGATGGATAGACAGAAAAACACACACACACACACACACACAGAGAGAGAGAGAGAGAGAGAGAGAGAGAGAGAGAGACATAGACAGAGCATCAAAAGTTGCACGCATTAGTCTCAACATATTGTTGTCTCAAAAAATGTTCTTGTTTTTGGCAACAACGAAAATTGTATAAAAAGCGAAAGAGATAAGAGAAAAACGAAGCGGTGCAAAACTCTGCCAATTTTTCACTGAATTGTGAAATGTCTCAAAGTTAAGTAAGATAAGTAAGCTGTCTGAGTTTAGTTTAAGTCGCTAATAATTCTATAGTTGCATATTCAATTTCAGCAGCAATTGCACTCAAAGTCTAAGTCCTTAAATGGGCCAAGCTCTCGTTTAACTGTCTATTGTCTCGTTGCACTATTAGTTTTCTTTATTTTGCCACACCCTGTGCCATAAACGAATGTGGGCATATCAGTTTAGCTGTTGGTTTGCCGAGCTTTGGGTTTGCTGCGAATGGAAATATATAAAAAAAATCTGTACTCTTATGCAAAATTCGGATTTATCTGGGACAAATGCAAAATTAAATGGTGTATTGGTTAATTGGTATTTACAATCAACGTAATTAACAACAATAAAATCCTTTCTGCACTCAATCCACGTTCTGTAAGCAGTGCCCCATGTCTGTTGTGGCTTTATTTTGAGTATACGCTGCAATTGTACTTACTTATCTGCAATTTGCCACCCAATGGGTTAAATGCTGCATTTTGTCCTCTTTTGTTATCGGTATGCTTTTGCTGCTCATTATCTCACAGGGATTAACATGTTATCCCTGGCACGCACGCACGGGCGCTTACTCTGCGACTTCTTCTGCTCATTATTATTATTGTTGTTGTTGTTGTTATTGTTGTTGCTGCTGCTGATGTTGGTGCTGCTGCTGCTATTGTTGATTTTGCATGTCGTTTGCTTTGTCTTTACTCAGCACTCGACTGTTTTGTTACGTACTTTTGGCAACCAAACGTTGTTGAAGATATAGGTCTGCGAGGACTGCTCCGCAGGTGGTATGCCTGTATGCCTGTGTGTCTGTGTGTGTGTGTGGGGGTGTAGGGGGGAGGGGGGGCAGCTGGTTTTTTGGGCCAGATTCGTAAGAAGAATTATTAGCGTTATTATTTTTATTATTAATGCAGCGTGGAGCGCTGGCAGCGAGATCGGCTGCGTTTCACGGCATGCAAATTGGAAAATGCCCGTCGCCTTGCTTGTAGTAATGGTCCTACAAGGGGATGGATTTACCGTTATAATGTTATATGCTCATGCCTTTATACCTTTCGGGTCGTGTCGCTCATACGCAGCGTTGCACCCGCAAACAGCCGGTAACAAAAAAAAAACAGAAAACAGAAAACAGAAAAACAAGTCTAGCGCAAAATGGAACATATTAAAGTGAACTTCGCACACAGGTAAGAGCTGCATTGCGTTAAATCTAACGAACGCCACCTCGTATCCCCACAGCCATTTTTTTGCACAGACTGCTGCATGGTCTTCTTTCTGCTTTTTTCTCTCTGTATTCCAACAGCAGCTCTTTGTTTTTTCCTTTATGTTTTTTTTTGTTTTGCTGTGTCTGTGTCTTTTCTGGCCATTTTTATACTCTTGTAGAGAGTATTCTGACATTGTTGTGAAGCGTATTTTATATCGCAACACATTTATTAATAAATGATAATTTTTTTTCCTTAACAACAAATGATAATTTTCACCATCAAAACAATCGGTCGCATTCAAATTGATTATATAGTTAAGATGTGAAAAGTGGACTACCGTCCTGGTGTTTGTTAGGGTATGTACAGTTGTTCTTGGTTTATTAGTAATATTGTTGCTACGGGTTAAGCGGCCCTTGGCTTTGGGCTCAATGTATTTACCATTGCGCCGCGCCCCGCTCGCCATTGGACTCTTTGTTTTTGACTTGGTTGCTGTGAAACAAAGAACGTGGCTGATACTATTGCAGTGCAAGAACCAAATAACAAAACACACAAAACAAAAACGATATTAATAACAACAGAAAAAACGTACAGTGCTAAGCCGGATGGTTAGTGGCGGGGGGAGGGCCTGTCAAGACTGGCAGACTGAACAACACAAAGCCTTGTGGATTGATTGAATTTCGAATTTTTAAGCATTTCGTCGTAGTTTGAAATTTCGTTAACCAAATTGCAGAAGCCGAGTGCACAGACCCGAAAATGCACAAACACAAAAACTAAACAACAACAAAATTGTAAATAAAAATCAAACTGAAAAGAAAACAAAAGAAAAGAAGAGGTAATAAAAAAACAAGAAGGAACAAGAGTCTTAGGTTAACTGCAAAACAAATTATATCCCTGTGCGGTGCAAATGGTCTGAGTTAAGGGACTGAATGAAAGGATGGCCATAAGCGATAAGAACAACTTCAGATATTTATGCATTTATGGCTGCTGAGGTGAGTGTCAGAGGGAAGTAAGTCAAAACTGATAGCTGCTGTTGACCGGACTGGGCTATCTGTTTCCAAGAACATTGTTACGAAAAGTTACGTGAAAGCCAACCAATGCAAAAAGTGAAAATGTGCTCAGACACACACAATACGAATGAAATGGCAAATGTGGCAAGAGTGTTAAAAAGACTTGTGCATATTGAATTACGCGACAAGTGCAAGCAAGTTTGAGACATTTCAAACTGTTTGTGCTTCAGTGGCTTGGGTGGATTGGGTGGATTGCGTGAATCGCATGGTTTGGCAGCAGACACTGGTTGACTCCTAGCTGTTGCATGTGTACGCGCCAGCTTGTCTGTCGGGGCTATTAGTGTGAGTGCGTACTGAATGCGACTAAGTTAGTGTATGAAAGTCATTATTTTGTTATAACAATGGTAACGTTTCAAACAGTGGCCCACTACCGCAAACCATGCCCACAAGAGCATCAACCTCCGCACCATCAGGTCCAGCAGCGTGCTTTTAACTGCAGCAAACACTTTGCACAATCAATAAACACACTAACACACAAACAAGCATGGGGAAATGCTGTGAAAATGAGTGAAAGAAAATGAGTTAATGGAAATTCTTAGCAACTATTGTGATTTGACAGCTGCGTGTAGACTTGAGCACAAAAGACCGCCGCCACAGCCTTCGAAAGCTGTTAAAGTGTTGAGCAACTGCACAAAGATGGCAAACCCAAAACTCACAATTTAAAGAAAATTGCAAAGGAAACTCTCTAAAAGCAAGCACGAGCCAACCAAAGCTGGTGGCAAGGATATGGCTGGGTTGAGGAGTTGCTGCCTTTAGTTTTCAAACTGCCATCTCCCAGCTTGCGAGGCTGTGTATTTGCTTTTGTCTGCTTTTTTTTTTAAAAGAGCAGCTAAGCAAAAAGAAAAGCAAAAAAACTGAGGCAAAAAAAAAGGAAAATACAAGTTCAATTTTACTTGAAAAACAAGAAAGCACAGATATCCTAAGCATTGAAGGCCGAAGATTATATACCCTTACAAATCTCCTTATCAATTAAAAAAGAAAATATAGGAATTGTTAATCTGTGAACTAGATGTTAAAGAGACGGGCCAAGTTCTCATAGATGGTAACAGAAGAATACGGCTATATAGATTAACAGCTATAACCATAACGACCAATGAAGAGTATTTGTATATTGTATACATAATGAAGTAAGCCAAACCAAACTATAGTAACAAGTGGCAAAGGAAGTGCCGTCGTGAAGATGCGTCACTGGAGAACATGAACGGAAGCACGCACAGATTTAAGCGCACACACTCGGCCCGTCGCCAACTCCCGCGTTGCTTTTTAACACAATATGCGTGTGTATTTTGGTTGGTTTAATAAAAACGCTGGAAATATTGCGATAACTCCCAATACACAGACTCATCATTATCCGTTTCTATTTGGCCACAGAGTGAGCGAGATACTTAAATAGAAGTAGATGTTTGATTTTGTCGATAGAATGTGAGCCTGAACTGGACTGGCGGCAATGGACGGGAATGGACTCGACTTGTGCACTTGAAATCGTTTTTCGATTGTGCCTCATGGCAACAGCAGATGCCACCTTTTGCTACCATACCATATTATTTATTCATATCCTCAAATAAAACCAATTAAGATTCATACTATTTGTCAGTTGCTACAGTGCTGCAGTAAGCAATGTGCGACTAGAATATACTCCTTATCCAGATAAACAACGTATACCCACACAGACCCACATATCATATCTAGTAATTCTAGCTGCTTGAAACCCAAGTATTTTAATTTTGATTACATTACATTTGCATCTTGTTCACGAAACAGTTTTCTTTTTTTAAATATCTTGAGTAAAAGCTAACAACTGCTCTGTTTCTAAGTATAAAAACCAAACTAACCTCAAGTTCATACCATTGGTCTGCTCTATATATATATAATAATAATAATAATAATAGTACAATAAATAATAATAAACATTGTTGATTTGATGTACATAATTCATTTTTATAAATCGTACTGCTGATTACGGAAACTCTTTGTATGCCATCCTTGTGAACTTCGTTGGGTATGTGTATTTTATTCGTAGGTGATTTAAATATAGAATTCAGACTATTAATTTCCTTAATCCAGTGAACTGAGCCATGAGTTTCTATGCTACCCCCTAATTTAGGCATCTTATATAAGTTGTACTCTCTGTTTCTTGATAGTCAGTGGCTTCGCTCCCTGCTGATTGTCTCCCTTGCCGTCAGTTCAAAATAATAAGTTTTGGCCACCCAGCGCTTCAGCCTCTGGACTCGAAAGGCTTTGGGCAATTGATTAATGATCGATGTCGTCGCTGGCGGTGCCATAAATGCGCTCAGCAAAAACTATGAGAAAACCTAGTTGGTTGGTTTCCCAAACCTGGCGTGCCGAATTGAGCTTCAGTTCAGTTTTCTATCCTGTTCAGTTTTCTTTTTTCTCTTCTGTTTCATTGTGGCGTTGGCATTGCAGTTTTCTCGACATCTTGTCACCCCACTCAATTAAGCGGGCGCAAAATAAATTTATCTAAATTATCGGCATTATCTGCGGCGCGTTATTAAAATCTAACGCTGACATCCCTCTCTCTCTCACTCTCTCTCGCTCTCTCTCTCTCTCTTGCTCTCTCTCTCTTTCTTTCTCGCACCCCTTAGCCAGTGGTAGTTCCTATTCTCTCTACCTCTCTCGCTGTCTCTCTCTCTCTCTTTTGGTCGTTTTGCTTCTCGTTTTTATTCTCATTCTCATTCTTGTCAACACCATCTTTCCGTAGTGGGCTTTTGCTTTTAAACGAGAAATTATGGTGACATTGTTATTGTTATTGGTGTTGTTCTTGTCGTTGAGCGCGATGCCATCAAAAGGCGGCGCTGAGCTTGGAGTGGTGTGGCATGCGGGGCACGGGGTGACGTGCAGAGGAGAACGGGAGAGGCAGGGCAAAATTCGCGTCTTTTATGACTTCCGTTTGGACTAAAATGGCGCAGTGGGGCCAGACGGGGTCCCAGCGGCGACTGCAGCTCAACATTTTGACTCCATGCTCGAGTGCGTTGCCAGCCATTGTTCCTATTGTACCCTGCCCACAAACCACCCCCCGTCCCCCGTCCCCCGTCCCCCGTCCGCCTCCTCCCCTGTCACCACCATGCCATCCACTTACCTCAGTCTGCTTGGGTTAGAGCGCACCACAGTGCAGCGAGGAACAGTCATCGTTGAGTTTTGTTTGGCAAAATAAAACTAACAAACAAAATTGTAATGAAAAGCACAATAAACTGTCAGTTTAAATATGAAAGACTTTCCCTCTATCTCTCACACACTCTCTCTCTCTCTCTGTCTCACTCTGTCTCTCTGTCTGTCTTTGTTCTCGCTGTCTGCGCTCAGTCTTGGTCTCAGTCTTCAGTCTCAGTCGTAGCTCTATCCCAAGTGTCCGCCCACAACTACAGCACCATGCCGACAACTGCAACTGCGATGACTGCGCCACTTCATTGTCATGCCATGGACATTTTTAAACAGCAGCGTCAAGTGGTGTTCAGTGAAAGAGCAGCAGCTGCCACCTGCTGGCGATGTACTCCACCGGGCCGGGCCCACGCTGCGTATACCGAATGCTCTGTGGAACGTTTCTTTGTCTGTGTGGAACTATCTCTCTTTCTATGTGTATTGGGGTCTGTGAGCTTGTCGCCACTTAGCGCCACGTCACTCCCAGCAGGAACAGAAAGGCGACTCTCACAGCGTCAATTCAAATAGATTCACCGTTGTACCCTGTACTTGGCGAATGTATCCACAACTAAGCCTATATATATATTTACTATGTTCTTGTATGGGAAATATTCTCAACGAGATTGTGCATACATGAGCACGATGACAAAAGGGTCTCGAGAAAGCTAATAGAGCTACAGAGCTGAAAATAAGATGAAATCAATATAAATCGGTTGACACTGTTCTAGCCGATCTGTGGCACTTGTTGCAAACTTTACAAGCTCTAATTACTTTGATATCAAATTTATATTATTCATAGGTTTTGGGTTTTTTGGTTGTTGGAATCGCCTCATGAATGCATTCATATTAAACACATTTAATGGGCACTCCTTGGCTGACAAACAACTTTGGCCATTGGCAACTTTGCGCAGTGACCATCATCCGGACTGCCAGTGTCCGGATCGCAGTGTGCAATAAAAATAAGTTAAAATGCTGTAAAATAACAATAACAGTAATAATAATAGTAATAACAAGCACGCTGGATGTGCACCGCCTGCTGCGGCTTTGGCCTCGTTCGGTTTGGTTGTCGCCTGTAGGCGGCGAATGTTGCCCCAGCGACGCGTTGCCTCGAAATAATTAAATAGCAGAGACACTGGCAACAACAGCAGCAGCTTCTATACAATTCTCGCCACAGAAAAAACTAAACATGAAACTTAAAAGTAATGAGACCAACAACCAGCAAAAGCATCTCTGAAATGTGTTTGTGCAACAGGAAATGCGGCACTGTAATGTGACGACTCTTTGCCACACCACCGTACAATTGGTGAGAATAGCTTTCCATAATTTATGTCAGATTGAATACCATGGAATTTTAATGAATTATCTTTAACTTGTGAAATGTAAAAACAAATTAATACAATTTTAACAGATTTCAATGACATAAATTCCCTTTAATTCATTTAATTAATGAACAAAAAATAATGTTATTTATATCTCCGCTGTGGAAAGTGAATATTTGTTCAATAAGCAACAAAGTTTCGCACAGCTTTATTCATAAACATGTCAAGTTTGTTGCTGGCGTTTCGTTGTTTTTGTGGTTTTAAGTGAGTACATAAATTAAAATGTATTTTTGGGTTTTTAGTAGTGTTGGTTGGCCAACGACAAAGTTGCCTGAATAAACGACAAAATACATCGGCAAAAGTTCAATTTGGTGCCTGTGTGAGTATGTGTGTTTGTGTGTATGTGTGTGTTTGTGTATGTGTGTGTGTGTCTGTGTGTGTGTGTGTGTGTGCGTGTGTGTATGTGTGTGAAAGCTATAAATCTCAACGCCTCCGTCTCGGCTCATTTGCAGCAGTAAATGTTTGAAAACCAAGAGCAATTAAAAATGGCAATTGCCGAAGCACATAAAAATTCAGCTGCCACTCGCCAAAAACTCTCGCTGGTTTCCAATGGCGTTCCTATAAGGAATTGGTTCTTTTGCGACACACATACTCACACAACCAGGCACACACACACACACACACACACATACAGCTTATAAGCTTCAGCTTGAAGAATTTTTGCAACTCTGTTGCCCAGTTTGGTTGTCGTAAAACAAGATAGAAGTGGACATAATATCAAGATGCAGGACATCGTTAAAATTCCAACTGTCAAGGATGAGAGTGAGTAACTGCACACAGTGTATCCTTAGCTGTGTTTAATGTCCTGTTAATTTTTATATCTAAGCTCTTAAGCATTGGCCACATAATATATAGATGTCACTTACGATTTCAAACTCATACTTGTTGCAGCTGCAACTCTGAACATGTTTAATTAAGTTGGTTTTTCCCGTGATGCCATCCATACACGTATATTTTTATTAAATGAGTGCACTTTTATTTTATTTGACAGTTGATACCAATATAAATGTCAAGCAAAACAAGTTGCGCTTACGCGTCGCCCAGCTATCCTTTTACATCTTCGTCTTAAATGTTGCGTATACGTTATATTTGTCCGTTAGTTTGAGATTTATGTGGATTGTTGTTCTTACTCTTAATTCAATGTATAATTTAAAACTAATATCGAAATGGCTTTTTTTCCATTTCAATTAGCTGCGCTAAAGCGCATCCCAATTAAACGCTTATTTTAACACACACACACACAAACACTCAGCCACACCCACCCACAAACATACCCAGTGCTTACTAGTTAAGTCAGACAAGCGCTAACCACAGCGATTAAAATTCAATTTAACAATTTACTCAATTTATTGAGCAACATAACTTCGAGACTCTATAAAAAAGAAACGCGGCGAGGACGCAAAAAAGAGGGCTGGTCGCTTCAGCTTGCTGTTTGCTTCCCGCTTGACTGTTGCCACCGGGCAACTGGTAACTAGGCCGTTTCGCATAGTGGGGCATATTTGTTGTTTGTGTTGCAAAAATCATATCTCTCATGTAAAAGGAATATTCGGCAAGCCTTAGCATGACTGCCAAAACAAAGTGATTTTGAATATTATTTTCGGGCTCAGCTGTTCAATACAAAAATTTAATAGTGACTGTTCGGAATAAATTTAATAAATTCAATTTTTTTTTTCCGTTTGCACAGAAGTTGGGAATTTTGTTGGAAACTGATTAAAAAAAAGAATCGCACCCAAATTATTTGTGCAATTCATAAAACGCTTCCGCCAACATTTCGATTTTTTCAGCGCTATTCGGCCAGGGGTTCTACAGTGCGTCGGTGGCTGGGATGGCGTGTCGTGGGGGTGGTGGTGCTGGTGGGTGGTGGTGTTGGTTGCCCTATACCGATGAGTGTTATAAAACCAAATGATTCTATTAAAACGAGATTTGTGCCATTCATGCGTAAATCAATCTGCTTTCATGTTCTTTGCTGTCCTTGTTAACGTTGCTCGTTCAACGGGAGAGATGGCAGGAGGGAGGTGGACTGAAGTGGTCGAGCTCCAGGCCCTAAATCATAAATTATTTCGCCCACCTTGTTGCCAACAAAATTTGTTGAAGGCAACAATAAAATATTCATTGCTTGTTTATTGAATGTAATTTAACAACCGTTAACCCGTTCAGAGCGTTCAGAGCTTTCCAGCAACCCCAATCACAGTATAAAAAGGCAACCGCCAAGTACCAGCACCACCCCCCCAGTCGCCCCGTTCGGCCCCATCTATATAATGTCAGCCAGCGTCCAGGGCGTATGCTATCTCTCACTCTCTGCCACCAATGGGATCTATTACGTGGTATTTAATCAGATTTTTTACGAGCGACCGACAATAAAAATGTAAATAGACACAAAAGGATTGCCATTGCCGAGTATTTTTGTTGTTTTTGTTTTTGTGTTTTGTGTTTTTGTATTATTTTTTTTTTTATTTTTTATTATTTTGTTTGGCACAGCAGACAACACACACCCAAGTCCAAGTTCAAGTCGCAATCGAAGTCGTTGTCCTTGCCAGGACACAGAAATATGGCCAGCTGGCCAGTGTAGTTTTCTGGTACGTTTAACGCCGTTACCCTTAAGCGCTTCATTTTCCGCTGGATCCGGTTTTATGGCATATGCCATCGATGCTCATAAAAAATATTGTTTTATGAATGCCAAAGTGCCAGACAAAGTGAGTCTCTTTGGCGTCCGGCGTGGAGTGAAAAGCGTATAAGTGAATCTATATACATATATATATATATATATATTTCAATATGTGTATATTTATGTACATATGTGTGTATGTATATATATCGATAAGCGCAATCAGACCGATATACCAATTATGCGCAAATTTCATTATGCAACCCAAGTTGGCAGGAGACGCACCCAGCCACAAACAACTGCCCATTTGTCTTGTCGCTTGAGTAGGCTGCCATGCGCCATGCGGCATGCCCACGCCACCGCCTCCCGTCTTGTGGTTGACAATTTGGAAGCTGTCACTTGCCGGGCTGTCAGGTGAGCTGGCAGCCGGTTGACAAATAATTCAATTCAGCAGCGCCCAACGAAAACAAGAATAAACTGTTATTAATGCTCTTGCCGAAACTTAAATATCCTTGCTGTAGAACAAACAAATATAAGGCAAATCTCAAGTTCAAATCTTTTGAAACAGTTGAGATGCGTACTTCAAGCAAAAGCCCATCCACTTGAGTGTTTAATCAAATAATATATTTCAACTGAAGATTGAGAGTGTTACTCATTCAATATTAAAGTTAGTGTGCCCATATATATATATATATATATATATATATATAGAGAGAGAGAGAGAGAGAGGGAAAATCCGTTATTAGCTTATTGTGCGTCAAGGCTGTCAGAATCAGCTGGAAGCAACATGTACCTTTCAGTTTGCATACTGTCAAACATAATTAATTAATTTCAACGGAAACTCTTGTTAACTTTGTTACAAACTTTCCTTGCAGCCAGGATAATAAATATTGACGCAATTAAACAATTGGCGATTTTCATCACATTTCATTAAATTACAAACAACTTGCAAATATTATTTCCTGTGTTAAACAAATTTGTTCACTTTGCACTTTTAGTTATGCGTAGCAAAGAAGTTGCCTAACCATTATGCTAATATCGATTATTTAGACGAAGGACGAACCAACTTCTCTGTTGCAAAGTCTCAAAAAGTCTCAACATTAAAATCATTAACCAAAGTCGGAGCATTTCTTCAATTGCTATTTTTAGTATTCTTTATGAGGAATATTGCCTTAAACATAGCTACATTTAAACATTATGTGAACTTATAAAAATACTCATCAATTAAGCGGCGGGATATTAAGATTGAAATGTAATTAATGGTTTTCAGTGAACTCCATCTTTTATAAAACCTTTTTGTTTAGGTTTGCAGTTGCCAAAACATAAATTTCTCGTTGACTTTATTGAATTTATAGCTTTCCCCCTATTCCCAATGAGTGTTTGAAATTCAATAATGATGATCTTTTTAGATGTAAAATATGTGTGATTAATTATATTAATCAGGATCACACGTCTTGCTGTGTCATGCCCGTTCGTGTCACGTGGCACGACCAGCTGCAACATATGTGTGTTGGTGCAACCATTCCAAAGTCCTGACGATGAAATACAAACAAGGCATTAAGCGCTGTGACTAACTGTACATACATTCCGATTAGCCAAACGTTCGTGCTGCTGCCACAGTCTCGTGTCTTCTCTCCCTCTCTATTTTGATCGGTCTCTTTCTAGCAATCGCTGTGTGCATCTCGTTTTGTGTGCCCCAAAAATAAAGCACAAAATAATACGTTATATAAATATAACTGAAATATTTCGTGTGCTAAATTTTCTTTTTACCTTTTTTTATTTTTTCGTGCTGTTGCCTTGTTTTCACTTTGATTGCTACGTGTTGCCCGCACTTTGAACACCCGCCCTACATCCCAACCGCCTGCCCCTCCCCTGTCTGCCCCCAGTACAGAGTGCCTGTCCAGGACTAGCAACAGTAACAGCATCACATGCAGGCAAATTGGATTTTCATGCATACTTGGTCACACGCGCGTTCCAGCGCTCCCTAAAAAGCCAGCTATTGAAACATGGCCAAAACGGGTGTGTGTCGGACTGAGAGAACAAAGCCCTGTTTCAAAAAGCCACCACAGCAACAGCAGCAGCAGCAGCAGCAGCAACAATGCCAGCAATGGCAGCTAACAGCCGCACAATCTAGAGCCACGCCCCCTTGGCCAAAGTCAGCGCCAACTCTTCTCGCCTTGTGCTAAACGTTGTTATCTGCCTTATTCCCTATCGTTCCCATGTCCGTCCGTCCGCCAACCGCCAACCGCTGTCAGCCGTCCGCCGTCCGCCATCCGCCGTCCGCCGTCTACTGCCTTGTTATTTCGTTCGTTTCGTCTGTCGTCTGTCTTCTGTCGCCTATCGCTTTGCCTTGTGCCTTATTTTCTCGTTCTGTGCTCGTTTGTGCGTTCGATTCCTTTTCTGTTGCTATTGTTGTTGCTGTCGTTGTTCCCGCCTTGGCATAAATTTATTATAAAATAATTTGCATAATTCGTTATTACTCAGCATAAACAAAGTGAAATTAAGACGATTTCTTTTATGCCCCATCTTTGTTAATGCCATTGTCCTTGGCTCTGTATTTGGCGTTGTCCCCATCACAGTCTCCGTCTCCGTCTCAGTCTCCGTCTCCGTCTCCGTCTCCGTCTCCGTCTCCGTCTCCGTCTCCGTCTGTGTCTCCGTCTGTGTCTCAGTCTGTGTCGTCTTCTTTATATCTTTGTATCTGCTTATTTTGTCAATGTCATTTGCCTAAGCACGCCAGTCAAAGACTCACTCAACTCAACTCAACTCATCTCATTTCAGCTCAGCTCAGCTCAAGTCTCAGCCCTGGCAGTCATTTCGATTGCCATTTGGTTGTGGGGGGCGCTCTTCACAGCACTTCATTTCGGCGGTGAGCAGAGCAACGGTTCACTCAGGTGTGCACATCTGTGCCCATTTGGATTCTTAAGTATATTCGATTTTCTAGTCATGTCCTGTCCGTGTCCGTCTCTCTCTCTCTCCCTGTCTCCCTCTCTCTGCTTCAATGGACAGCGTAAGCTATTTGCTTGAGCTTACTTAATATTTATGATCAACCCTATTGTAAATCTATTTACAACATTACCAGAAAAAAAAAATAAATATAAATAAAACAAAAAACAAGCAAACAAACAAAGACGCGATGAAACAGACTTGAAAGCCATGGCGCCTAAGCTTCAAATTCGATAAGCAGCTGAATTGGAAACTGTTGCATTTTGTATGAATAGCGTTGAATTTGAATTTGTTGCTACAACAATTTTATTATGTAGCACAGATTAATTATGGATTAATTACATCTTAGATGTGCCCCTTTTTCATTCGTTGAAATAAAATCTTGTCACCCAATTAACGTTGCTTAGCGATTGTCAAGTATTTGACCCAGTTTAGCGTACGATTTACACACATTTACACACACACACACACACAGAAATTCTTGTGTACACACACGGGGACTGACTGACTCTCTGGTGGCAACGATTTGTAGCTTTTGAACTGAAGCTGACTTTACTTTTCAATATGATTGGGTTGTCTAAGCAAATAACGTAGGTAGCTAACGTGTATAAACAAATGCCAAAACTTACAGGTGCTAGGCAAGTAAATACACACACGACGCATACACACACACACACACGATACACACACACGATACACACACACACACACGGACAGGGAATTTCTATGTATCAGTTGCTGTTTCTGTGCCACTCTTCCCAGTAAACTTTTATTATCTCCGTAAGTAAATGGTTTGCCCGTTAACTTGAACAAATAAGACACACACACACACATGCATCACATGGACGCTGACCATCATCTAAAGTGCGGGGGCGTTGTTGCTGTGAATGCTCTTACCAGGGCCATATTCTATCTACATATCTGTACGGGGGCCAGGAGCAGGAGCAGGCTTACATATCATCTTATTTATTGCCTGATGCTTACCTTCGCACTTGACTGTTGAAAGAACCCAAAATTACGTTTGAGTGTCTGTCGCCAGCTCAATGTGCATTAAGTATTCAATGGAAATAACAAACAACACAATTGAAAACAGATTTTAAGTATTTTGTTATTGGCCTAGATGTTTTAGGCTGAGGCCTGCTCCAAATTATGATTTCTAGCAGTCAAAACTGAATTATATATTGTTTGCCTCAAAAACGTCTGCTTACTTTACTATATTTACAACGACAGATCTCTTCTTCTTCAAGTTGCTGGTCACATAATTGATATCGATATATATCGAAATACATAAATGTATATTAATGAGTATACATATGTTATTTTACAGTCTGAAACAGTTTATAATTGTTCAATGCATTTTTTTAAACCCTTGCAGAGGGCTCACTTCAATAAGAGCAGGACTTCACTTTGACTCTACGTGTAATTATTGAAACCATTTATATTTTCATTTTGCAGCAGCAGCAACAGCAGCAGCCATGGAATACTTTCATTACAGCCACCGCAAACCTTCTGCCCTGGTTACTTAACTGTTGTGCACTCACTTACTTAACTGTAAAATGCTGTAGTCACAATGTATGCGAGAATATGAACATTTTCTTGCATCCATCTCATATTTCATATTTTTGTAATTCGTATCGCAGTTGTCTTCTGTGTGTTTGTGCGTTATTTAATTACACATTATATTCTCCCGCTGCTGCTGTATACTTCTGTGTTTAAGTGTGTGTGTGTGTGTGTGTTTGTGTTGCATATGAAAATATGCCAAAAATGTTGCATACTAACCGGGACCGACATGAGGACTCTTTGGACACGGCTTCAGCTCGCTGCCTGCCGATGTGAGGATGTGGCAGCGGCAGAGCGAACAAAATTAGCTAACACATACATATACATATACATATATACACATATATATATATATATACATATGTATGCATGTGTGTATACATGCTTGACTGCGCTCATTAGGCACAGTGTTGTTACTTTCATGGTGCTTGCCTTGTCCTGCCTTTGGCAGTCGTCGCCATCCGCCTGTTTTGACTTACACTTTCCACTCAAAAGTGCTCATATTTAGGCACATTCACACACAGTGTGTGGGCGGGTGTGTGTGTGTGTGTTTCTGGCCGCCTTATGTTGTCGGCTGTCTCTTATTTTTCGGCTGCTTTCATTTTTGTTTCAAGCACGCAATGTTTTTGCATACTTTTGCGCACTGCCTAAATTTTCATGGCTATGTCTCTGTCTTTATTAAAAGTTGTGAAAAGTTTCCGCACACATACACACACACACACAGAGAGACACACAGACAGCAGTTTAGGGTGTGGGTGTTGGTACACAGCTCTTGTACAGACTGAGAGACAATCTAACCGTTAATGTTCTTCCTCGTTTGGGTCTACTCGTTTTCGTTTAGTATTGCCTAGGGTACTATGATTTACTTACCAAATGTGTCACACATGCCAGGGATCTTCAATTATATATATATATATATAATTATATATATATACGCCTGATCGAGTCGATAAGGTCATGACTTATTTAATGTAAGGCTCTATCGATGATTGTTTTTTTTTTATGACAGGCTTTTTCCTAAGAAAAGGAAAGAAAACAGAATTATTCAGCTACGATATCTGGCATATCTAATATACATATCTTATATGAACCATCATTTATACCCTCATTCAGGAATAGAATAGGCAACATCTATCGCACAGAGATACCGCTTTAAGGGTACATGCCACGTATTCAGGCTTGGACAACCTTTAAGTTATTCTTCTTTATTTTCAGTTTGTTTGTATATTTAAATTTCAAAGTCGTTGCGTGCATTGTTTGCTTTTCCTTCGCCTCGTTGCTGCCTCGTTTGCTTTACTCTGGCCCTCTTGGCGCCTGCCTCTTCTGCACTCTTGGCCAGGCGAGTGCGTGTGCGGACTGCGCTGCTATTCCATTTTGGTGCTTGCCTCTGGCTGCTGTCCTTGCACCATTCCAGTTCATTCATGGGTCCGGGCGCCGGTTGACCCACGGCCTTGTCTTTCAACTTGACTTTCGGCAAGTGGAACTAGCAGGCCTTCAATTGCACCAGCAGCTGCACCAGCAGCTGCACCAGAGGCAGCGGCAGCGACGCTTGCTGCACCTTCAATGTTGCTGCCACCGAATTGCATTTTGTATTCATGGCAACATGTGCACCTCACATTCGGCAAGGACATTAATAATGGTGGGCTTTGGTCTGCCTTTTTTATGGTTTCATCTGTGCTGTGTAGACATTCACAGACAAACAGACACACACACACACACACACGCACACACACAAACACCATGTACCAGTTTTGTACTTTTGATTTCTCTTTTGTGATGTTGTGGAAATGTTGCGGTTCGCTCTTGTCTTTGATTTTCCTTTCTGTTTGTCCGCCCCGCCGTTGGCTATAAACTGTGCCACATAACGAGCACAAGCAAAACCGACACAGACAGGAGAGGGGAGTGGGGAGCACGGATCGGGGAGGGAGGGAGGGAGCAGTTGATCAGGCTCCTTTTATACAGAGCACCTTTGTTTTGGTTTTCTCGTTTTTTTTTTTTAACCTTAATTATATTTTAGCCGAAAGGCAGTTGGCTTTGCTTTAATGAGCGCAATTTTATTAGCTGCTTCAACATTATTCTTTGGCTTTTGCCTCTCCTCTCGTTGGTCTCGTTGGCAGCCGCTAAAATGCATCCCGTAAATTTTTCTGTTTGCCTCTTTGCACTTACAAACGAATTCTTAATATATTTAATTATTTTTTTTTTCATATTTGCTTAGAGTGAAAATGTTATCCGAGCCAATTTACAAATTTATATAACCAAAATCACACACATGCCGAAGTATATATAAATATATATATATATAAAAGTTGGCAGGAGTTGGGCCCAGTTTATCATCTAGTCCGCTACTCCCAATTCAAATTATTGATTTAATACTCTGAAAACATTAGTTCCGATTTATCGATAAAAACATATTTAAAACGTTCTTTGCTAAGAATCTTTGTGGAAGGCCAGTCACGCCCAACCCACGCCCCTAGTGGCGCCAATCTGGCCTATACCCTTAGTTGAACAGGGACGCCAAACATTACAGATAATTACATAATTTTAATTTAATTTCGAGAAAAAAGGGAGAACGAAAATAAAGAAGAGATCAGCAAATCTTCGAAGCTGTACTAAGAATAATGCTTATTTGTGTATTTTTTAGTTAATGCAGCTTGTATGTATATCTCTCCCTCGGTGATTACACTGAACACAGAAGTTTAGAACTTTCAAGGACGTCGCATTAAAGTGCTGCAAGGAGTTTGCGCTGCTGCCTACTTTTGGGCACATTATGTTTTTAAACGTTATTTTTTTTTCTGCCCGCTGCCCGCTGCCCTTCCAGTCATCGTGTTTGTCTATCTGTGCGAAAAATCGTTTGTGCTGTGTTGGCATAACATTAACCCCGCTCTTCTCCTCTCGGGCCAACCATTTGTGAGTGCTCGGCAGAATTAGTGTAAATTGCAAAAGTTGGCTTGTGTTTTTTTTTTTGCTTTTTTTTTTTTTTTTGGTATGCCTTCCACTTTTGCCAGACATTTTCTTTACGCTGCTTAGTTTGAGGTTTTGTGGCAGCCATTCGCTCACTCATCATTAACATCATGGTCATGGGGCTGATGCGCTCATAACTTGGGTTGGGTTAGCCCCATACAATAGTGGTTGGGAGGGGGTGGCGTGGTCTTTGACAAGCATTCTAATTTGTTTTTAATTTCCAGTTCTGCTGCTTCGTCTTTTGTGCTTGTCGCAGGTATTAACTGTTTCCAGCACCTTTTTGCACCTGCCTTGTCAAAGTTTTTTTGTTGTCATAGTCGAGTGCTTGCCCTCCCTTTCTCGCTCTAACACACTCTCTCCTCTTCTTTTCGCTCTCTCTCTCTCTATCTATCTCTCTCTCTCTCTCTCTGTCTGTTTGTCTGTCTGTCTCTGCGGCATATTAATGAGCTCGCCTTTAACACGCTTTTGAATTAGTTGGCAGCCACGTTGTCGTT
Source organism: Drosophila setosimentum (assembly GCA_035043505.1). Taxonomy (NCBI): domain Eukaryota; kingdom Metazoa; phylum Arthropoda; class Insecta; order Diptera; family Drosophilidae; genus Drosophila; species Drosophila setosimentum. The sequence continues at coordinate 14,552,801 of JAWNMY010000090.1, read as the reverse complement.
TTCACCTTGCGCAACTTTCTTGATTTTGCCTCTATGCGTCGCTGCTTTTGGCGCTGATAAAAACTTTCAGTGGCCCATTTCAGACCGCCGCCACCACTGCCGCAAACCATCACAACGCACCACATCCCTCTCAAATCCCCACCGATATCACCCATTTGCCGCCCGACCAGACACTTGCGGTTTAGTCTTGGCCCGTTGAAGCCGCCATTTTAATTTGTCCCAAGTTTTAACGCCACCATTTGCCATTCGCCACGTGTTTTAGATATTGTTGTTGTTGTGTGTTTGGCTATTGCCTGCCATTTTCCACTTCAAGTTAAAGAACTTATTACGAGATGCTTGCTGTTGCTGTGTTGCTTGCTTTTAGCTAATTTTGCGCCTAATTTCCGTTATAATTTGCTGCGTTTTATTCAAAACCTTTTCGGTTTCATTTCGCCTGTTGGTCGTCATGTCCTGTGGCCGCTGAGTGTCTTGAATTTTCCTTCTGGCTGTTTCGCTTTCTGCACGCAGTGCCGACATTCGCATCATAACAATTAGGTAACACTACCACGACCCACAAGCTCGATTGCCAATTTGAGCTCGTCTTATCCTTTCAGTTTTGAAATGCTGCTGGCTGGCTACTGTTGGCCTAACTAGTCAATTGCTCTAACTAGCCCTTTCCCCTTTGTTCTTGTCCTTATTCTTCTTCTTGTTCTCCTTCAAATGCTGACGTCGGCACGCACATACAACCACACACACACACACACCCACACACACACACACACACACACACACACACACAATCACACAAAATGACACACGAGCACCTACACAATTGTGTGTTTGCGTAAAAATTTCATACGCCAGCAGAAATTCATTCGCGCGTGCTTCTCTTTGGTCCGAATTTCGAGAGTCTTAATATTTACAGCTCCAACACACACACACATACACACACACACACACACACACACTAACACACACAACCACACACATATTCCATATTCCACATACTCTGGATGCTGAGCATAGTCGACAGCGTCTGACAAATTGACACATGTTTGTTTGTTTATGTATGTGTGTGAGTGTCTGTGTGTGTGTGTGTGTGAGTGTGTGTGAGTGTGTGTGAATGGCTTGGGCTTGTGTATGATTTATAAATCAGCTGATACCTTCTGCCTACCCAATTGGTCATTGAGGCGCCCACAGGGCTACCAGTCGATTTCATTTGCAGCCCACATGCCACAGTCGTGAATGTTTCACATAAATTGTCACAGCAAATCGCAGCATTTACCCTGAACTTCGTCACCAACGTCTCTGTTATTCAAATGTCTGCAAATTTGCAATTGCTTTAGGGATAAGCAATTGCACATTTTGTTCAGTCATTAAGACAAGGCGACGAAAACAAATATGAATTAATTGGACTCAACTTTAAAGCTGACCTACAAAAATAAGAGCTTCAACTCCACGGCAAACAACTTTAACTTTTTTGCATTTCATGCTTAGTTTTTCATTTGGCTACGACACAAGTAGGATAAATTTGAACACCATTTCAAATGGTTTCCCTTCCTGTGGCTGCTGCAATATCGGAATCAATACAATGCCCATGAAGTTAAATAGTTCCATTCGCTGAAAAATTTAATTACACGCATAAAGAATTACGATTTCCCTACGAGATTCCAATGTTAGTTGTTCATTACTGCTGGAACTGTGCAACCAAAGGAGCATAATATGAATATGATCCCACAATGGTCAGATAAGATTTCTTAAATAAAAGAGTAACTCACTGCCGAATTTCAATTGCATAACTGCAATAACTTAATTTGTGACTCCGAATTATATTAAGGCTTATTAAGTTGCCAATTCCAACCCAAATGTAGTTTCTTGAGTTTATCTAAAAAATATCTGGCAATAAATGATTTTCCTATACCCTCAAAGACCTACATATGTTGTTTCATTTTCTTAGATTCAACATTTTAATGTGAATAAAACGAAAAAGATGTAACATAAGAAATTATCAAGAGAAAAAACCATTTGTTTGTTATTAGAGCAGAACTACAAGAATTTGGCTAAGTTAAACTGTCAACAACTGAGAAATACCTCATCATCATCAGCAAAGCAATAATAAATGACATCATTTCCAAAAAATAATAGTAACAATAAAAAATGACTTCGCCTGGAAAATCAAAGAGGAAACTGTGGCACTGAGCGGAACATATCTTGTGCAGTTTCAAAATTCAAATAGGACAAAATGTATGTAGACTTGTCAAAACTGACTGATTGCAGTAAAACAAATGTCGAGTTGAAAGATGAAAAACAAAAATAGCACAAGAGATAACCAAAAAGAGAATCATCAACTGAGCACTTTTAATTTGAATAATGCAATTTTGAGCTGCTACATACAATAGAAACTTATCTGTCAATGGAGCACTGGAGAGGCTATTAGAACAGAAGACACCTCTGTGGAGCACTCTCACACAATCCAATCAGTTTATTAAATAAATGGGAGTGTGTTAAAAGCTGCCAATGCAGAAATTCTCATGCAGCGACAGCTGCGAAATGCAAAAAGCGAAAAGCGCATTCCAGAAGAGAAGCTGGCGGACTCAACCTGTGCACCCGACACCCGACACCTTCACTTTAACCAAAAACATTCAGTTTGTGCAAATATTTCCTGGTTTTGTTGTTGTTGTTGTTGTTGTTGTGTTAAAGCAGTTAAACGATTACTTAATTTATGTGTAAAACAAACAGCTTATATAAACATATGTACATATATATATGTATAGATATTCTTAATTCATTATAAACAAGCCAATGTGGTGCAAGCATTGGTTGTTTACAAATCTGAATGAGTTTCTTACTGCCAATCCTTTGAGAAGTTGTCCATTTAATTTAATATTTGATTTGAAATTTGCCCATGAAAATACATACGAAATACTCTGAGAAACAGGCGAATTTTGATTTTATGATTATTAACGTTTTGGTTCGGTTCACATCAACAAGATTGCATGCATTTTATGTGGATTGAAGTGGTTGTGTGTGTGTGAGTGTGTGTGTGTGTACGAGTCCTAGATATTCAAATTGACTGACATTGTTATTACATTTTTAATTGAATAGTATTCAATAGCCAATATATTGCTTACAGCATGTGGTTTTGATTTGAGCTTAGACTTAGGCTTAGGAGGAGTGTGAGTTTGAGGAGGACGAGCTGTAGGTGGAGATGGAGGTGGAGGTGGAGGAGTCTGTACCCATCGACTGTATATTGCCATATCAACTGATAGTTTCTTAACTATGCTCGTCTGTGTATCAGCTGCCATCTCTTGTAAATATTTTCGACCTTTGCCGCTGCTTTGTTGTCAGTTTTTTGCCCCAATGTTTTGCTTGTATTGTGAGTCCATTTTGTCGACATATCAAAACTCCAACTGCAAATGATATTTCGAAAGGGACTGGCAATGTAAATGGGATTGAGACAGAGGCAGAGACAGAGACGGAGGCAGAGACAGAGACAGAGACAGATGCAGAGACAGAGATTGGGACTAATGTTGCCTGAATCGTCGCAGAAACTAATCAGAAGATGTGCCGCTGTTATTGTTGTTGTTGTTGTTGTTGTTGATGTTGTTGTTAATATTGGTGTTGTTGCTGTTGTCATTCATTGCCAAGCAAGGCAAGCCTTGCCCCAGTATTGGTGTGCATATGTAATTTGCTTTGTTATTGTTGTGTGCCCATTGCACGATATTTTCCCATTTTGATTTTGGTTTACATTTTGATATTCTTTTTCTTGCCTTTGCAATTCAATTTGTTTCGCTTTGCTTTGCCCTGCTTTGCTCCGGTTTTTGGCACCCCTTTCCTTGTCGAGCGGCAAATGCAAAATATTGACAGACATTGATTATACGCCGAATGTGTACATATGTAAATATATATATATATATATATATATATATATGTATGTAAGTCTATGCATGTATGTGTATAGATGAGAATATATGAATATGTGATAAATAACTATTTGAATGTGCTTGGCCAAGGGGCTTACAGCCCCCCAGTTGTGCCAGCAGACGCAGTCTTTCTATTATGCTCTCTTATGGCATCTCCCACTCTGTCTGTCCATCTGTCCATCTGTCTGTCTGTCTGTCTGTCTGTCTGTCTGCCAGCTGAGAATTGTTATGGTCCTTGTATTTTTGGGTGCCCACATGTAGACGGCACTAGCAGAGCATCCCTATCCAAGTCCCCTGTTCCCTGTTCCTCCTGTTCCTCCTGTTCCCAATTCTCCCCACACCCACTGTTTCTACGTTTGCCTGTCGACTGTTGCTGCGACTGTGGTTGTGGCAGGCTGCTCGGTTAAGTTTAACAGTCAGCCAGGGACTTTGTTGTTGAAATTTTGATTTTTGTTGATTTGGCTTAGTGGCTGCCACTCGCATCACATCACAGCACATCACAATGGCTGACTGCCTCTCTATGTCTGTCTGTCTCTCTGTCTGTCTGTCTGTCTGTCTGTCTGTCTGTGTGTGTGATGTGTGTGTACTCATGGCGCCAGCAGTGAAAGGACATGGCGTGCATAAGTCCTTCCCTGCTTCTGGTGGCCTTCAGTTGGCCACTGGCTAGCAAATTTTCTAAAAGCAACTAAACTGCTGATGAAATGGATTGTCATGTGCGTTTCAATTTCCGTCAATGACATTTCACACACAACCACAACACACCCACACACACACACATATATATATATATATATATGTATATATATATATATAAAGTTTGCGCAAAGTTTCACCATGTCTTGAGTGTGGTAATGAGAGTGAGTGGGAGTGTATGTGTGTGTGGCCATTAAGTGCCATTGCATGGGTGCTAGACCATGCTATATATACATATATATATATATATATATATATGTCTGTGTGTGTGTGTGTGTGTGGAGGGGGGAGAGTGTATGTTTGCCTGCGACACAGTATGTGGGGCATATGGGCGTTGCAAGCTCGCCTCTGTGCTGCTATGTGTCGTTTTGTGCTCCTCTATTGAAATGGATAATAAGCTTTTGTTCGGCCAGCGGGGCCAAGTAATTGTGTGTGTGTGTGTGTGTGTGTGTCAGTGTGTGACTGTGTGTGTGTGTGTGTGTGTGTGTGTGTGCGTGTGTTTACTTAGCATTTTGGGACTAAATGAATCAAATGACAGCAATTGAATATATCAATAACTTTTGCATATGACCGCTAAACGAAAGTAGGTATCAATTTAATGGATTTAAGCATAAAATGAAAATGACAATCTTAAAATGCATATTTCGTCATTTGTTTTATGCAGAATCCATAAAACTTACAACTTTAGCAGACAAATAAATGCCAGCATTATGAACACTGGATTGCATTCCAGAAGCATTAATTGCAGCAGCTGAAAGCTTAACTCTTTATTAACACAGTTCGCTAGTAAAGGACTTGACTGTTAAAAATAGAAAGCCTTTGGGCTATCCGAATTGGGAGAAATAGCAATGTTATGAAAAACAGAATGATATTGCACTCTTGCCGCAATATTGCAATATTGCAGCAAGTAACAAGTATTTATACATGACTAGAACTGTTCATCAAATTCTAACAAACATGTCTGGGGGCAGGATTCTGTGCGCCATCGATTGCTCGATACAACTTTGACTGTACTTTTTCACTTGAAGTGAAGTTAACACGACAGACTAATAAGAGACAGAGACAGCGAGAGAGAGAGAGAGAGAGAGAGAGCGAGAATGAGAAACACAAATTGTAGCAAAGTTTAATTAATTTGCTTATAAGAGTAACGAGCAGGCAACGACTCAGTCCAAGTTGGACCAACTAAATGTTGATGATGACCTTAAGTCGAGCGGCTAAAAACTTTAACATCAACTTGAGCAGCATCAACAACAACTTGAAATTGAATTGCTTCATTTCTGGGGTTACGACGAATTCCGATTTGGCAAATGTCTCTCGTTCGCTTGCTTCTTCCCGTCTTTCCCTTTCTGTCTCTCTCTCTCTCTCGCTGTCTGTCTCTATAGCTGTCTGACTGACTAACGGCAGTTTCAGTTTCAGTTTCAACAACACAAAATTGTTCACTTGCACAAAAAAAAAAAAGAAAAGAAAATAAAAAAATAAATAAATAAAAATAAAATGAATAAATAAAAGTGAATAAAATAAAAAGGAAAATAAGCAAAGCAACAGCAAAAATGAACAGCAACAGCGGCCAAATGAAAGCAAAAGGAATCAAACTGCATACCGTTGGGCGTCGCCGACGGCTGCAGGGCAGCAGGAATCAAAGGCAACTTTGCCACACATTCGCCATTGAGTTGCTGGCAGCTTCTGTTCCGTTAGAAAAGCGGGCAAGAGCAAAGTTTTTGCTTTGCAAACAACAACCAATAAAACTTTAAGCAATCTTCCACAGCTTGAGCGTGAAGGAGCGGATGTCCTCGCCTCATTCGGCACACCCAGCACCCAGCACCCAGCACGCTCCACCGTACACACACTCCCCCAGCCACCAGCCCCCAGCCCCCTTCCGCCCACAGTCACCACCACCACACAGAGCCCGTCAACAGAGTATTGTGCGCGTCTCGTCTTGTCTCGTTTCGTTTCGTCGTTAGTTAGTTTCAAGGCATCATCACATCCAAAGGATAACAACTTTTTGGGCGCAAATGCCTTGCATACGTTTCGCGGCAGTCCTTTCGCTTCTATTTTTACTTTTTGTTTTGGTTTTTTGTTTTTGTTTTTGTCTTTGTCTTTATTTTTATTTTGGCCATTTGCTTTATTTTCCCCCACATTTTTTTCGAATTTGTTTTGGGCTTGTTTTAATTTATTTGCATTGCGCTTTTTTCATCGCCAACGCCACCCACTTCAGATCATCGCCCGCATCCTTTGAGCCAATATGAGTGCATATGAATGGCAGTGTGCAGCCAGTCGTAAAGGCATCGGGAAGGAAGTTGTAGTAGCGGCGTTTTCCGGTTTCCGTTTTCCCCTTCTTTTTCTATACTCTTGCACATGGTATTCGAATCTAACAGTGAATTGTGCAACACATTGAAGCAGACGTCTCCCGATCCCGTAACGCCAATATTTTCTTGTTCTGTCTATTTGTATGGCAGCTGGCCTCTCAGCTCTCAGCTCTCAGCTGAAAACAGTCTGGCGGTAGATGACTATACTGATGAATAGCACTTTCGTTTTCCACAACATCTTAACTCAACTCTCTAGTTATACTTGTATTAATACAGCTTACATTGTGCGACTAGTATATCATTAAGTTTCCAAGGGGTCCATTAAGGTTCTTTTCATTAATTAATAACGAGATGTGGACCCCGGTTTGAAGTGTACATTATTATCATTGACGTAGCTAAAATTATATATTTCTGGATGTTTTCTACTTGAAATTGGCAGCAGTCGTTGTGGGCACAGCATTGCCAATCTGCATGCTAAGGTAGTTGTCAGCTCATTGAAGTGCAGCCGTCCCGCTCTGGGTGACGCAAGTTCTTTGCTGCAATTCGATAGACGCAAAAACACCGACGACAACTGCAACAACGTGCAAAACGCAAACAAATAAGGCAACCAACAAAAAACACATCAAATTTGTTTTTGTTTGCCATACAACGTGTTTTAAAATTTATTTTTAAGTTTTGTTACAACTTGCAAAAATGTTTGCCAGCGCACAAGCACATCTGTGTGTGTGGTTGAGTGTGTGTGTATGTGGGAGTGAGTGTGTCGATATATGCGGGTGATTGTGAGTGCACAATTTTGGTTCTTGCAGCTGTAGTACTTTCAACTTTGCAGTAAGTGCTCTTTATCATTTACCATACCACTTAGACACACACACACACACTTACACATCACACATTTACACACGCACACACACCCAAAGCGGATCTTGGAGCCATACAACATGCTGCAATAAATATGAATGGATTCATATGCTGAAGCAGGCTTTTATCAGCTGTCACTCGATTTCAACAAGAATATATATTTTCTGTATTTAAAATGTTGTAAAGTGTGCTTCAAAGATGGAATCGATAATTAGAACCATACATTAAATTATAAATTAAACATCAATTGCTTTTCATTTAAATGGATCTCAACAATGTGCTTCTTGGCGCCATGCAACGTGCTGCAATAAATAGGAATGTATTCATATGCTGAATTATAATTAAGGCCTCCATCAGCTGCCACTTGATTTTCAATATTTAAAAATATTCTCTGTATTAAAAATTTGCACTTACTCAATTTAAGCACATGCAGGAAGTGCATTCAGCACACACAGTATGTAATCTTAGTGGGTCAGCAGCCAGAGCGCTTGTGCATCCACTAATAGTGCATCCCGATACCAGTTCGTGGAAGACCGAACATTTTAGCAAGTAGTCGTTCGCTTTAACCTCCACTGTGCTCGCCTGAACTTACCTTACAGTAAATTGCTCCGACACAAAATATAAAAACGCATTATTTTGCTTGCCTTAACAACTCCAACCAACACATCACAACAACCACGCTCTTTTCCTCTGAGATGTGTGAGTGGGGAAAAGTTGTGGCCTGCATCTTTGTGCTTTTTTAGTTGGTTGCTTCTTTTATTTTGTTTGAACTCTATTTTTATTTTTATTGGCTCGAACGACGACACAACTTTCTAGAGCGGCACTTGAGCAACGCGCCAACACAAACACACATAGAGAGACATGAGAGAGAGAGAGAGAGAGAGAGAGAGAGAGAGAGCGAGGGACACACAAAGATAGGAGCACATTCACATTTGCAATTGCCATAAAGGAAAAGTTGTATTACATTTATGACACTTTTGAATATATATTTTTATATATATTTTTGTTGGCCTCGCATATTTTTCGTGTGCTCTGCTTTTTTTTCCCTCAGCACGTTTGCTGTTTTATTTAACTCGCCATTACGTTTTTACAACCCTTTTTGCAGCCAGTGTTGACAAAGCGGAAAAAGCAAACAAAGCGACGACTGCAAACAACACGACAGTAAGCAGCCCAGCCATGGGGTTAAAGGGTTTGAGACTGGGGGCAGAGACTTTACTGTGGCTGGGCCTGGGCCTTGGCCTGGGGCAGGGGCAGGGGCAGGGGCATGGTAAGGGGCAGGGAGCCATGGAGTAGGCAAACATTTTAGTTGGCGACATTTCATCAAAATGGGCAATGAGTCAATCCCAGCAGTAGCAATCCGAGCGAAGGAGGACACGCACTTAATCAAAGCACACTTTATGGCAACGTCGCCGATTTGTTGTCCTTGTGGAAAAGATGAAAAAGCTCTCTATGATTTTTCCATGCTGCCGCAGAATAAATAAGCTGAGCCCCAACAGTAAAGCAAATGCAAGTAAGTAAACAAATGACGAGTAGACAAATAGAATCTTAGGGTCACATATGCTGTCATCATTCTGGAACGGAGGCGGAGATTCTAACTGAGGCAGCCCAGTGTTGGGAAGGAGTTAAGTCAGTTAATGCATTAATGGAGCTTGTTTCTTACACACTAAGACTATCATATAAAGAACCACAATTTATACAATTATAAGCAAAAAAAAAGTTACCCTAATGTCAATTCTTTCATGCTACGTCATTTGTTCACACTCTGATTGAATTCAATTTTGTCTGAGACCTTATTTTTGGTGCTTAAATATTCCTTTTTATAGTAATATTTATAAGGTTTATAGGCACCAAATTTAATATACAGATCGCAAATATTTCACATTATGCTAATTTCGTCCCGATAAGCCGAAAATGTAATTATGATGTTTTGCGTTGAATACGATCTTATAAGAACTGGATATATACTTTAGGCCCCTGTACTTATTCTGCATTTCCTTTATTAAATATTAAGCAATATTTGACTTGCAGTTTAGATACTAATGTCAAATGTATAATGAGCAATTAATTTCTGATTTATAAGAGTGTTAAACAGCTTCAAATATTTCAGTTGAATTGAATTAAATTATTTAATCGACTAATTTGATTAGTCGAAACATACCTGTCGATATTTTATTGGAGATAGTAATACTAAGTTGTATACACATTGATTATTAAGTATTCGCTCCAATTTTATTAGGATTCTCTGATTTCTTTTAATGATAACTTCAACTGTTATTATTTAACAGTATTACATGATTGCATCTGCATGATAAAATAAAAATAAACCAACAGAACTCTAGTGGACCAGAAAACATCTCCCTCATGCACTCTTATACAATCCAGACAGGCTTTTAATAAGATGAAAACTATGCTTTTTTGAATTTACACTAATGTCCAAGTGTTGCCTGCTGATGAATCAGGAAGTAGCTGTTTATCTTGCCAATTACAAAACTAAACTGACCAACTGACAAAACACTGCGGGCAACTGAGGCTCGGTGTAGACAAATTGTAGTCTATTTGAGAGTGTAATCAATTGAATGCAATCGAAATAATTACGCAGACACCGACAACTAATTGCACACATTTAGATGGACTCAACTCGTCTGCTGTTATTATTCTCTGGTGTGGCGCATTGCGAAGTGTGCTAATTCCGTAGACAAATTAAAATGGATGGAATGGTGTATCATCAGGTTTATAGGTGCAATAGAGCATATGTATTCAGCATTAGCAGCCAAACCAATTTATATCCCAAGAACTGATCAGGTTCAATGAGTTTTCCCGATAGATCGATCGATTAGTGAGGGGATCACTAGCGTAAAATCGATTTCTGTCCCTAGCTTGCTAAGCCCAACGGTTGTACAAGCTAGAAGCAAAGCAAGAAGCTATTTAATAATCAGATCCTTACACTCACTGGCATATCAACTGTTTAACAGAACTGGATGCAGGGCATCAGCTAGCCGGACATGCTTGACATGAACACAACTACTCGTTCCCATTGTGGCATGTAATTGATAGCAGGCACACAGCGCCGCGCTGCGGTCACAAACGGTGTGTCGATGTGTGTCTATGTTTCATCAGTGGCAAATCAAAAGACTTCATTCAAATGTTTACCATGCAACCGAAAGCGACTGCCACCGAAACAGCAGCAACTCTCACACTCATCAAATTCGCGTACGTATGCGTGTGAGTGTGTTTGTGTGTGTTTGTGTGTGTTTGTGTGTGTGTGTGTGTTTTGTGTGATAACGATGCTAGCCTCGACTTGTGGCTGGCATGTCCTTGCTGGTGTTACTCATTTTGTAGCGTTGATGTTTAGTTCATTTGTGCAATCTATTCAACTTGATTTGCTGCAATTTATTTCAAGTGTTGTCGTTTACTTAAATACTTTACACACAAGCGCACACACACGCACACATATTTATGTATGTATATATATATATATATATATATATATATGTATAGATATACTTTGAGGGCACGTGTAGAGTGCAAAATACACTTAAACGTGCTGCATAATTGTGCGCTACTTATGGCTACCAAAGCGCCTGCATATCAAAAAATCCACAATTAGTCGCACACTTGCATTCACACTTGCACTCAGACTCGCACTCACACTCGAACACATGTACTCATTGGCGCAATGCAATTAAACCTTTGACTCAATGGACGCCATCAAGCTGCTTACATAAATATGAATTAAAAAAGTAAATAAATAAAAAAAAAAAACCAAGAATGTTGTGTGTGCATCACATAGTTCAGATTGCAAAAGAGGCAGGTGACATTCTGCACGCGCTTTCATTTCTGCCCTTCTGCCAACAAAATAACGTACACGTGCAGACAAGCTTTTTGAATAGAGTGTCCTTCTGGCAGCAACGGCACATAATTGGTTTACATGCGTGGATTTAAGCCCACTTGTCTGTGTGTGCTCAAAACAAACGTCGCCCAGATTTTCACAAAATTTGATCAAATTTGAATATATTTTTGAATACAAAAAAATGTGTAAGAAGAAGAAATGCAAACACCTATTTTGGAAAAATTCCATTCAACAATTTAGAAAACAGTAATGAAACTTACTCTTTCGACTGCTATGCTAGATTTTAAGCTGATGTCTGCTTTAAGAATCGGGTAGCCCATTAGCTCAAAGGGTCTCGAGTTCAAAACGCAGAAATATCATAAGTTATTTCAAATGAAATGCATATGTGAAATTTTAAAATACTAATATTTAATAAACTTTAAGTTGTATAAGTACACAAATTCAATAAAATACTTTCGAAAAAATATAACATTTTTCAAAAAGAATAGAAAGAATGATCGAGTTGCCTTTGCCGATTTTTGTAAAGTTAAAGGTGATTTTTTTCTGAGTGTAGATATTCAGAGTATTCATTCATTGAACTTGGCTAATTTCCGCCACATATGCGGGGAAAAAATTAAAAAAAAATGGCAACTAATCATCTTAGCGTTGACTCAAGGCAAACTTTATGTTTATGGAGCTACACATACGCTGCTCAGTTGGGGGCAGCTTACATCTAAAGGTGGCATACCTGCATAGAAATATGATGACAATTCCGCTGAAGGGACATGTGTACATAGTTTAGCTCTTGCATAGGCAGCTCTTGTAAAGCATTCCATAGATACCCTTTTAAAATAATCAGATAATAACAATTTTAGCTGATGTTTTACTGTGTTAACTATATAGGTATATACTTAGCCATCTCTACGAGATCTGATAATACACTGCATGACATACGTAAGCAAGTAGATTTCTTATTCTTTTTTTTTATGTACTTTTAATTCAGTACTGTGTGTATTTATATTGACACTGTCATTGGCTAGACTTTCCAGTGAGCTTTACTGTGTGCAGCTAATAGCGCTCATTTATTATATTGACAGCCCGCTTTTTGCCCATGTTTTTTGACTAGCTTCCTTTTTGGGCAGGAAGCTTTTCGTTCAGTTGGCGGCTAAAGTGTGCAAATTAGTTGATTTCCATGTTGTTTGATTTGCCAGTGAAAAATGAAGTGCGTTTAGTTACCAAATTGCCAAATTTATGATGGCCAATTCGAGCAGCACTATGAGTAGATAAGGGAGCAGGGGACGGCCACAAACCAACGCTGAGCCTTAATTAAATTGATGGTTCAATCTGTTTGTGTGTGTGTGTGAAAATCAATAAGGATACGTACAGCCCAAGCAATTTGCATGCCAGCACTTCAACAGACAACAGCCATGGGCGACAAATGAGTTATTTACAGCAACAACGTTCAAGTCGGGGGGCGTGGCAAGGCGTATTTTTAAAATGTCGCAATAAAGCAAATGCTGTTTATTTCTCCATAATTAATTAATTTTAATGTTTTTTTTTTTCTTTCTGTTTACAGCAACGTACAACTGGCGACTGCATCGGAGCAATTGGTGCTGAACCCTTAATTGATAATATTGGATGCATCGCATTGCAAACCGGAATCCATTAGTGAGTATAAATTAAGCCTTGTATGAGTCATTATGAAAACATTCAAATAAAAAAATACGTTCAGCGAAACGTCAACAACCGACACGTCGTCGATATTCAGGGCAAATCAGGGCCAGGTTAAGTTGAGGTTGGGTGTAGGGATTGGCGTCTGGAACACGGATACCAATTGAATAAGGTAAAACTGATTACACACGCAATTGCTGGTATATTTCACTTTCTCTCTGTATCTCTCGTTCTGTCTGCTTGTGTGTGTGTGCAAGTTTTAATTGAAGCTTTTACATTTGGCTTTGTGGCAAGGATAATAATTAATAAATGAAGGCAGCGGAGCCCAATGGACACAGCACTGAGCACAAAGCGATGAATCTGTGTGTATTTGTCAGTTGGCAGAGCTCGTTTCCGACCACGTTAACATCCAACATTCAACATGCTACATCTCTTTTGCAACTCTTTCCAAAATTTGTGGCATAACCGCAAAAGAACAATATGAATGGCCGCTTGTCCAGAGCACAACAACAACAACAACAACGGCATTCTCACTTGAATATCTTTGTCTCCGACAGCCCTTTTTTAAATTGCGGATGGTTAGCTGCCCGTCAAACACTTTGCAAACCGAATAAACCGCACACAAATTCAATTCTCTGGCCGACTTACAAAATTTTGTGTGCGAATTATCTGCAATTGGGGGCCGGGTTTCAGTCGCTTTGTTTGCCAACGAACACAACAATGGCAGGCCGTTCAATTTTTTACATTTCTTTTTTGCGGTATTTGAATTTATACGCCATACCATCACCCTGCTGTGTAATATTATAATTTACGACTTTTTGACAAATTATCGGCATCGCTTGTCCAAATAAAACGCAAAACATAAATTTTGAAAAGGCAATAAGCGCAAATTTCAATAAATTAATCATAGCAAGACGTCCGACGAGGCATTTTTGGGCTGATGTGGCACAATAAGCGGTTTATTCGGCATTCGTTTTTATTATACGCTGGATCCATTAAGAGTTGCCAAAGGGTGGTTATGCTATAATTACAACTTCACATCGCATAGATCAGCTGGCATTTTCCGGCGGTATTAAAGCATATTGCCAACAATCAACATTTTTCTATATACTGGGAATCCACTTGGATACAGGGTAACTGCTATTCGAGCTCTCTCAACTGGAGCCCTCGTACTTATTCTGATTGGGGTTGTGGGCACACAGCAACAGGCACCCATGTCACCAGCCCCACCCTAATGCGGAACAACACGGCACACAGTTTAAAATGTTCTACAATCAAATGCTTTCGCACAGGCTGACTGGCGAGGGGTGTGGGGTGAGGGGAGGTGGGAGGTGGGTGTTAAGCATTGAGCGGGTGGGTGGTGTTGGTAGCGGATGCTTAGTTATGCTGAGCCTTGTCGAGTCATGTAGCAACAGCTGTTGTAGGCCATGTTTTAATCCTTGTCCGCAGTGGGTGTCGCCTATGGGGCAAAGTGTTTAACCACAAATTGGCTTTAAAGTGCAACCAGCATATGGTAAACGCAACGCTTCTGGTCGAAACCTATTACCATTTATTTTATACGAAAATTGTGTATTGTTACTTCTTTTTTTTTGAGCCATACAAATTTAGAAGGTATTTGTTTCGATTAACACTTAACATTATAATTAATTGACAATAAAATAACACTGTATATTTTATATATTACAAATTTTAATTCATATTATTTAGTCTTTCATTATTATCATTTGATGAAAATTCAATTTTAATATAGATGAAGTATATTTATGGAGAGGTGATTTGTAAGATTCAAATTATTATAAAGAAAAAAAATTGTAAATTGTGGATGTTGCTCCACTGTGCCAGTTATCCCTCACTTCGCTCAGTGAAGTGAGGCAAAAACTGTGCAATTAAATTTGTTGGAGGCGTATACTTAATGGCAAATCGCCTTCGGTCTTTCCAAATCCCGGAAGCAACGCTCACTCGCTATAATAAGAATGGGAACTTTGCTGGCAATAAATTGATGAGTTCTCATCAGTTTCAGTTTCAGTTTCATTTGACTTTAAAGCAATTGCTAACAGTCATTTTGATTCCTCTACCGAGTGATTTATAATTTTGCTGTGAACCGTGTTACATTAGCGGAAAAGTCTGCCAGCCCATGCAGTGTATACATTTTGTACACGCATATGCTTGATCATGAATGTACCTTCAATTTGAACTTGTTTCATATTTTCAGAAGACTCGTATTATATTCAAATCGGACCTGTATTTCAAATCGATCCCTTCAAACCTAAGGGAAAATTTCTAAAATTGTTTAAAGAAATTTAGATGTGGGCACATCAATATGCAAGGCATTTATAAAAATAGCTGTGTCTATGTTCAGTACCAGTATCTGCTACATGAGATGGAAGCAATTGAACGTAAATTTCTTAAAGGAAATTGAGCAATTTAACTAGAATATATCAAACAGCTGCGTTTAGAGTAGACCGTTGTTGAGTTCTCTCGTCTGCAGAACTCCTCCTTGGTTTTTCTTTTATATTTTTACCAGTGTTACATGTTGTTTTTTGTAAGTTTCTCTTTTAAAAACATGCAGTTTTGGATGGTCGAATTAGGTTAGGGGAACTGCTCGTACTTGCATTTCCAGCCACAAGCATGGCAACTAATCGTGGCGATAGCAACTAAGCAGAAATCCTTTGGCAACGCTCAAAACTTTCAAATTAAATTCTTATGCGAGTCCATTCGCGTTGCCCATTTACCACTTGCCACTACCCAGATACCGGTTTCCGTTTTGGCAACGCAACGCAAATTGAAGTTAGCAGCCAGACACCAAGAACAAAACCAAAACACAATCATCAGCCCGCTAGGTAGAAAAAAAGCAAACAAACAAAAATACAAAATAAAGTAATTGCTGCTTGGGCAAACCTCATTTCTTGGCGTCGCCATCAGCCTCAGTATCTGCGGCAAAAGTTTAACAAAAACTGCGCCATATATTATGTCAGAGGCGTCAGATAAGCGGCCAGACGCCTTCCATATAGCAGACCCCAAATCTCGACTCGACTCAACGCGTCGAGCAGCCCAGCAAAAAGCGCAGGCGAATGTAAATCTGTTGCAAAATTGGTTTCTTCTTCCAAAGGACGATTACAAGTTGATGAGCCGCCTGACATCGGCAACCAAAAGTGGCTTATAAAATAGAAATACAATAAGAAGCAAAAGAGAACAGATATAGGCAGGCCGAAGTATCAATACCCTTGCTGGCCACACACATAATTCTATTTTATTGGTAATTTCTTCTCATAGATGAATTAAATATTGTTGGAGTGTTATGCATTATAAGGTAAACCACGCTTAAATTTCTTATAGTCTAACAGATATAAAAAGTCTTAAGTGATTTCAATAAATGCTAGCAAATGAAAATTTGAACTTTTGACTTCAGTTTTGAGCATCTCAGCTCAGACAGTAATCAGACAATTTGCGTATAAATTATGCAAACTGAGGCCAACTTAAATGGCCAAGATGCAGTCGGCCAGGTAGAATGTAAATCATGGCCAAGGCGACGGTTGCTGTTGGCAAAGTTTCTAAGTGCTTTCAAAGCAAGTAAAGTGTGGTGCTGCGAAAATTTCAAGTGTCTGCCGGTGAGTATTATCTGAAAACTCTAAATGCCAGAATCGAGAACAGCTGGCAGTTAATGTAGATAGTTAATTAACCACAGCAACAATGAATGCTCTCGAATTTCATATCGAAAGGGTGGCCAGCGCTAAAGAGCTCCTTGTCAGAGCTCTTCAATGAGATTGTGCACTGAAATGTGCACAAAGTACATTCTAATTGGGAAAGCAGAGCGAGTTAAGCCACATAGGGTTATACAGATACAACAAATTTTTAACGAAATTTTAAATATATACAAGTGAAATGTATAAAACAAAACTCAACGTTGATGATGGCGACGAAGACATGAAAGCATTCATTACTCATTTCCCAAAGTAGGACGGAAGTATCAAGGCAAATGAGGACCTCGTAGAAGGGAGGCCGAAAAAAAGACCAGCAGGGTTAGCAAGCACCAGTAACAGGAACAGCAACAGCAACAGCCAGTTGAGCAAGTAATGGAATAGACCTAGGCAAAAGTGGTTGGCTTATGCAACAAAATGTGCGCAACACTCCTCGTGTCTCGAGCACTTGTCTTAACTCTCAGCACACTCGACTCATCTGGCTGACTCCCAGCTGGCTGCTCTTTTTTAAGCGCTGCTCAGTTCAAAACAATTAAAACCCTTAAATGTCCCCACATGACAAAGTGTGAACTTAATTTCATTTTTGTAATTTACAAATGCAACAACCACATAGAAATTGCAATAATGATAGCGACAGCAGCAGCAACAAACACAACAACAACCACAACTGCTGGCTAGCATGGGTCCACACAACAAAAAGGAGTTGCAAGAAAAGGTTGATAATGGGCCAGAACAACGACAAAGAGAGAGAGAGAGAGAGAGACAGACAGAGAAGGAGAATGGGAGAAAGTGAGCAAACTAAATACAAATGATTGTGTAATGCCACAGCAACTATGCAGCAGACGCAGCAAATGGGGTAAATAGGAAGGGGGGGGGGGGGGGGGTAGAGTGGTGGTGGTATGGATGTGAAGCCAGTTCATTGGCAATGCCAACCAGCCAACTAGTTGCCGGACCAATTCACAATAACGAGCAAAATGAAGAGCTAAATTTTTATGCATGTACCATACCCAATGTGTGTGTGTCTGTATGTCGGAGTAACTGTGTGTGTATGTATCTGTCTGTGTGTGTGTGTGAATGTCTGTGGGTGAGAGTGCGCAAGCCATTTTTCAAAGCTTAATTTGCAAAAAGAAGCAGCAAGCACTCGCCATAAGTAACAAGAGGTACACCAAAAAATACTTACTGAAGAAGTGCCAAAAGTTCTGCTCTCAAAGTTGAAATACTCTTATGCTATATTTTTTATTTCTTAATTATGAATATGTATAATTTTCGTCAAAATGTTTTATCATAGTTATTTATAATATTTGCATATGAGTGTTTATTTATCCAATAGTTTGATTGTGTTTCCATTTTTTGCTTCTGAGTGTGAAAAAATTATTTAAAATGTACAAAAATGTTGTGCGCATTTTTTTCTTATTCCCCATTTGTCATGTTATATGCATCACTAAAGATCTGTGTACACTAAAGATCTGATTGCATTTGCCCAAAGCTATTTGGTGACTGAGTATGTTTTTGCCAAGGTGCCCAAAGAAGTATGCTTTGAATTATTTGAATTGATTCTTTTTTAAATTTTAATAAACATATGTAAATACGGAAGACTTCCATTTGCTCATTATTTTGAAGTGAACAAAATATGGTTGCTTATTTAATTATCAGCATCTCAAAGGAGATATATAAGTTGTTGTATTCACTGCCGAAATAGTGTACTCGAGACTTTTAATCAGAGACTGAGCAATGAATATTACTGTGCCACAAACAACTACTGCAATAACAGCAGCAAAAGCAACAACATCCGTTAGAGCAACAACAGCTTGCTACAAATTACCAAAACACTCGACTTCCGCTTAACAAAACGCAAAGCATTGCTGTCGCTCTCGCAGTTCCGCCTAGACAGACAGACAGACAGAGAGAGAGAGAGAGAGAGAGAGAGAGAGGCGGACAGGCGAATTCTCTGAGCGTTTCTCTGTGTGTCTCGCAGCACATACAAAATGCCAGGAAATGCGAAGCGGTTGGTTGCGACTGCTGCTGACTTGTATTTTGTGTGCTGTTTTCACGTAACCTTGCATTACGCATATGCCACGTTTGCCGCGACGGCTGCTGCGGTTTTGCGTGCACAAATTAAGTTAGTGCTGCACTTAGATGACTCCGACTCCGAGTCCGACTCAAACTCAGACTGTAACTACGGCAGCGACTTCAACTCCATCCGCCTGCTGTCATTCCGACTAGCATTCAGATTTTGCCTGAGGTTTCGCACTTGGCTGCCAAGTGGCGCATTTAGACGCATCCGCAGCCACCCAACCAGACTGGTTGTCTGCCTGTAAATGTGTGTGCAGCTTGCACAGGATGTTCATGAAACATTCATTAAGGACATTGTGTATTTCCGCTTTTAGTTTTTATCATGCGTCGTGCAACATTGCGCAAAACAGCATTCGCGAGGCGTTACAAAAACCGCAACCTGCAAAAGAACCGTTTATGCCAATTGCCACATTCTCCCCTTTACTCTCTATATGTATGTTGGTTGTAAGAAGTGCCCTCCAACAGGGCGGCCAGAATGATCAGCAGGACAACAACTGGTCAAGTTGATGCCACTTTTTGTATGGACAAAGCTCGTTTTGTCTTTGCTTGCAAAGCTGCTCGTTAAAGAGTCATCCGTCCTTTTTGGTGGGGTCACCGACCCAGGAAGCTTACCACAAGAGTTAACAATGCAAATGCTTTTCATTGAAATGCTTCAAATTGAGCTGCACTCTAAATGAATTGAAGAAACTCGCAACATGGCTTTGCGGTCGGAAATGATTGCTCGAGGGGATTAGTCGACTGAGTCTGAAAGAGAATGGTGATTTGACTAAATCCAAGCAAAGACTCAAAGGAAAAGATTGGCAAAGCGACTTTTAATATATACATAAATCTAAGATCACATTTTAGAAAATTAAATAAATAAATAGTGAGCATATTAAATGAAAGTTTCTTCTCTCAAAAATAAATATTTAAAGCTTCACTTTGGAAATAATTTGAATGTTTACCTATACTATATATATAAACATATGTATGTATACGTATATATATATTTATTTATATATTTATTTTTAATTCTATGCTTACTTTCTTATTAGGGCACACAAGAGCTCAGATATTGATTCATACCCGCAAGCTTATAAATATTTTTGATTATTATTTATGTATTGGAATATATATTATTCATTTTGCTTATCTTGGAAAATATGAAATAAAAAATCCAAAACAAACTAACTGCTCAAACATCTTTGTTACAAATTGCCAAATTATAAACATTTAAAGTACACTTTGAGTGTGAAACATTAGGATGATGTCCAATTGAGACAAACTTTTGTTGTTTATCCTAATGTGCTTTGAAAAAGTTGAAACTCTTTATTTCTTTTGCCATCCTTTGCCATTCATTATCTGCTTTTTAACAGCAGTCATTTTTGTGAAGTGCAATCAGCCCAAAATGTGCACTTGCAATGGGTTTTCGTATTGTTGTTGTTGTTGTTGTTGTTGTCGCTATTGCTGTTATAGTTAGTGTTACTATTGTCGTTGCTGTGTCGAGAAAACTTTCAACTTCTTATCTAAGTCACGCAGCAGGCGAGCTTATAATGAAGTCCGAGTTGCAGGCCAAGCAAATAATTAGGGCTCGCATTGGGCCAGCTCAAGATGCCATGGACTGGCAAACTTTTAAACCCTACCATGCATCGGTGTATTCCAATTTTCAATAAGCAAAGTTTTAACCAACAACAGCGAATCAAAAAACAATAGCGCTAGACAAACCTCGCAAAGCGTCTGAAAACATTAGCAGGGGATATCGAATAGGGGTCATCTAGTTGGGGGTATGTTGCATAGATACCCATTAAATAATAGACTAAACTTGAAAAGGTCAGAGCTCACAGTTATTCGTCAATAATATTAATTATATTCATAACAACAACTGATGACTTTATGCAACACAATAGTACAATTATCTTAATAATTAATTTTATATCATTTCATTTAATACATTAATATAAATATGCTTTAAACTTTGAAAACTGTTACAAAATATTGCACTCAATTTGTCTATGATACAATTTGACCCCTTTAATAGCTGCAGGGTGCGCAAAGTGAAAAAGTTTATTAGAAATTGGAGACTAATCAACTAGTCTCACTCGCATACACACACAGACACACACACACACACACACACACACACAGATATGAACTAGTATGAAAGTACAAAGTAAAGTTTGTCCTTTATGTAAAAGCTGGCAGCAACAACAAAAATTCCAAATTGCTGTTGTGTTGTATTGTTGTTGCTGACAGCCGCTGCCAAAGCTAAAAGTTGCCAAGTATTACCAAAGTGTCACAACAATAGCAACATCAACAACAACAACAAAAGAAATAACAGCAGCCATTTCTTCATAACCTTACAGCCGCAAGTCCATTTGCTCACATATAAATACAATTTTTAACTTTTGGAAATATATGGTACCAATATAAAAATATATAAATTAAGCAATCGTTACATTATTTGTGTGATACAATTTTAAAATAACTTGAAAAATAAACCAAAATCATTTTCAGTGGGAAATTTATCATTCGATATGAAGCTAGCTATCTTAGAAGCGAAGGTCTCACGCATTGCGACTTACTTTGAATTACCATCTGCCGTGTTTCAAGAAATGCAATTGTAACTTGAGCAACGTCAACTGGGAGCATAACCAGATGAGGAATAGCAGCCACATCTAAAAAATTTCATTGTTCAAATACTTTTCCCGCCTTTTGTCGTTCACTTATTTATTATTTGGCTAATTCGCGCTTTGCCAAAGTGGCTTTCAAACAATAACAATAAAAAACTAAAGACTGGCAAGAGAACAAAACACAAAAAAAAAAGACACAAGACGACAGAGAGAGAGAGAGAGAGAGAGAGAGAGAAAGAGAGAGAGAGAGAGAGGGAGATGAATTGCAAAAAATGCGATACTAAACTTTCGCTGGCGGCGTCTCCCTTTGCTCGACTCTCCAATTCCATTTCACGTTTGCACAAACTTTAAACAATACACACAATGCGATAGATATATGTGGAGAGAGATGGGTGGTGCTGTTGGTGGTGGTTTGTGGAGTGGCTAACTTTGGCAGCGCCTAGAAAACTTTAGGAGCAGCTTCCACTTGCAGTTGCAAAACAAGTAGCAGCCAGGCAGCCAGGCAGCCACCACTGCCGCCAACTTGCAACTAATTTGTCTTTGCTTCTCCATTTTGGGGCGTTGCATGAATGGGGCTGCAACTTTTGAGTTTCCCCACTACCAACAAGAACCACAGCTAGGCGCGCAGCCACAGTTTCAGTTGTAACTTGGACAGTAGCGCCTGCCCCTGCCCCTGCCCCTGCCCCTCCCCGCCGACCCGTTCTCAAAGCAAGCATTCTCTGTGCAGCTCTAAGGCTCGTGTGTCACTTTGGCTTTTGTTTACAGCTGATTGTATTTAGCTTTTGTTTGGCCATTGCGAAAGTTGCATCGTCGTTGTTGTGGTCTAATGAATTGAAAGTTAAGCCATGCCAAGCGAGCCAGCACACCACACTCCCCTCACTTACCACACTTCACACACTTCCTTAAATGCCCGCAACGACTTGATGTCACTATTCATGTCATCAATTTGGTCTTGTTATTGCATTAATGGGTGCATGACCCTTAAAATACACAAGTCGGATGGTCCATCACACCACTCGCCTTGCCACCGCCTATCTCCACATGCATCCGCGCGTTCGACTGCAACTAAATGGAATAAAAAAAAACTGTATTTTTAAGTTGGGCAAATTCAGTTTGCCTCTGTTGAATTCAATTTGCAGACAGCATCTGCCTTATCAAATTTTGCAGTTGCTTTTCTTGGAAATTTTCAACACATATAAATAAGGCTTCATCTCATCATCTTTAATATAATCAACAATCTGCTTCGCTTTTCAGTCAGTCTGTTCAACCCCAAAAGCACTTCTGACTTAAATAAAGATTAGCGTTTATAAATATTCCAAGAAAGAAGGTTAAATTTGTTATGAAAATGTATCTATTCCGTACTTGAGTACATTGTTTTCAGCTACATTCAATTAAATGCAATCACACGTGTCTTTACTGGCTTTGATCAATATTTTACGAATCAATGACAATAATCGGAAAGTATAAATAAGTTTATCTAGCGAAAACCCGTCGAATACAGCAATTTCGATGCTCAATTAACTTCTATGAAAAGGCAAGAAATTTTTTAAAATTTACTAAAAAACATTTTGATCCCGCCAAGTCGGAATATGTCCTTCTTGAAATACATACATACATATTGCTGGAAAGAGACGCCTTGAGTTGTTTTTTTTTTTTTTGTTAGAATCAAACTTGGTCATGCGAGTTGCCAATTTTTGCTTTGCCCTTGTCTCTTGTTCTCTGAGCCAGTGCCTAAGCTCATTGGCAATTCGATTTTGTGGTTAAGCTTACAAGAAATTACCCAATTTGCAACACTGGCTTCCCAATTAGCAAATGTGCTAATGCTCGTATCGCCTTGTATCTTTGAGGAAGCCACCAAAATCAGCTAACCAGCCAACAATCAGCTATCAAATCACCCAACCCCTTCCCTGTTTAGCGACATCCACAATGTCCAAAACTGTGCCGAGAGCTGGCTGGCGTGGAACGTATGCTCCCTATTCAAACTGGAATCCACCACTGGTCACCCGTCTTCACCCGGCAACCGGCAGCCCCCTTTCCCATGGCACTTAACATAAATTGAAACTGTGCCCATCTACCGTCAACAGCAACATCATCATGAGTTTGGGCCCGAAGCTCATCGATAACTGGATTTACAGAAAACAAATCGACAGCACACTTGAACACGCTACGCAGCACGCTCTCCTCTACTTGGATTGAGTGGCGGAAGCTGGCGAGGGAGGGGAGTGGGGGTGGTGGCTAACTTATGACGGCGGCGCGTGTGTTTTTCGGCAACTTCATTATCGATTCCTGATCCATTGGATTAGAGCAGACAATGGCAACAAGGCGCTGCCCATCCCACCAACATTCCCCAGCTGCCACTCGGCCAACATCCGTTGTGGCGCACAAATTTGTCCACAAATTAACACAAAGCGCAACAACAGCAACAACAACAGCAACAACAACAACAACAACAACCATAGAAGCACTTGCAGCACCTAAATTGTACTAGTTGCCATTTAAGCCAGGCTCCTAGTTCCTGGTTCCTGGTTCCTGGCTCCAGGCTCCTGATTTCTGCGTTCAGTTGTAGCTAGGCTATTTTGTACATAGTACGCACATTTACTAGTTACATTTATCGCCGGATTTCCACTGTCATGCCGAAATGTGGACTCACTCACACACACACACACATAGGCACACGCACATGTTTGTGGGTAGGGGAGAGTGGGAGGGGTGGGGTGACTCGTTTTGTCTCGTATGTTGAACAGAAATAAATTTGCGACTTAAGTCCTTGCGCGCATTAATTCGGCCTAATGTCGTGTAGTCGCATCCGCAGACCCCTCTCACCGCTCAACGACCCTAAACTGTTCTCGGACTAACATTTTATTTATGACCAACTAACACACAGTGGAAAAGAGGGAGCGAGAGTGCGGTCAGCGGGTCCTTTGTCGCTTAGGCGTTTTCCTCTGACCGCAGTCGGTGGCATAAGCCAGCAATACACTAACATTCGAACCTCTCTCTCTCTGTCTTTCTCTGTGTGTATGTGTGTGTGTGTGTGTGTGTGCTGGTCAACAAAGCCGATTTATGATTGCGTGATTGTGTATGTGTGTGTGTGTGTGTGTGTGTGTGCCGTGGGCCATTCGAATGCGTGGCGTGCGCGCGTTGTGGCTATTAAATTATTTGTAAACAATTTTTGATATCTGATTTTATGCACACCCTCACCCACACACACACACACACACTCATACACACTTGCTTACACAGATTTACTTTCACATATACCCACAGGCTGTCCGAGACTAAGCGTGCGACAATGAGAAAGAGAGAGAGAGAAAGGAAGAGAGTGAGAGGAAATTCAGCTTGTTGTGCTGTCATAACTCGATTTGAACATTTTGCGAGTCGTTGCGCAAAACTGTTGGGCAAAACTGCACACACACACACACACACACACACGCACACACACCAACACACACACACACACGTATATGCATATTTTTATGGTAATTCAAAGTCGTTTTGGCCTGGACAAAGGCAAAAAGAGCAAGAGACGCAACAAAAACAACCGAGTTGGCATTTTTATATTGTTCTTATGGCCCAAATATGGGGAAGTGGTTTTCGACTAAGAGCGAGCGAGAGAGAGAGAGAGAGAGAGAGATGGAGAGAGATAGAGAGTGCGAGAGGGTGTGCTTTTCGTGGAAATTGCTTGCCAAACGGCATAAGTAGATAATAGCTCATAGCTGGGCTCACACCACTGCACAGCAGAGTGTGAGAAATCGACGAGCGGTTCATCTAAGAACTACCAAAATACTTTGGGGATAATCAAATGTTGTAGAAATCAAGCACACAACATAAATTAATATGTACATAAATATCAGTATTGACTGGTTTCTTAAATGGAAACCTATTTTCCCAGTCGAAGTCCAGCACTAAGACTTTGTACCATTTATAATGGGTGATAAGGAGCTGAAGTACATGTTCTTTAATAGAAGGAGCACTCTATTGTTTATAGCTATATAGGCCGATAAATTAAAATTGCATTTAAATTTTGATAGTTGAGTACTTTGTACTATGTTCATATATATGTACCTGTGTGTCAAACTTTAATTCATTAAACTCTCAGCAATTCCGTTGCTTAATCCCACTTCAATTACCTAACTTGCAATTAATTCGCAAATGCCAGCAGAAGCCTCACATAACTAATTCAAATGAAATGTGGACAAGGCCTGCACAAGTGAGAGACCTTACCTGGCTGCTCGCGAGAAACAGATCGAACATATGAGGCATATGGACACGGGCTAGAAGTGAACTGAGAGGCAGAACGGACAGCAGCCCTTAATGCACCTAAATACATAGCTGATATGCAAAATCTGCATATATTATGTGTGCGGTAAGGGCAGTCACGTGGAAGCTGCCACGTAGAGCCCATAAGCTTGCCAATCACATGTGCAATCAAATTTCAAAGAGCCAAATGAGCCCCACGACCTGACAGGTTGCACCAGCCGCTGAATGGCAGCTACATCAGCGATTGCATTGCAATCTCCTCCCCAGCTCCTATTTAAGGCTTGCTGCTTGCTATGGCTGCAGCACGAAATAGCATAATATTGACTAGGAAAACTATTTAAATGTCAATCGTGCAGTGCTGCAATACCGACAGCAACAGATATACATAGCAACACATTGCACTCTGCGCTTTGCCCATCCCCCACCACAATTTTCCGTTGAGACCTCGTCTCAGTTTTGTTTAGTTTAGTTTAGCTCAATTTCCACTTAGCTGCACTCTTTCCACTTGAGACTCTAATGCGTGAAGGGGAAATTGAACTCGATATATGCGATGGTTATTAATATCCAAAAAAAGGAACATTAAATTAAACCTTAACTAAGAGACTCGTATACTTAATAATAGGGTTTGGATTACCATTGCATTTTTCTTCAACAAAGTTTGCTTGAATATTTTGTAAACTTAAATGAAGTTTCTGGTAAGCTTCTGCAAACCTTATAACTAAAACTATAGATTTAATTCTGATTTAAATAAGCTTTAAATATGTTCATATTTGTATAAAAAGAAAATCTAATCATTTCCATATTTCCATTATCCATAAATTAAATTGAAAATAATTTAATTCCAATTAACTAAACATATTGCATTATGGGGCTTTATTAACGAGACTTCAGACTTTTAATGCATTAATCGAGCAACAATTTCTGGCAGACCCACTGTGCCACATACATAGTCAACTCTCCGAGATATGCAACTAGCTAAAGGATGCAATAAGCATGTAGGGATGGGGCAGCTGAAAGAGTGGCAGCAACCGCAGGCGTTAACAGAAATACGTAAAACGGCGTCGAACCGTAACGAAAAATGGGTTGTGTACTCAAAAAACTGATTGCTTCACTTCGCCAGGAGTTCCAAAGCCACGCCCAACGCTTAACTTGATTGTGCTATCCGCTTCGTTTCTAATATTTGCTCGTCACTGCTTGGTGGTGGTTGTTATTGCTGTTGCTGTTGATGTTGATGTTGTTGGTTATGGTGCAAGCATTTCACATTTTTCCCATGGCAGTTCAGCAGCGTCACGTGCCCACTTAAGCATCAGCATCGTGGTGGTATTCAGGCCAGTGAAGTGCAGCGATGTCCAAGCTCAATCTGAGCCGGAGCTAAGGGCTTCAGTTGCAATGCAAAGCAGCTGGCAGCCCGCCGAGCTGGCGGGGATTTCGGGGCAGACCGACATATATCACAGTCAGTTTAGAATCAATAAAATATAACTTTACGTGCTGATTTCTGGGTGCGCCCGAGGCAAATAGCAACGTCGTCTCGCGGCGGCATCCAAATCCAGAGTTTAGCAGCTGCCAGCTGCGAAATGTATTCATAAACATCGCAGGCGACATGAGAGCTAAAATCCCGGATCCAACAAGCGACTGGCAGCAGCACATGCATCCATCTATCTATCTGTAAATGTGTGTGCGTGAGTGCGTGTGTGTGTTGTGAGGCGTTTTGTATGTGCTTAGGGATTTCCGCTTGAATGCGAATTTGATATGCGCAATAAAATATTAAGCAAGAATGAAAAGCTCACAGAAGAAAACATATCCTTGCAGACCGAACTCTACCTGCCGAAATCAAAATATCATTACTATGAAACATCGACAGATTGTACCCATGGGAACTATGTATATGATATAGTAGTAGGCCAAATGCGAGGAGCTAGCGATAACACCTCAAGATGAAATAGTTGCTATAGTAGCTATATAATACATTGACTGCCTGCAGCAATATAAGCAAAAAAAACAAAAAACAAAAAAAAAAACAAAACAAGAAAAAAAACAACATATTTTAGAAAGTTTTTTCAACATTTATGACAGAATTATTATACCATCTGCAAGGGCATAAGAATCAACAAAATTGTTTTTAAAGCCCGTAATTCAACTGACGACGCCTACCAGACAGATCGGACGGACGGACACATAAACAGACAGACAGTCAGTTAGTCGGTCGGCAGTTAGACGTTCAAGCCACCATACATTCACACACACTCACACACAGACACACACATCCATTTGTATGCATAAGTGTGCGACTATGTGTGCGTGTGTATGACTGAGTGTGAGCGAATACCAAAACGGAACGCGTTTCCCGGCACATTTCGAGCACTTCAAACGCGTTTGGCATGCAAAATGAACTCTTTAAATGTGATTTAATGCTCATCGAATGTGTGTGTGTTTTTTTTTTTTCCATTTTGTATACCCTTGGAGAGGCTCTTACAATTTTGACTTAAATATAGGAGGCGTCTTCAATCTTGTTGTTCAGAATAAATAGCTGCGTCAGGTGAAAGTTAACCCTGACATGCTTTCTATTAGGCCAGAATGCCAAGCTAGGATCTCACCATATGGAGATCCTTCCCATCGAATCCTCTGAACTTACTGCAACTAAACCATATGTAATTAATCTTAATTTATTTTTATTCTGCAAGCAATTAAATAAAAATTGATTCCGCTTAGAGCTTCCAGAGGAACAATCTGTAGAAAAATATATTTAAATGATATGTCTTAGCTTTGGACATACATACATGTCACCCTCTCTGGCACAATATTATTACACAAATGTGAAATATTCAGCTAACAGCCAAGTCTAAATAGGATTCATAAAAATAAATATATATTTGTTTGAAACCAAGTCTTTTAAATTAATCAAAAATAAAGGCGAATGTAAATTGGACGGTAAATATAATTAGTTAAAATGTTTAAAAAACATATTATTTTGAACTGAGAATAAAAATGTAGATATCAGCAGATTAACTCCGTTCTACAAGGGTATGTCATCTTTGGCGTTCTAGCGACTACTCGTCTTTCCTATCGAAAGTTATATTTAATTTAAGAAGGTACGAAACCTGGCCCTCTTGTTGAACACATAAAGGCAATGAACAAATTCGAATGAGTATTGCAAGGTGGCGTGGCACATGACGTTGACATTATTGACATTCAAGTAGTTTTAATTTCCGCACTAGCCAACACTTTTTGAGTGGAGTGAATTGATTTTGACCAAACCCTATATTATCCCCTCTCCGCACCATTCTCCAGCCCACTCCCATTCTCATTTGCGAATCGATTTACAGTCCATAAACTATGCTCTCTATGTAACAAATAGAGCAAGTGCGCCAGAAAAAATAGTGAAAGAGTAGAGCTGAAAGAGAATGAGGAGTAGGCGGGAATCGCTCAAAAGTTTGCACAAAATTTGCCGCAAATTTGCAACTTTTGCATAAAGTTTGACTGAAATTATAACGAAAACTGTTGAAAAGTGAAAAGCGCAAAGTACTTGGCCAAACTTGCCAGATTGTGTGACAAATGCGGCACGAACAAACACCTCGACAGCGACTCACAGCAGCAGCCCGTAAAGCTGACTGATCTGCCATTTCGATGTCCAAATAGTCAGCAGTAAAGAGCATTCGGCATTAATAAATCAACCAAATGGACTACCAAACTACTCTGCCAATACATGTGATGCACGTAATGCAAAGCCTTTTAAAGAGATCGGCCTACAGAGAATAATCAGCTGCATCCACTCAAAAATGTAATACATATTTACATACGTACATATTTTTTTCGTCAGTAAATAAATATGTATTCCTTAAAATATAGCACTCAGTGCAAGAATCATTAATTGAACAGTTGTGGTAAATTCTGAACTACTTATGACACAGTACTTAACAAACATCTTTAATTACTTTACTTTACGAGCACAATCTTAAATTATGTGTGTCCATTTCGATTTAAGTACTGAGACCCAATGCCAAAGCTCATCCATATGCTAATTGTAGGCGCTCATTGCCCAGACCCGAGGGCAGAAGCAGTTACAAAAAAAAAACAAACACACACACAAAAAATAGCGCACACAAAAAAAAAAGAAAATTATGTTTTGTCGCAAAAAGTGTGAAACTTTCTCTGAAAGCCCCAATGAAGCTCCAGCCCCAACACAAGCCCAGGCCCAAGCCCTAGCCAATACCCATAACCCTGCTCGGCTAAGGACCTTGTGCCTCTGATATGGCTAATGTCGATGTTGTGGGCAAAATTCAATTTACTGCCTGAGTCCATAAACACACGCGCATAACAACCGCACCAGCAGTAACAACAACAGCAACAACAACAGCAACAACAGCAACAGCAACAACAATAACAAGAGAGACAGGCAACAACCAAATCGCGGCCTCTGTGTTTGAGCGTGCGAGCTGCTTGTGTTGGCAGCTCTGTGAAGCATATAATCGACAATACACACACATATACGCACACACATACAGACGCACAGACACACAGACGCACGCACAAAGACACTCGCACGTACATTCAGGCCACATTGCGTATACGCAACCAGCACAAAGCGACAGGCGAACGCGCAAACCGCTTAAAGCCAACGAAAATTGCCAGCGACAACATCATAAACTCAATATGTATTCAATCCATTTGACTTTTTGCCCGCCATCGTTGATGTGCTTGCCACATGAGTGGGCATGGCAATGGCAACCAGCATCCAGCAACCAGTAGCCAGCAAACGACAAAACTTACCCCAAAATACATTTTTTTTTTTTTTTGTATTTTTTTACCATCTCTCTCGCATAGATTTTTAGACACTGATTGTGTTTTGTCCGACCGACAGATGTGTGTGTGTGTGTGTGTGTGTTTTCTATTGTGTATATATTAATATGGGTGTGTATAAGTATGGGCTCATGTAAAGCGTTTGATATAGACATTGGCATGACCAATAACCAACGCGACTGTCAATAGATCAGCTAACCCGACAATTAAGGGATTGACTCACTGACTGAACCGGCTGTTTGACTAACTCACTGACTGACTGATCGACTTGAATGGCTTATGAAGCATGCTGCGTGGTGGCAGTTTTCATCTGATGCAGCTAATGCAACCCCCTTGGCATTTTATGCCATCGTCGAACATTGAACTTTTTGGTTGACTTTCGTTGCATTTGTAATAGGCGCTAAGTCTACGATAGCGTGTGTTGATGTGTGTGGATTAGTTTGTTTGTTATGCTGTTGCTGTAATCACTGAGCGCATGCAAGACAGAGCAGACAGTGGCTGCCACTACATCCCAATAAGACCAAGCCATATGTAATTATGTATCTCTTGTGTATGAGATGGATAATGGAAACTGTATCGTTAAATAACATCGATAACAATTATGTAGAGCAACCAATCCAAATGTGCGTAATGTATTTTCAACTCATTTCCTTGACTGCAATCCGATACACAGAAGTTGTTTCGTTAAATGCTCCGCATAATAATTAATTCATTTAATCGATTGTTTAAATCCGAATTCGCTTAACGCATTAACACGAAATGCATGCATAAACATAATGCATTAAGCATCTGCTGAAATCTCTGAGAGGAGTTACGCTGTCATTTATCGAATTCTTTTTCTTTTTTTTCATTGTAAGGTTTATCCTCTGTAAGGGTATATAAGCCACACAACCCAAAAGCCTGTGATGCATTTTAAAATTTATTGAAATAAAAAGGAAGTCAACAGACACAAATGCTGAGGAGTTTGCCAGCCAATTGCCAGCTGCATTCTATATATATATATATATATATATATATATATGTATAGATTTTTATTTATATATTTCATGTGTATGTGTGTATGAGCCTGGCAAATGGCAGCAGTTTTGAAAATTTCATCATTGCATTTGGGTTTTGGTTTCGATCAGCATTTTGGCAGTTAAAGAATTTCTCTAGTGCCGACCATTTTTATTGAACGATTTTGCTTGCCCTTATTGTGACACTTACAGTCATTGAAACTTCTCTCTACTGTCTCTTTTTGTCTCCCCTACTCTACCACTCTACCTCTATCTCTGTCTCTCTCTCTCTCTCTCTCAGTTGATTTTTTTTTTCTTTGTGCACTGTGCCTTCTGTCGTGGCTGAGTGCCTCTTTAGCGTGGCTCAAGTGGTCTGGGTGTGGATGTTAAGTGTGGGGTGATGGGTGCGAGTTGGTGACAGAACCAAGCACGAGGCAGCACACATATATGTGAATTCGCCTCATCCACAGACAACGCGCCCATCGCTGAGTGACTGCTCAAATCTGACGGGCGTCGTCCTCGTTCTCGTTCTCGTTCTGATTCTCGTTCTCGTACTCGTTTTCGATGTCATTTCCAATACTCATTGCCGGAGCTCTTTGCCATTGATTTGTGTCGCCTCTCAACGGTATGCCAGACCCAGTCCAGCCCAGCCCAGCCCAGACCAGCCCAGTGCGAGACTCCATCCAATACCGGCAACAGACTCCAATACTATCGACAGATATGGCCCCAAACCGCTTGGCACATTTCGCTTGATTGCCCATTTCGGGCAGCTCGAAACGTTTTGTGAAGAAGCAACTGCTACCCCTGCCAGCCTACAGGCAGAGCATTAAAAAGCTAACATATCACACACACACACACACACACACACACACACACACACACACACACATATGCAGACTACACATGCTGGCAAACTAATGATATACACTGAGAAAACAACATTTGCAACAAAATGCTCACAAAAGTCTCTGCAGTCGCTGTGATCAAAGCGATATACAGATATACTATATAAGATATCAGGTATCAGAATCATTTTTCTTAGTAACAGTGAAACAGCAACACTGAACAGCTGAAAATGCCAGTATATTGAATATATAAAGTAGTTGGAAAATGTGTTAGTTTTAGAAGTATTAATTGTGCAAAAATAGTATTGTTGATTTAATTATATTGTTTATTGATTTTGTGATTGTTTTGACTTACACTTTTCTTGTTAATTTGTATTTAAAAATGTACATGATACTCATTTTGTTTTTCAAGTGTATAAGCGAGTATACATGTCTGCATGTATATATGTATATATTAACCAACAAAGATATTTTTAAAGTCAATATCGAAGAGAACGAGGCAATCAGGCGAAACTGCTTAAGCTCTGGCCACGCCCCTGTTCCGGCCATAGCCCCAACTCCAGCCTGAGCAACATGCCCCCGTTTCAGATTATCATTATCGGCAAAGAAGTCATCATCATAGAGGGTTTTGGGGGGAGGGGGGGGGGGGGTGCAGGCAGAAGGGGGGCGGTTGGTGGTGGGTGAGGCCTGAACTCGCATAAAACAACGCATAAAGTTCGCTTCCTTCACGACTTTCGGTTCAACTTCAGTTTCAGTTTCAACTTTGCACCCACGCTAATAAAAACATTAACGTTCACCCTCGCACATATGACAGGTGATTGAGAGGGGGATGCTGCGGCTTGTGTGCTGCGGCTGTGGCTCGGTGCGAGCGGTGCGAGCGGTGCTCGGAACACACAAGTTTACTCATAAATAAATATTTCTTTGGCTAACATTTTAAGCAGACTGTGAACAATGAATGCGGATGATGCTGCTGGCGTCTTAAAGCATGGAGACCTCAGCCCGGACACCGCGTGCCAATTTGTTAATAGTGGCTGTTCAAAACTTAGCTGTTGTAATTTGAAACTGTTTACATTCGCCCAAAGGGCCGGGTGGTGTGTGGGTGGATGGTTGTTTGGGCAATCGCTTGTCCAATTGTGTAACTTTCGAGAATTCGCAAGATAACAAGCGGTAATGCCAAGCAAAAGTTTGTGCCCCGGCTCATGTAACAATGCCGTTCAAGTTTTCCGTGAGGCCATTCACTGTGCTGTGCCTCGACCTCCACATTTTCAACTTGCCTCACACTACCAGATACCTCCTGACCATGGCAAGTTGGCCGGGGCCATGGCTGATTGCCTGATTGACTTGCCAATGGCCCGCGACCCACTTAATTGTGCAGTGCTCGTAAAACTATTGGCCACGCTTTCAGATGTGTCAGATACTATCAAACACTACAACAAATTGATGTGTGTCGCCATGAGCTCAGCGTTTGTCCATGTTTACTCCGGGTTGCAGCCTGGAAAACTTTGCCAACTTGGCCAACTGCTGGCCCTGCAAATAAATCAACAAATTAATAGCAAACAAGCATTTTAAAGTGTTGCTAAAGCTTTTACAGGCACAGGAGCTAATATTAATGCATACATAATTAACGTAGTCAAAATAAATTGAGTTTGGCTGCTATCGAGTTTTTGAAGACTTTTCGCTAACGTTTTCACACAACAATAAATTTCCAGCCATGTCTCACTCATATGCCCTCCACTGTCTGCTTTGCCCGACCCCCGTCTCATTCTATTTGCTGTTGGGTGTGTGTGTTGTTTATTTATTTTTTTTTTTTCAGCACATGCTACTCCTGGCATGTTGCATGCTTCGGTGAGCAATAAGTTCGACAAACTCATTTCATTAAGCTCGGCGGTACATAAAAAACGAGCTAATGCGCTGCCGCTGCCTATATCCGCTGCTTCCTTCCCTCCGCCCAGCGTCTGCTCGTCAGGCGTGTTGCAATTTTGCTGCTGCTGTTGCTCGTTCTCCATTGCAGATGTCTCATCATTTATTGGAAAGCACTTTTAAAGGATACACTTACATACAAAATGCTACAGGCAACAGCTGTAGAAGAATCTGTTTAGACTAAGTCTCACACTGAGACGAAGACCGAGACTGAAGCTGAGGCTAGAGTTGGAGCAGTGCTTGCTGATATTTATTACCAGCTGGTAGCCTCAATGTGCGCCGCACTCAAAAGCCATCAATTTTTTATTAGATTATATAAAATTTACAAACGACTTATCTATGTTCACGGCCGCGCCTGTCGCCAGCTCAGACTGCAACTCCCCCCATCTGTCTACTCATATGGTCCTGTCTATTGGACAACAGGATGTACGTCGTGCATTTAATACAACTATCTAATTTCCCCAACTCACAGCGAAATCATAGACATACTTGCAAAGTCACTTGACGCTTATAAGCATTTTTAAATTTCAACCATGTGAAATTAATTCATTTTACCCATTAAGCTATTTTTAGTTATTTTTTTTTCACTTTTGTCATCAATCAGTGGATATTGACTTTAGTCAGAAATTGTCTCCATCCTGAAAATTTCCAATTCTAAGTAATGATCATCTATAGGAATAAGCTGTTTACTGGAAATCCAAGCAATGGCAATATGTCGCAATCGTTTAGTCACATAAGTTAAGTGAATGTTATTAAAGAAAACACACAAGGAAATCTTCAGTAAACGATAGCTTAAGTGAAAACTTTAAAATAAATAAATTAATTAATTAATATATCGATAACAGAGCTTCAAACTACATTAATTAATCAATCTAGGTCAGTAAAATAATTTCAAATGCTGCAAGTCCCAATAAAAATAGAACTGATTTGAAATATATGACAGGAAGTCTGAATTAATTTCGAACGAGTATAAACAAGTAGTCATAAACAAACAAATTTCAATCGGCCTAAGTAACTCCATAATATGAGATAGCTCGCTCAGTAAGGGAATTGCAACTTCCGTAAATTTCTATGCTGGCCAGTTGGCGAAAGCTGTATATAATTATATGTATTTGCATTGGAGTGATTTACTGCTGCCAAATGAGTACTAACTGATTACATATTCATTCCATGCTTGAATTTAATTCAACTAAAATTTAATTGGAAGTCGTAATTAATCGCAAATTAAAACAGTTTTGTTGATTCAATTTATTTACTCCCATCTGTAATATGTTAGTGAGATTACCAATGTTATCGACACGGTTGCCATTCTACTGTTATCGCATGCAGTCGTCGCGTGTAAATACTGTAAATGACGATATTGGTTCTGTTTAATAAAATACAAAAATGCCATTAATCGCATTTCCCAAGTGGCAGCTACTGTCCTGCCTTTTCCCTACGCTCATTTGCACTTGTCATTGAACTGAACTCTGTCTGTGGATCGATCGACAACAGCATCTTCCCCCATTGCCAAAATGGATTTCTTACTTTTGCTTTGCTCGCATTGTTGTCGTTGTTGTGCTTTCTTTTCATGCCACGCCCATTGGACACACGGGGCACCTGGGCGTTAGTCAGTGTTACAGCAGCTCCGCCAGCTCCAGTAAGCAGCTGTCGTTTTACTTACATCGGCAGCTGCAATGAAAATGCATTAAAATGCAGCTGCAATTGCTTTTGTAGTTGCCGCGACTGCTACGCCCACGCCCACGCCCACGCCCACGCCCACTCCCAGACCCCAACTGAATGCAAGACGAATGTGCAACGTTGTTGCCACTGCTGCTTCTGTGGCATTCATCAACGTTATCCTGTCTCGTTATCCTGGTGCCTTACATGCAATGCGAGCATCTCAACGGCAAATCCACTTAGCATTTTCTTCGCTCGCTTTTCAATAAACTCCACACATTATTGTTGTACACGATATCAATTTTCATAGAATACAAAAAAAAACACCCGAATGGAAATTATTTAATTGATTTCAATCAATTTTGTTTTTTGCTTAACATTCATAGGTTTTCCCAGACCATCGCAACTCAACTCAACTCATCTTGACGCTTACGACTCTGCCGGGTAAGTGAAAAATTTCTTGCAATTTCACGACTTTAATATTGCTTTAAACTAGAAGTGGATCGAAACGTATATGCACATGAGATATAGATATGTGTATTATTTTTTTTAAGTGTAATATTTTGGTTAGAGTATCTGATCTTGTGCAAAGCACTTGAGTGCTCTGCATAAGAGCATCTTTAAGAATTGCCTTAGGGCCACCAATTTTATTTCGAGCTTGTGTAAGTCGAGACGAGGTTTCATTCATTTATTTAATGCGCATCTTTTTTGCATTCGATTTTGGCGTCAGATGAGTGTGCGGTAGAGTAAGTATGTCTGTGTGTGTGTGTGTGTGTGTGTGTGTGCTCTTTATGTAATCAAAAACCAACTCTGGTGTTGCCATGATAATCTGTTAGCAGTTGTAGCAGTTGCCTCCCTTCGCCTCCTTCCCACATAAGCTTTCTACTTAATGGCGAAGACATTAGTTCTGCTACTCTTTCCCTCTCTCTCTCTATCTCTCTCTTTCTTAATGCGATGCGCTGTCGTTAAATGCGGTGGCCAAAGAAATTGGCACTAAATGTTATTGAAATTGTATACCGTATTTTCTGCGAATTGTCAAGTCTTGTCGACAGCCACTTATCAGCTCGGTGCTCGGGGCCTTTAAGTTGCCGTAATGTGTGCGTGTATGTGCTCATGTGTGCTCATGTGTGTGTGTGTGTGTGGAAGGCACTTCCATCACATCAAGAGCAACAACTAGAGACCAACAGCTGAGATAGATGAGCGGCATCTCTTTAATAATCACAAATTGATTTGTCGCCAAACGTCAAATCCGTCTATCATTCACAATAAAGCAGAAGCAGGTTAAACAGCGGGAGAAGCTACAGGACGATGGCAGCCATACCAATTGGCAGGACATTAGCAATGCAACAATAAAGCATTCGGCTGACTGGGCAATGTGGCTGTGTGGTGGGTGGCATGGTTGTTCGTTCTTTGGCTGTGCTTTTGACTTATTGCCCGCAACTAATTCCTAATTGTAATTTCAATTAAATATTTATTTTAATTAAAAAGCAGCTACAAATACATATCCCACATCCGTTTGGCCAGCGCCATCGCTCCAACTGCTCGCGAGCTAACCAGCCGTTCAGATCCCCACCAGCAATACACGTCTCACCATTTACCATTCACCATTCACCATTCACCATCTACCATTTCTCATCCTTCAAAATCCATAGTGAATTCAGTCAGCCCACTTAGTTTGCCTGCTTCATTAAATTTCATGAATCGCCCGCAGCATTCTCCCATATCCTGTGCATGTTGTTGATGGCTTTACACACACACACACATATATATATATACATGTATATATATATATATATATAAATATATATATAGAGCGACAGAGCTAAAGGGGGGTGATTGGGAGAGAAGAGAAGAGCGCTGACTCTTTATTGTCTGCTGGTTGGGACAGGCTACGGGTATAACTCAGCAAAATTCGCGAGCCTCGTACCTCTTGCCTGTGTCCATGTTGTCAATGTCCCTGTCTCTGTCTCTGTCTCTGTCTTTGTTCCTATCCCCATGCCTATCCCCGTCCATATGCCAGCCCTGTACTGGATGATATCTTGTCTGGCATATCGGTCCACGTTGCTGTTGTTTCAGTGAAAGCCACAAAAACTGTTTGCGCTTTTATTTATTTGCTATTGATTTCCACTGTCCCAGGACGCAATTTGTTTGCAATAAACTTCATAACAATAATTCATGTCCACACAAATAAATAATTCATGATTTCTCTCGATACGCTGCCCGCTGCATTCACTGACCAGCAGCAGCTGCCTGCCTGGCTTGGCAGCAGCCTCGAGCGCTGCTAATGCTTTACCCTTCATTACATATCCGGCGCGTTTCTCGGTCTCGATAGATAATTTCATTGCGCAACGTTTGCCAGGACGGCTGGGTGTGCTACGGCTAGGAGCAGTTTGGGAGGGTGCATAGGCATAGGTTTCTGGACTTGGCTTTGGGCATAGGCATCGGCAGGACGCACATAAAAGTCGCTGGCAGGCTAATAAATTCTCCACGCGCTCCGATAATAAAAACTAAACATTAAATAAAAAGGTGTTTCATGCGATGTCAATTCCATTCATGCATGTAAAAGCACTCACTCATAACTATGAATGATTGCATACTGTGACAAGTGTGAACATAATAATAATTTAGACCAACTCACTTCATTCAAGCACAATTTTAAATTTCATCCAATTTTTGAATATGCAAAATAAACAGAGCTGTACAAATATTTTATGCAAAGTTTACTTCATATATAGTATAATTAAATGCTATTTGATATATATTTTAATTAATATTTAACAATCAAAACAATAATATTCATAATATAAAAATGCATAAATATATATATATACTTTTTCGTTGTTGTTGTTAATAATTAAGGCATAGAGTAGTAAAAGTATAGATAGCTTAAACTGTTCTGGCGAGATTCAAAATACTTCACAAAAAATGGTATTGAAAATAAAGCCATAAAAATTACGATGCATCATTAAATACGAATTACATGATTAAAGAGCAATAAATTATGTAACGCAAACAAATATATTGAATATATGCTTAAGTATTTGTTCATCCATTGCTAATTTGCAGACATAAACATTACTTTCAAATGAATAATAAAGTGAGGTGGCCAAACTTTTAATTTCATTCGTTATTTGTTCAACTGTCTGCCCTCATCATTGCCACTTCTGCTGATTTTCATCTCTTTCTTGTTGATCATGTCTGTTCGAAAATGTGAGTTTCTAATCAAGCTGTCAAAGCGTCCATTCAAACATTTATCAAATCAT
This sequence comes from Drosophila setosimentum, assembly GCA_035043505.1. Taxonomy (NCBI): domain Eukaryota; kingdom Metazoa; phylum Arthropoda; class Insecta; order Diptera; family Drosophilidae; genus Drosophila; species Drosophila setosimentum. The sequence continues at coordinate 14,513,426 of JAWNMY010000090.1, read as the reverse complement.
TTTTGTTGACTTTAACCACTCAGGTAGATGCTGCGTGCGCGAATATTAAATGAGTGGGACGCTTTCGCGAGTGTATCTTAGTAGCTGAACGAATGGTGGCGCAAAAGCAATCGAAAGCAAAAAACCATAATCAGAGTGAACGCCACACTGCTCGTGACTTTCACCCAAACCTATATCAACTTATGTATGCACACATACATACATGGATGCCATTAGCATTTCCCACTGTCGTTATCACATCCATTACCCCTTTCTACCGTCTGACCAAGTAATATGGGTGGGGGGGAAGGGGAGGGCAGAGAGAGAGAGAGAGAGAGAGAGAGAGGGCAGACGGCAAATGTGTCGGACGCTATGCATGGAAAATTCAATTTCCCATTATCGTATAAATGAAAATTAATGAAATTTTTGCTTGCTTCAAGCTCACCCGCCCAGCTTCTGTAATAGCATCTTCTTCACAGCTGCTGAGTTAAACTATTTGTGCGCTGTTAGCTGATTGAATGCATAAAGTAAAATGGACATTGGTACGACAGCTGGAACAGTGGGACAGTAGGACAGTGGCACAGTGGCACAGTGGAACAGTGGAGCAATCGACTAAACAAACAGTCTGTGTGGAGCTGCGCTTTGAAATTGCCAATGCGACATTACTCATACGCCATACGTGTTGGGCTTTGATTTTTGATGTGCTATCATAAAAATGACAAGGACAGAACAGTCAGTAATTTGGGAGGAACGTGGAAGCGGAGGGGAAGTGAACGAATTGGACACTCACTCGTATTGATTTCGTATGTGGCTCATAAGTCCAACGAATTTCGTGTCAATAAGCACGGAAAGAGCGCACAGGCTGCCGGAATGAGCTGGTCAGTCAACCAAATATAATAAAAATGAAAATAGAATAAAATATTTACACATACAAGTGCAAACAAATCAATAAACACAAATAAAATATGGCACAGCACATCGATGACATCGATAAGGACAACGACATCCAAATGGACGAGAGCCAATCGAGAAAATGAATTTACTATGTACAAAATGGTTAAGCACAAATATCTTGCAGTAACAGTAGCTGTGGCTGTGGCAGTGGCAGTGCCAGCGACAACAGTAATAACATTGACACAGCAGGCAAAGTTGCACACGCACAGTGAAACCAAACAGTCCTAATTAGATACAATTTGATGGTCAGCATCATATACTTTTGATATATGACACTAGCTGTACGAAGATTCAAGATTCAACACAAATGTTAAAATAATGCAGTATGTACGAATCTGGCACACTGTGCAGCGGAGTTGGCAGTGTGCCGTCTGACTGCTCTTCCCGGTAATCGTCAGACATCAGCCTCTTTGGTTCTCGTTGCTCCTAACTGCACCTGACTGTGGAAACTGCTTGTGCTTGCGCTTGTGCTTGTGCTGCCTGCGCGAGTGTGACGCTTGTTTAACTGTTTACAGTAACTGAATGTTGCCATTGCTGGAGCTAAAGTTGATTGAGGAAATGCGCATCAAGCGCTCTGAGGCACTGCCAATAAACTATGAGCCTGTCTCCGACTGCCTACCTTGGAGCGCATCGATCTCAAGAGAGTGTGTGCGAAAGAGAGCGGCTGAGAGTGTATTTGTGGCGAGAGCTAGCGAAATCCTATAAATATGCCATTTGAAAGATAATGCAGCAATAACGAAGTGACGGCCAGGACGGTGCTGACCGTGGCAAGGGAACTTGGAAGGTCGTGGATGGCAGGCAGGCATACAGGACGAGCACAAAGCTTTGCCAAAGATAAATAGGCAGCAGTAGGTAAACAAGATGAGCAAACAAACGACGACGAGGCGGCTGTTGCCAGAGCCCAATTGCACTGCTCAGGACACGTCCTTGCATGCCAGTGTCCTTCCACGCAGCGCCTGAAGTGGGAAGACAGTGCAAACAGTCACTGACAGCAAGCAACGGATCGGCAGGTGGCGGGGAAGAGCGGACGATAGCGCCAAAGGCTGCGAAACGCATTTGGAAACGCAGAGTCACAGCCGTAAATATATACACACATTCACACAGACCAACCAACACTAAAACACAGAGACACGTACACACACACACACACACACAGTCTCATCACAATGCCAACTGTCTGCTTGTGTGACTGAGCCCGTCAGCAGGACATGTGCATGAGACACAAGAAAATAGATAGATTTCGACGACTAGCTGGGATTTTTCAAAAGTAAAAATTAGAAATGCAGCAGCAAGAATAACAACAAAAAACAACGACTTGACTGAGCATCTGTGTACAGCGAGGAGTGAACTTGCACTTGCACAAGGAGGGTGGAGTGGGGAGTGGGGAGTGGGGGGGGGGGGTAGGGGTGAGTAAAGTCAACAACTGAAATAGTAAATAGTTGGTTCTGTTTGAAAGATGTAGCGTATTTTATATGAGCTTCGGCCAAAAGAACAGACTGAAACATATAACAGGCGAGAGCAGTAGACGCATCAGCTAACACACACACACACACACACACACATACACACACTCGCACAACTGTGTGTTTGCTAGATTAAATTTACTACATTTGAAATTGAATAACTAAAGCTCCCGAAGGATCATCTTCATTTTGTATTTATCCAGAATGAATGGTAAGAGACAGTTGGAAAAACATACACAAGCACAAACACAAACACACACACAAATACCACACAAATAGACACACTAACACACTCACACACATTTGGAAAGAGGCAATAGATTGATAATAGAAGAAGCCGTAGCAATAGCAAACAAAATATTGTAGGAATACGTCTGAAAGCCAGCAGCAGGACAAGCGGCTAAACCCAAGGACCCTAAGACAGTGAGACCGACATAAAGACAGACTGACAGATAGACTATGCGCCATTGGACAGACACAAACATACGAAAACAATCAGTAATGTAATAGAAATGACGACGAACTGAAAGCAGAGCAAGTGCAATAAAGATTTGGCTGGACGGATGAACTTGGGGCGATGGCCACATCGCCATAGCGAGACCAGCCTCTGGGATGGGACAGGATCGACTGCAAAAGGCCGGACGTAGGCGGCAGGCAGCCATTACAGTTTCCAGCGGCATGCTGCAGGAAGCAGCTTGACAAGCTGTTGAAATATATTGAAAGATGTTTGTCTGTGCTACATGGATTAAGTAACTATTCCTCATATTAGCTCCACAAAAAAAAAAACAACAAAAAAAACCAAAACTGACAGTGAGAAAGTCAAAATAGAAAAACAAAAATAAAACTTGTTTTTTGAATAAAAAAAAGAGGCATTATAAATGCATTATAAATGGGTAAATAATTGTTAAAATAATAACTGTGAGTAATCAAAGCAAAGCTTATAGAAAAAATCAAGCAATAAATTTCCAAAATCAACTCACTTGATATTTAAATATTCATGTTTGGCAAGCAAAACAGTTGTTTCCTTTGTTGTAAATACATATTAAGGCATTGTATATTTAACGGCATCAAATCGATGCTCATTATGGTGAAAGGCTTAGTGATTTGACAATCACCTGCCACATCGTGGCATTCACATTGGCATTGGCTGCCACAGACAATGCACGGATACGCGTCTACGGATATGCATAAATGGCAAATGTTTACGTCAGACATTTTTATATACATTGTGTCTGTGTATTCGAAACATTTTACAATAATGCCTGTAAATGGCTGAAAGGGGTGGATGCTCTGCGTCTGGAGCATTGTGTATTGGGTATTGCGACTTTTGTGTATTACAAGTGCCGCTGATGCGGATGCGGATGCGGATCGGATCCGGAGCTTCTTCTTCTTCTTCTTCTTTGAGACGTCCGTCGCCTGTGTTATGAATAACCATAAAAGCGTTTTGGCTTCTTATCGCCCATCAAGCATCACGAATTCAATTGTATTAAATGCACACACTCACCCACCCACACAGACACACACTCACACACACCAATAAACAGCCACACAATCGATTGAAAAACACAAAAGAAAATCAAAATTTGTTTGCCTTTTAAAGTACGCCTCAGAAAGTGCGTGTGTGTGTGTTGAACATGTTGCAGCAAATGTTTCCAATCCCCTTAACTCTAAATATGTATACAGATCGACATCAATGGTCGAGGCAATCTATAAAAGTGTCACTGTCTTTCTGTATGCAAGCTACTCTCTCAGTTTTAAGGCCATCCTGGTTCTGATATATGCACTGACTGCAGACTACTGCCATGTCTGCTACAATCAGTACATATATGAGATACATATCGTATATCACCTGTGAGAACAATCGGAATATTTTCAAATATACCATCCGTATGCAAGATTCACCAGCGAAGTCGATGGTTGCATACCAAACACACACGCACATTACATTTCTGCCTAACTACGCACTGTTCTCACTTTGGATGTCGAATATGAACTCAGCTATATGTGGATCAGTTGCAATCGCAAATAACTGCTGTGCTCCTATCTCTGATTGCAGTCATCAAATTTGACAGATGGCTTCTCAAAAAAAAAGAACAATTATCCCTAAATGTCGTCAGTGAGTAAGTAAGAATAAGAAAATTATTTATTTAAATAAATAAATAGATTATGATTGACATATCATATTTAAATTAACTAAAATATTGCTTGTATTTCCTCAACTGCCCTTAGCATTTGTGGCCAACACTTTACATTTGAATATAAGGTATGAAATTCTAAGTTCAAAAAGCTCTCAATCAAATCTTTAATTTAATTAAAAGTTTCCCAAGGCATGCAAGGAATGCATCTGATTTAATTTTGCTTATTCCTGAGGCATCTCACTGTGACTATTGTTGACTTTTCACACAGAATTGTGCAAATATTTATTTTTATTGTCGAACAATCTATTACGTTTTTTTTTTAAAAATCTTGACATATTTAAACAGAAGCTCTGCACTTGAGAGATGATAATTCAAAAGTAATTACCAATGAATCACATTTCATTTGATATCACCTTTAACTTTACCAACTTTACTTTTTAACCAGTTTCTGGAGTAAAGTTAAGTAATGTTGATTGTTCCCTCGATTCAGTTCAGCTTCGTTTCATTTAGTTTGATTGAGTTCAGTTCGGTTGAAACCTGTTCAGTTTCCGCTACGGCCTCGAACACGTGTTCGAGTGCAACGGGACAGGCTGCTTTTCAGAACCTGATACCCAAGTTGAAACTTGAACCAATTCAGCCGAATTCAAAGTCGGATGTGGGTGCGAATGTGAATGCGAATGCGGGGATTCCCTTTAGGTTAGGCTACCTCACGGTCAAACGGATATTTGTCTCGTCTCTATCCGGGTCCCCATTGCTCATGTCGGCGACCTACGTTAAGTGTCAAACGCATTTTACTTGGCAATTTCTTGGGTCGCTCCTCGTGGCCTCAATGCCGCCCCTAATGTGGCCTTGCACCTCCATCCGTTCCCCCTTTGCCCCAGCTGGGAGCGCAATGTCCTCATGTCTTATGCTCATGTCGTAGGCGTTGCCAACTCTAATGAAATGATTCATTTCCGTTTTCCGTTCTATTTGTATATAAGTGTATGTGTGTGTGTGTGTGTGTGTGTGTGTGAGTATATCTGCGCCTCACACACTTGACACTTTCTTTCCACTTTGGCTTTCGGTTTAGCTCGTTGCTACGTCTTTGCTTCGTTGGTTTTGACTTTGCCACGTTGATAAATTTGTGTAAATCCGTTTTAGCCAATTTCCACACACACACACACACACACACACACGCTCACAAGAACCGCCATACGTGCTAATGTCCTTGGGGAGAGACACACACCTTTTTGCTGCCACAGCTTGCGGTTTTTTTGTTCTTTCTTTTTGGGCTTCACCACTTGGGATTTTGCCTGCTACTGTTTCTCTTTTTATGCCCCAAATGTGTGTAAAACATTGCAAAGAGTATTTTAACTTTATCATGAATTGTGGAACGCAGTACATATGCAAAGATCTTCCGGATCGCAACTCTATGGCTTATAACTCCTATGAGAACAAACGATTTTTGTTTTTTAATTTATACCAAAGTTGGTTATGAGCTGATGGACAGCGGCCAGCAAGGGTATGTAAAATTCAGCGTGCCTAATATAGATTTCTTTTCATGTTTTTATTTTCGTTTTCGTTTTGTATCAGCGCCCACTGCCAGGATAAACGATCAATGATAAGTTTTTACGATAATATTGTCGCTTTTCCTTAACTTTGGCGTTCACTGCTTGTTTGGGGGCTTCTTTCAAATTTCTTCTCTTAAAGAATTTTTTATGGACTTTAGAGGTGTGTCAGCACGCTAAAAGGTTAAAACGACTGCCACTACTTGTGCCCAGCTAATCTTTAACGGGACATGACTCTATTTTAGTTCTGAATATATCCTGTTTACATTCCATCAATTGAATCGAATAATGTTACAACTATTACTACATGGCTCTTTTGCCACTCACTTTGCGAGTATCAAAGTTGCCCAGTTGCCACTGGGCTCCACAGTGTCCGAAGTGGAAATTGGGCACACCTATACCTACATATGTACACAGGACTTGTGGACAGCAACAGCTTCAAAAATCGTCTCGTGCTTAAATAATTTGTGCAATTCTTTTTCGACGCTTTGTTAAACGATTCTTCGCTTTGTTTGCCATTTTTCCGTTGTTGTCTTTTTAGTGTTTTTTTATATACACTGCTTTTTTTTCCCCGGCACTGGCCTGTGGTTTCATCTGCAGCCGACAGGGGGCGGTAGTGTGCTGGCTTGTGCCCGGTCAGAAATGTCGCGGCTTTGGTCACATGTTTCACGCCAGTTCCAAACGTATAGACGATGGTCTGCGTGCCCCATCCCGCTGCACAGACTGCAGCTTCCTATAGTAGCTGCCTATAACTTCCTGCTCCGGCCCGCTGCTGTTGGCCCCGGCTCATAACTTATGCCAGGGGCGGTGAAAGTGTGCCAGGCCCAAAATGGCAAATGTCGGGCAGCGCAGCGCATTTGTTCCCACCAATGGTAGTGGAAATGCTATCACACACATACATACATATATGTGGCCCAACTGCCTTGCCCCGGGGCGTCACTTTTGAAACATTTACTTTATGTTGTTCACAGGAAATTAGATTTTTTTTTTCTCGCTGCTGTTAGTTCTGCTGCCGCTGCTGCTGCTGCTGCTGCTGCCACGCCTACAATGTCATTCGGCCCTTTTACAGCAGTGTTGTGCAGCACATTTAGTTTTAGCTGAGTTGTCAATGGCAGCAGCTTTGCTGGCATGTCCTTACGGACAGGAAGCAAACTCATTGCGGAAACAGCTTTTTAGCCGTAACAAGCCACACACCCACCCAACCACACACACACACACACACACACACACACACATATACATACACACTTGCAGATCAGCAAAGTTGGCAACTTGTTTGCCATGCTAATTTATTTATAGACAGCATTTTCACTGCCTACGGGGCGGAGGTGCTGCTAACCTGGTCAGGAATGTCTTTTTTTTTAGTTTGGTCCTGGTGCTGCTGGTGGCGCTGCTGATGTTGTTTTGTTCTGTTTTGCTGTTGGTTCCGTGCAAATTTCCGCCACAGACGACAAATTGCAAACGTGCGATGACCATGTGGTTCTGTGCTGATGCTGTGAGCTTGTTGTTTGCGTTTTTCTGCTTTTTAGACTTTTGGTTCCTTCCTAATTCGATTTCGAGCTGCACAAACAAATCATTAAATGACCGCCAAACTCATTTGCGAATAACATATTTGGGTCACTCCCCATGCGCTGCTCATCGCAGTTTCCTTTTTTATTTTTAGTAGCCACTTCTTGCACACCTTTTCCATTACTAAGCCACGTTCCTGCCGCCCATCCACCATTTGCTCAGCAAAAAAAAAAAAAAATGTATAACTACGAATGCTTCGCTGGTTACAGTTCTCATTTTTTTTCGCTCCCAACACTGAATGGACCGATGCCCCTTTGAAATGGTGGAAAAAAAGGAGTCACTAGGCCCACGTGGCATATTGCTTTTCGTGTTGTTTTTGTTGCTGGTTGTTGTTGCAGCAGTCGTTGTAGAACATGATAAGTAGCATAACCATTAAAATCAAAAGCAGTGAGAGTCGGTTGCAAATGGAACGCGACCACTTTGGTTAATGTTCGGCTGCCAGCGGTAAAAGCATATCGCTAACGGCCAACATTCAGCTGCCACACGGACACGCCCCATCGTCCACATGCCGCAGACCGTGGCATGCATTAATTTTGGTACAGCGTCCTGGCATTTGCGATCTCATTCCATGGTATGCGCAATCCTCTTTCAAAAGCAGATGTGCAAACTTCTCCGGCACAAGAAGTGAATACCCAAGATTTTGAAAAACTTGAATAAAATGAATGCATTGCAAGGCGACTCTTCGACTGAAAGGAAAAATAATATTACTACAATTGCTATTATACCTATTGCTAGAGATCTGTCTGTTTTAATGATTTCCATTGAGACTGTTCAATTTAATCTATAGTACAGTGAACCCGCACATTTATTATTCTACGGTTGCAAAAGTATACAAAAAAATTACTTTTTTTCAGATAGAATTAAGTTATGTTAGATAATGAAAATTGGTTGAAGAATTAATTAAGACACATTCAATGTCTTAAATTGTATTTATTTATGCATGGAATTAATTGTATTTCCTCTACATTTTTTTTTTCCTTCAAATTTGAGCAGTTTTGTCGAGCGGCTAAAAAACACTTTAACTGAATCATAATGAATGACCCCACTGAGTAGTGGTGTGCTTACAGCAGCCACTTTTACTTCGGCAACTCTGGCAAGTTGAGCAAGTGTTCGGTCCACTGTGCGTTCATTCATTTCCCTGTTCTGCCAGTTGGCAGCTGAGAAGTGGCAGGTAACGGGGGATGTCAATTCCGCTCCTCCTCTCAATCTGCGTCTTAATTTCTGCGGTACGCGAGCGAAATTCGTTTCAATTTATAAAACGTTTTCATTGTGCGAGCTCCGACGCAGTACAGTAAAGGAGCGAGCAAAGCATCTGCCACGCCCGGATATGACAGCTGTTGACGTCACCCCTTTTAACAGAGCAACGCTCGCCAACGTTCACCCGCCACCCCTTGACCCTAACAATAAATTAAAAGTAATTTGCGAGAAGTAAGGTGCGACGGTCGTTGCCAGCACCAAGAATTGAAGATATAGTAAAATGAATCAAGGCATTCAGTGGCACCAACTGCGATGCTTGAAACCCCCTCACCCTCCTTGCTGGCGGGTGTCTCTTGTTGTTTCGAACATTTTAAGCTGTTTTAATGGTCCGCAACATTTTTGAATATTTAACTGTCCGCCACATAATATTTCTTCAAAGGACGTGCTCGATTTACAGTCCCTGCTTTAACTAGAATCTTACTCCTTACGAAATTCTAAATTCCAAAATAAACTCAGCAAGCAGATATTTATACTTATGGTGTATATATTACGCATATGTATTAGTTAGTCCACTCCGACAACCTAATCGTAAGCATATATATATAAATTAATATATGTATTTCAAGCAGTCGAATATCAAAAAAAAGATTACCAATTATTTTCTTCAGATAAATATTCGAAATATTTTCCAATCAATACGAGACGAAAAGTCAATTATGTATACAAGTAACAATTAATTCGCTTTATCGATTTGTTCAGTTAAAAGAGCTTAAGGAGCGTTCAGTAAAGACAGAGATGCCATACTGGGAACTACCAAGCATATTAAAGATTCCACAACCAGTTCTAAGTTGAGTTGGGTTGAGTTTCAGGCTGGCAGCCGTAAATATGAACATTTTCAAAAGCGCCTTTCTTCTACACCGAAAAGCTGTTCCACCGCAGCTGTCGGCGGCTGATGCCTCAGCATCATTTTTCGCTGGTGTGTAGGGGGTGAAATGGAGTGGAGGAGAGAGAGAGAGAGAGAGAGGGGGGGGGGGGGTGTCTTACCTTCAAATTTGACGACGAAGTTGCTTGGCGTCACTGCGGTTGCAGCGGCTCCTGGAACTTAAATTTTCTTTTATTTCGCATTTTGTTTGTGTGTATCGTTTTTCTTTGAAAACGACAAAAAGAGTGTAGAATGAAGAAAGAGTGCAATATTCGAGAGAGCTCGACTAGCAGATATCCTGGATTGACGCAATTGCCATTGTCAGAAATCTGCTTTGCACACTTGTACATAATAGGATCGGATGTGATACCGTCACTTTGCATAAATTCGTGATACCCAGTCAATCCATTTTTATTGGTGTAGGGTAAAAAAACACGTTCACAAATTTTCGATATAAAATTTATGGAAATTAAAAATACGTTTTGTTCGACCCGCAAAGCATTGTTTGTTGTTTTTGCAGTTGCTGTTGTTGTTCGAGCAGCATGTTGTATTTATGGCTAGGAAAATGCAAATGCGAAAAGGTCAAACTGATTTGAGAGTTGAAGAATTCTCTAGCTGGTCGCATCATCTTTTTATGGCCTCAGAGCATAATCCAAACATAAAGTTTAACCATCTGCTGTAGCTATTGAGGAATACATGTTTTTAATATACAAAAGTCTTGGAAAATTTATAAGTAAATTACTAAACCTATAAATTTGTAACGGGAAACATTCATTTTAGGCGAAATAATTTTATTTAATTTGCACTTAAAAAAGTTCAGCTTTTTTTACATATATTTATTCCCTTGTACTAACCAGATGAATATTGAATGCCGTGATTTACAAATAATCTGTTTAAGAGACTAAAAATCATTTGAAAATGTGACATTTTGGCAATATTTGGCCATAATTCGTTGAAGGATTTAAGTAATATTCCGTCGTAAACTCATTTTGCTTGCTTGCACATTTCCTTCTGACACTCCACTCATAACAATCTCACTGGATGCTCGGTAAATCCTGGGAGGATTCTGTCATCTTTAACGTGTTCATTTGCGACGCCTTTACCAGTTGTGTGGCACAGTGCGTGCCTCGCCAAGCTCTACAGCCATACCCCAGGGCTGGAAGCAGCTCACACTGGGGCACAGTGGGTCGTGGTGCAGACAAAACAATAGGATTATGTGATATATAATGCCAAACCAAAAACAGCTTGTTGAGTGCCAGTGTGCGTGAAACTGGACCCCACAGCTGGACATTAGACGGCAACTCTTGAGCTTTTGAGTATGTCGCCTTGGTCTGAACCCCAAATACCATTCCCAGTGCGTCTCATTTCATTTCATTTCATTTTGTTTTAATAAATTAAAATGTCAACTTGATAAATGAAGGTTCCGGGTCGTGTGTCGGCGATGGCGGCATTTTTGAAGCGGTATCAGCCACCAAAAAGTGTCGCATTGTTGTAGGCGCCCGTACGCACACACACACACACACATATATATATATATATATAAGTATGTATATATGTGAAGAGAGACACAGGATCACATTAGCGTGTGGCCGGCCAGTGCTCATTGTCCTTTTTGCTGGTCGAGTCCTTCTCCATTCAGTGCACATCCGTTTCAGTCGTTTTGCGGTCGCTCAGTAAATTATGTTGTTGTTAGTTGCAGTATCGAGCAACAGAACAGTACAGGACAAGGGCTGAAACTGGCTGAAACTCGGCGGGACATGAGACATCAGTTGGCCAGAGCTTTGGGACCCGCTGCGGTTGTCTAAGTGGTTATGAGTTAATTTTATTTATTTATTTATATTTTATTGTTATCATTTATTTCACTTCCTTGCAACGAGACAGCCTCCGCCAGCCCCGACCAAGCCATCCACCTTGCCATGGAGACAGTCGGTTTGCCTTTTGCGGTCGTGTAAGTGCGCCTTATTTTATTTCTCATTTGCCGGGAAGTTAAACAAACAAACATATGTACAAGTATTTGGAGTCGTATTCGTATTTGCGCTCGTATTCGTATTCGCATTTGTATTCACATTTGTATTCCTATTTGTATTCGTTGCTGTAGCTGTGTTTAGGTTTGATTTCTATCCGGGGCGTAATTTTTATGGGGAGCTATTGCCGCTGGCTTAAAAAAGGTCCTGGACCTTCGGCCAGGCCATAAATTCATGCGGCCGGACAACACGAGGAGTCCCAGGCATGTCAAACCGAATGAAAAGACATTTCCGACGCTCATTAAATTTGTCTACGCATTTATTTGTCAGCAAGTCGTAAAACTTGAAACACCAATTTTTTAGTGAATGCCAGAGGACATCTACCCCTGCCTGCTGTTGGTTCCCATCCACCAGAGGCACCCTATTTTCCCCCCTTTCTTTCCCCCACACTTCTGTTTTCTTTCTTATTTTTTTTTGTTGCACACCTGATTGCCCCTTATGAATGAGTGTTCCACAGAGCTGAAGATCTGCCGTATGCTAGATGAAGCAAAAAGGTCGCTGTCAAGGTTGGGATAAAAGACATATGCGTAAAATTGGGCATTATGAAACCAGGTAGAAAGAAGAAGCTGCGAAACAGTCCGTGAAATGTTATAAAATAATATAGTAAGTAGTTGGCGAAAATTTTGACTTCTTCAAGGCAACGCGCCCAATTCTTTGCCAAGTTTCCATATGACAGATTTCGGACTTTAGACCACACAGTTGGGGGTAGTTTTGTTTCCCTCTTTTTTTTTATTATTATTAAATTCAATGTCAAATTCATCTCAAAAATTTAAGAGACATTCACAGTAAGCTCAGGTAATTGCCACAGTTCGTTGTGTATTCGAAAAAATGCATTGGTAATTGTGATCAACTAAAAGTTATCAACTACACTTGAAAGAATATATCAATGTTATTAAAAACACTCACACTTAAGTCCTCTTATTGAAGAGTCCTCTATTGACCGGAGTAAATACAAGTTGCCAGCACACGACTTCAATTGGTTTACTTGCTTTATTTGGTTTTTTGGTTGGACTTAAGCATTATAGGCACCCAGGAGAGATAGACAAAACAAAGAAATAGAAAAGAGGGATAGGTGGAGAATTCAAGATAGGCTGAGGAAATTGCATTAATTGTTGGCAATAAAAAAAGACAAAAGAAAAGAAAACGTGCAACGACGCTTGGGATTTTTTGGGCGACAAATCAACAAACTTGACTTTAAATAAATGCACTCTGCCATGCACTTGGCCAAGTTCAATTGCCAACAGCAACTGTCGTAGTCGCAGTAGCAGCTGTTCAGGGATATGAGTGGATGGGGGAGTGAGCGGGAGAGTGTGTTGGCAGCTGCTGTTGCTGGTGCTAGTGCTCCTAAGTGCGTGAACTCGGCCTAGGTTGAGCAACGGGCTAAAGTTTTTGTATTAAATTAAAACGCTGAGCACAGAACTTTGCCACATACAAGGACGCAGCGTGGACAGGGAACGGGGAGGGTCCACCTGGAGTATGCATGCTGTTAGGGCGCCGATGTAGGGGTAACCTTGCGCCATTGTTGCCACTTTCCGCGTAAATCGTTTTTGTTCGTCGTCGTTTCTGGGCCGGGTCGTATTGCAACTGATATTAGCTGGCAGTCAAACAGGCAGAGGGAGGCAGACAGACAGGCAGTCAGGCAGCTCAACCTAAAACAGACTAAAACGCTAGCTGAGGCTGGGTATATGCTGCCTGCTGCATGCTGCATGCTGCCTGGTGCCTGGTGCTTTTGTGGCGTCTCTGAAGTGCAAGTGCAATAGCAGCAGCTTCAAAATTTCAAAGCAAAAGTTTTTCTTGCCACCCGGTTAGTTACTGCAAGATCTTGTTTGGGTCTAGCGCACAAAAGCGTTGATGCCAGCGGCTTCAGTTGCGGCTAAAGCTGCTGCTCTGGCAGCAACTCCAAAATACGAGAAACTTAAAATGAGACATTAGTGTGCCTAGCATCTTTACGAAATCCCTCAATTTGTAGTGAGTCCAACGAATTAAAGTTATTTAATCGAATATATCATACTAAAAGTAAGCTCTTTAAAAAATATTTTAGCAAAGAATTTAACATTGCCTGCTTATGCAATTAATTAATAATGTGTTTGCACAAAAATAATAATAAGAATTAAGCTATATTCATAAGGACAATTAATTACTCTATCTACTGAACATAATACTTTGAGCTCCACATAAATAATTTGATTTTAGCATTAAATATCGCTTTATATTTATTATTTATTAAAACTTCTCTATAAATTAAATAAATATTATAATTTAAATTATAAATATTTTCGATATTTGTATAATATTATTTGACACATTGTGTTATGGTTGATTTATGGCATTTTGCAGTTATTAATATCTCATTATTATCGCATGAAAGTCAATCCTTTTTTCTTTGTGCTTGTTGACATTTTAGCAAATGTTAATGAGAAGTGCTAAAAAATTTAATCGAAAAAATAAACACAATTTATGAAATCAATCCCACAAAATAATGGAATTCGTTTTGGAAATAATAAACGGTTGCCTGTATGAGAGGGCGTGTGTGTGTGTATGGGTGTGTGCGATATTTTATGATCGTTTCGTTTTAATTTCCTCTCGTTAATGGAATGAAACGCAAATACATGTATACAAACCCAGAGGGACGGACACACTTGTACACGAATGCGGCATTTAATAAATATGACTTCCATAAAAAAATAATGCAATTAAAATAAATGAAAGAAACTCAGTGAAGACGCACACACACCACACACCACAAGCCACACACACACTCACATTACTATGCCAGCTGTGGAAGCCACTCATGCACAAAATCAAAGCGCCAGCGAGCGCTAGCAATTTCCCATTGCATACTTCTCGGCACTCACCCAGAAGCAAATGGTAATCATTTGCAATCGGGCAATACTAATACAATAAAATATGCGTGTGTGCCACAGCATATGCGTGTGCGTGTGCATTGGTGTTGATTTAAATGAGTTTTCGATAATTAACAGGCAACCATGAAAGCAAATGCCACTTAAAGCTTTAAAAATGCCAGATTTCTGTCCCTACCCATTTGTTACCCAGGCGGCACGAGTGACAAAAGTCAGCAAGTCGCATTAACTAAATGCCGACTGCTTTCCCTCTATCCTATATCCTCAACTTTGCTATCTTTGCGCTTTGCTCTCTGCACTTTGTTGCTGATACTTTTTTTGATGCGGCCGTTATATGATTTGCAGAGAAAGTGCAGCGCCCGATCAACGACTTCGTCCCGTGTTGCTGACGCCGACTTCCTATTCAAAGGCTACCACCATATTCTCGACATCCGCCAACCGTTTATGGCCAACCTCATTCCTACTCATTGCGGCTCATTGTTGCCAAAGTGCCAACGGAAAGCGGAAGTCAGCAAAAAGGCACAGCTACGCTGCTATTACTTAGCTGCCAAGCGACAAGCGTCAAGCGTCAAGCTCTAGCTCAAGCACAAGCACAAGCCTATACTCATACCCATTTCTCGGCATTCGCATTGTTGAGCTTTTGTGTTGCACGATTTTATTACCAGCAATCAATCGACTTAAATGTCTACCTGACAGATGACGATCCAGGCAAATGCCAGGCTCTTAACGGGAGTGTTCGTGTGTTTGTGAGCCACGGTGCACCTTAACGAGCCTGTTGATTACAATGTATCAGCACAAAATGCCTGGTGTGAGGAGTAGGTGGATGGGAAGGGAGGGATATGTGTGTGGCAACTCGAACAATGCTCTTGCTTAGCTGAATTCAGTTAACAATTTCCACTAGGAAATTCAATGGCACCACAAAAGACGCAGGGACAGCAGGTAATAATCCGCTACATATACTTACATAAGGAGCATAAATGACAAAGGTATAAAATAAGTAAGTTTACCAATATCGATATTCACTAGGCTCATTCATTTATCAGAAACCTTGTCTTTACTTCACAAAGCAATAATATCTCAACATCTCTTTCATATTCGTCAATTGAAAATAATTGTTTGGAGGGAAAATATTAAATTACACATTGATGCCACACATAAATATGTTTGTGGCATACTTATCAAACCGAATCCAACGTGTATTTGTAAGCAAATATTATTCATATTATTCGGCTCTTATTGAATATAAACAGTGCTGCCTTCTGCTGTGTACATGGCAATAGGGGGATTAATTAAGAAATGGGAGATTCAACATAAATTACATGTCAATGAGTTGTCATTCATTTGACTATATATTGCCTTTATTCATATACTTGTATATACACATTCAAGACTAGGCTCCTGACAGGCATTGTTTTATTTGCGTGTTAAGCTGTGGCTGCCACAGTATTCACTGAATATGCCATTTGGCTAACAACTGCAACTGAAGCTGTAATGGGGCATCAAAACCGATTGTGATTTACATGTTTAAGCAACTTGCCTTTCTGCTTTATTCGCACAGCAGTTGAAATCCAAATTAAATACTTAAATGAAATCACAAACTGTTGACGGGCCAACATCGAAAGCCAACAAACATCTATGCAAATATGAATGTAAATGAAGGCAGCTGATATTTTGACATGTGCAGTTTGTTGCCAGTAGCAGCTACTGCAGCACTCGAGGCAAAGATTAATTACCAGGACTTGTTAAAGCAGCCAAGCCAATTGTCAGACATCAGCTGCAAGCCCTTCCAGCCAAATCCAATTTCAAATACTCATCAATTCAAACTGCCAGCATCGGCATACCTATTTCTATTTAATTCAAATACAATTTCTGAGTATCCAATAACTCCTGGTGCTGCCAATTGACAATTGGCTGTCAACTCACTTGTTTTTATTTATGCTAATTTGTTTGTCAGACTATTAAATTATGGTGATATTAAACATGAATCACTATTTACGAGAAACTTTTGCCTTAATGCGTTCAAAATGCCGAGTGATTATAATTTTTGTTATTAGCTATTGTGGCTGTTGCCAGCAATTTAGTTATGTAAGTTCTTGAATGTAAAATATACATTATTTTACCAGTTTGCTGGTATTCACTAATATCACAGGTATGTAAATGAGAAATTACACAAATCACTGGCAACAAATTAATTATATGTGATTTTCTGCTTAAGGCTGTCGTTTCCATTAACTAATCTTCTGAATAATGTAATATTTTTAGATGTTTAATATATAAACAGATTTTGAATATGTAAGTCTCTTAAAAAAAGCAATAGACTTAGTTCGAAAATAATCAGAATTCACTAAGAATGAAAAATGATTGGAAAGTGGTAAAGCTCTTGTTAATCTGCGAAGTGGTCGATTTGGGATAATTTGAATACTTTGAGAGCGGGGTGAGGTCTTTGACCATTAATATTACGTATTGGAAATTGATACGGAATATTTAGCAGTTTTCCGACTCCAGTTTATATAAGACACTCATTTAAGTTTCTCTTTCACAAAGTTAAGTCGTTGTATCATAAAAGTCATAATGGCTCGACATAATGGCATTTTGAGGGCCATTTTCATAACCATAGGTCAACTTGACGTTTAATAAACTTTGCGTTATGTGTGCATTTTAGGAGATGATTCACCCACTATTTTGATACCCTGAGCCCACTTATTTCAATGTAAGTAATAGGTAGAAGAAAGCTTCCTCGATCCATAAAGTATTTTCGTAATCAGTATCAAAATATATGTCGGAAGAACCGAGCGCTGCAGCTGCCGGAGTTGCCGTCCAACCATTGGCACAGGTGCTGCGTCATCTTCCTATTCCTGTGTAGCAGAAGAATTCACCTCTCTCTTTAATTATAATGTTATGTTATTTTGACTATCTGTGTTGTACAACATGTCTCTTTGTTTGCGCCCAGTCTCAGATACTTCGGGCATTTAAAAAATTCTCATTTACGGATTTGTTCGGTTTTTTTTTTTTCTTTTTGTTCTTTTGTTGCTGTTGTTCTCTTTCAGTGATTGCTTCTCAGTGTGTACTTCTTATTTGTATAATCAAAGGGTATAATGCTTATGTGCAAAAGTATGTAACAGGCAAAACAAAGCATCTCCGACCCGATAGAGTAAATATATTCTTGCAGTCCTACTCACATTTGAGTGTGAAAAACTTTTAAGGGTTAATTTTGACAGCTGGGTTGAGGATATATTGCAGTCGAGCTCACTCGACCAGAGCATTCTTACTTGATTCCTTTATTGTTATCTCTTCGTCGAAGGAGTGGGTCAGCTCTTGGTCAGTTCCTGGTCGTAATAGACACCAAATAGCAGCAACAACAATTACGTGTTGCGCTTTTATTGTGCCTGTGTATCCAGCGTCCTGTGTCCTCGGTGTTGGTCATCGGGCACTATTGGCCAGCCAGCCAGCCAGCCAGCTTTTTAGTGTGAAAAGGTCCTGGCTCAGTGGGCAACCCATTGATGAAATGTTGTTGTTGTCTGTAGTTGTTGCTGTCTGCTGTTGCCTGGATTTTTTTATTTTAACAGTAATGTTTATTTGCCAATTGGCATTGCTGCCACGTTCATCGCAGCCCTTTTGCTTTATGCGCCCTGCAGGTGCGACATATGGCAGGTTACCGCAATTACCTCCTTTCACAGCGCGCGATTCACCAGCATTTCAAGGCAAGGGTGGCAATTTGAGATGTGGATTGCGGAATGTGCTCTCTGAGTTACACTTGATTTGGTTTGTAATATTAATATTAGGATTCCGCTGGATTCAGTTTGGAAGTTTGATGCACTCATGCACACTCAAGTTGAAGTTTAGTTTAGAGTGAATTTTAATACACGAAATGAATCGACCAATACCAAAAGTGTGCATATGAAAACTCCTATTGCCATTTATTGTCTCTGAGGTACTTATTTCTCTACGGCTTACTTGCACTGTTATATGTTAATCTGTGTCTTGTTGTTAATTGTGCTAGAGGGCAAGGAAATCAACAAAAAATCGATATAAGGAATTGAATCTTAAGTCCAAAATGTAGAGCAAATAAAGCTTGAATAGAATATATCGCTTAAAATAAAGCCCTGGAACTTTTTCTTACCGTTAACTTCATTTTTGTTGGACGCTCGCTTCAGATTCAATAAAAACTTGCATGAAGTCATCATGAAATGTTTAACATTTGCTTAATATTATTTTAGGTAAAGCTCCTTTCAATTACAATCTTGTAGCTTAAGGGCGAATGTTTACTTAAAATTAAAAACAAAAATATTTAGGGGTGGTACACACATATATATAATATATATAATAAATGTAAGCAGACTTAAATGAAAGCATTTCACTTTAAGTTCAGTCAGAGCCTGAGCCTCCGGCAACTAAAAGATTAAAGAATCGATACCAAATTTATATTTTAGTGTATTTTACATTACAAGTTCTCATGCCTTTTTTAAATAATCGAAGAATAATCTTAATTTAAATATAATAGAAGCCATGTAATCAAATATTGCCAGTTCTCATTATTTCATACAATTGCAGTGGGAATTCAAACCTTGAATTTGCATGTATTATTATTATTATAATTAGGGCTTCAGGTACAGTCAACTCTTATATCTATTGTGCCCCCGTCTGAGCCTATATCATCAGTCCCTATTCTTATCTTACCTATCTTTGTCTGGTTAAGGGCCTCTATGGATATTATAAGAATCTCTATAACACTCAAAAGACAGGCGAGTTCTCGGTCTGATAGGGTGTGTTGTCTTCGGCATGGCTAAGACTGCTGTTGTTGGTTGAATTAATAATTTTTTGTATGTTTTGTTTTAGAAATTTCACGAATATGCTATAAATTTCCCTTTCATCAACTCCTCACCCCCCCCCCCCCCTCCGTTTTATTCGCTTTGTGCTTCACTTCAACTGCAACACTGCCAACGTCAGCTGAACTTCTTTTGCAACAACCCAACAAATT
Organism: Drosophila setosimentum; assembly: GCA_035043505.1. NCBI lineage: Eukaryota > Metazoa > Arthropoda > Insecta > Diptera > Drosophilidae > Drosophila > Drosophila setosimentum. Next base: position 14,493,794 of record JAWNMY010000090.1, on the reverse strand, counting down.
GGGTTGGCCGACAACGAAATGCATCTTACAATAACAAGTTAGAGGCACTTCCTTTTAATCTTGCAGCAACTGGGCATGGAGTTCGACTTGGACTGGGGGATGCAACAGGGTCTCGACTCCTGGCACTGTCAGCATTGTTCTTTGAAACGGTTCCCTGCTTTGGTTTTACTTTTAAATTATGTGTTTTAATATTTTACAAAGACTAAAAACTGAAGCACTTTGCTTATAATCTTGTTGTCGTTTCTCTCCCTCCTAAAGGCCATAATGAGCAGCAGGAAAAGGCTGCATGGTTGAGAACAGCGGACAGATGGAGGCGGCAACAATATGGAATGGGCAGCTTCTAAATAAATACTAAAGCCAGAAAAAGCTGGAATGGCACATAACGAGCAAAGTCACACAAAAATGATCCCAAGTTGTAACTTTTAATTTAAGAAATAACCAAAACTCAGGCATTCAACTTAGTTTACGTTCAGAACTGGGATGCTCTTTTACTTGACTCAGGTCACCGCCTGACTGCTTCTTGCCACTTTCGCATTGTTTACTGCAACAACAGTCGAAGGTTTGGCAGGCTATTTCATCATGAGATGATTGAAGACTTTCTTAATTAGCACAATTAAATTTATTGTGGAAATCAGAGAGCGTTAAGGTGAGGGAGATGATACCCATAATTTTCTTGGCATAAGTTTATAGTGATGCCAATTAGTCACAAGTTTTTCTTAATTAATACAAATATTTAAATTAGAAATGACAAATAATTTAGTTTATTTATCCTGAACCAATTGAAAAATGGTAAAGGAGAGCAGAATATGCATCTTAAGATCCATAAAGCTGACATTTTCTTGATCAGGATCAACAGCCAAAACGACATACACTTGCCCGTCTGTCCGTCTTAGAGACTATACGAGCTGGAGACTTAAAATTTGGAATATAAGTTATCGTATACTCCGTGCAGATCAGGTTTAAGAAGGGCTTGGGCTCAGGGTATCTCGCAGTCAAGCCTACTCGACTATAACAGTCTTAGTTGTTGTTTTTTTTTTAGTTGGTTGCACTTTGCACAGTCGATAAATCAACAACTTTCATTTGTGCTCGCTAGCAACACCTCCCCCCCCCCCCCCGCCCCTCCAGTGCATCCCTTTAAATGCATTTATGTTTGCTGTTTGCGTGCGTTTAGCAGCGTTACTTGTCGTTAGTCTCTGAGCCGCTTCCCAATTTCCAGTTGCCAGATGTCCCGATTCACGTTAGCAGCCCGAACAACAGCCTGGCAAACGCTGAAAGTGTTGACAGCGTAACAAGGGCGGTGTGTGTAGATAGAGGGGAGTGGGGGCCCTTGGGGGTGTTTTGGGGCATCTTCCTGCTGCTGTGTGAGTTTAATTGTCGCAATGCGACCGGCAACAAAGCCCACCCGAATGCAATCGCATCTGTTAGAACGCTGAGCGCAGGAACACCCCCAAATAGCACACTATCCTCATCCCTTACTGGCACCCACATCCCTCCACCCTTAAGGGTATTGCCAGCCATTTTTCAAAGCAGCTCTGTATGTGTGTGTGAGTGTGTGTGTGTGTGTTGATGCATGTGTGTGCTGTTGGCAACGTAAATCGCCAAAATTGTCCTGACAACGTCGTGATGTCGGCTTTCGACAAAATTTGCCTACAATTTTTGCCAGTTGCCAGCAAACTTGGCACTCCAAAAAGGACCAAGACAAATATTTTCGTTGCTTGTGTGATAAAAACTGCATGCAAGTGTATGCATGCATAGTATGTGTGCCTGTGTGTGTGTGTGTGTGTGTGTGTTCCTATGCATGGGTGTTTGTGCGTATGCCGCTCGAGAAAATATGGTGCAATAAACTTTGTGCTCGCGACAAGCGCACATATTTGATGGCTCCGGTTAAGCGCAACAGCCATACTAAAACACACAACATACACACGCACACACACATACACATACACATGGGCACCGTATACACACACACATACAAGTGTTTTGTGTTTCTGGCCAAAATTTTTAATTTCATTTTACGCTGAAGGCCTTTTTTAAGTCAAGGCGGTAAGGTATGTGTGTGTGTGTGTGTGTGTGTGTGTGTGTGTGTGTGTGTGTGTGTGTGTAGACTTGCGGATAGGCTTTGGGTGCATTTTATGGGGTCTGCCTGATAGTTGGCATAACAACACTCAGAACATTAAAGTGCACAGTCGCTTGAGGGCATGAATTAATATATTCATGAAATTCGAATTAGCTATCAGTATATATTTAATAAGTTACGCTCTATATGCAAATAATTGTTGTATTAAAAAGAAAGTAGGACTTACTGTAAGACAATTGAGACATTTGAGGCTTGTCAAATGCATTTCATGAACATCAAACATATGTAAATTGAACAACATATTAACGGGAATGCATATTACGTGATGTCGTATTGAGCCAAGTCACGTGGTCAGTGTACCACACACAGCAGCAGTCACAGCAACAGCGAAAGTAACAGTCACAGTCACAATCACAGTCACAGTTACATTATCAATAAGAGCGACAGACGAAACACTTACGACAACAGTAAGTGTAATAAGAAAACAAAATGTATAAAATGCGGGAAAGCAAAACAACACAATAATAACAGTGAAATCGAGTTGAAGCTTAGGTAATTTGACGCGCCAGGGCGTCTAAGCTGTTGGAGGCAAGAAGTCGCCAGTGTAGGGCACTCTGGCAGTCGGCGACGGGGGCAAGGAACAACAGGTGGCTGAGGCTCAGCGCTAATGCCAGGCCATAAGCTCAGTTGCAGACGGCATCCAATTGGCAGGCTTTGTAAAACATGTGGGAAAAGGGGGAATAGAACGGGACGGGGAGTGCAAATCATGTAAGGAGCTTGGCTTAGGCGGCGCTTAGGCAAAACATAGCCAGGGACATGCACACAAATTGAACACACAAACAATGCGCAAGGAGAGCTGCCAACCTACGCCATGAGCAGCATATCAGGCTGGGATTTGCGTCTCGAATTGAGAACGCCCACGCCACGCCCACATACATACATATACATACATAACGAACGCTGAGGTAACATTTTTATTAATAATAACTTATTTTGTGTAATAAACAATGGGTGGCGCTGTCGATGTGCCGTTCTGAGGCAGTCCAGCACTGAGCGGAATCCGCAGTCCATTGTCCTCAGCTTTTGTCGGAGCCGGCACTTATAGCGCCGCATCAGCTGCTCAACATGGAAAACAAATTCAAGTTGTGACTGCCGAGAACTATGCTGGAAGGATTACCTCAATTGCCGCACTGCAGCTTCAAGGCAGCTGGCTTCCGGGTTGCGTTTTGCTTTTGTCATTGTCTGCGACGCTTCCTCTGTTCCTCCTGGCTTGTGCGGCGGTGTTTAAGTTGCCTGCCTTCAACTCGACTATTACTCACCTCCCATCTTTAGCAGAAGCTCACCTGCTCAGTTTGTGCCCATTTTTGTGGTTGCCACAACCCGGTGGCGTGTTGCGCGCTAACCTAATAAAACCTACAAATAATCATGCATTTATTATGCTGCTCAGGATACACATATGCGTGTGGGTTTGGCATTGTTGTCGTTTATCATAAAAGGCCTGTAGAAAACATCAACAAATGCTGCTTCAAGTGAGCTCGACGTCCAAATACCCTGTACCCTGTAACTGTTAGATATATTCTAGTTTTCTTCTAGGTGTTTCTTAGCCGCTCTGGATGACATTAATATATATATATAATGACTTTTATTGCCACCGGCAGTCGCGAATCGGTGGCAGTTGTCGCTCAAAATGATAATTCTGATAATTCCGCCTGTTACATACATTTGCACAAAACCATTATACCCACTTTATCCATTTTTAATGGGTTCAGGGTATCAGAAGGTAAGAAATTCACCACACCTTGTCTTTTGGTCTGAGCCACAGCTGCCCTCAATACTCCAATGGTGAACCTGATTTTGGATCCAAATCCTATTACGCCTCGCGTCTAATTCCTTCAGCTAAAATGTGTTGGCCACTTTTTGTACATTGGCGTTGCTTTTATGATTATCATTCCATGCTTTGTTTTCATGCCACACCTAAAGCCATATTTACACCGATTTTCCGTCTTGCGGGTTGTCGAGTACTGCATATTGTTCAGCGGCCCAAATCCCAGCAATCCCAGTCGAAGCCCAGTCCCAATCCTATTCGCCTGAAGTCTTTATCAAGCTTTAATTTTTTTTTAGTCTCTTTACTCTTTACTGGCTAATGATGTTAAGGGTTAAGTTAGGTTAAGTTTCGGCTGTAACTCGATAATTGGGGATTCGATTCTATTATGACAGATAATTGTTCAAAAAAGATACACACAAAGTTCTTATATGTATGTTGATTAAGGCAGTTCTTAATAACTCTCACTATTTAATACTCTTTCTTATTATACACACATATTTATGTGTATTAGAATAAACTACCCTGGTTAGTGACTTATGCACTGTTCAATAAATGTTACATTTTAGTTAAATAAATATTGGCCCTCGGTATACCGCAAATGTTAACTACAAACAATATCAATTATAATTATATTTGTTTCAAAAGTTTCGAGTTGTGCTTATTGACGCGAGCATTGTTGTCATTGTGTTATTAAACATCTGTTGACTGTTACACAACACTGCTTGTTTTTGACTCGTTGTCCTTTCATTAAAGTTATACTTTCAGCTAATATCATTTGAGGACTTTGCCCATCGATAAAATTTACCGTTGCCGTCGAACTTCGTTATGTTTTATAGCTTTCGATGACTTTGACTTTCATCACCTTAGTTGCCAGTTCAGCGCTGGCTGGAATTGCCCTGCGATTTTAGAGTCCACCCCGCGTCCAGATGCTGGTCGAGGGCTGCGACGTGTCCATTGCAAATCAGGTAACTAGTATGTCCGTGCGAAGCACTGCAATGCTCATCTGAGGCAGCTGCTCTCGCATTTGGTAAGCAGGCGCCTTCTGGCAACCCGCCCCCCGGCCTACCAAACTGTTAAGGCAATCGACCCAAAAAGTTGGTCAATTGGCAATAAAATCAAAAGCTAAAAACTTGAAGAGCAACAGTAGGAAAGATGACGACGTCGGCGACGTTGGGCGAGGAGACGACCACGGTGAAAAGTTATTCGACAAAGTCCAGGCGGCGTGTCTGGCATCCCAAATGCGAGACGGTCATCTCAACGGGGTTTGGGGGCTGTGTTGTACTGAAGAGGGCTAAAGAGGGCTGAAGATGACTGAAGAGGGCTGAAGAGGGCTTGGGTGACGGTATATCAGGGGCTTCAGAGTTGGTTCATAAAACGCTTTGTACGCTCAAACAGACACAGTAATTGGCGATACACCAATACACACAAACACAGTAACACACATGTGCCCTGATCCCTTGCTTCTACTTTGTTTTACGTTGCAGTATGCGGGGTGTCCCAAAGAGAAGAAAGAAAAGCGAAAAAAAACCCGAATATCTTAGCTAAGCCGAAGATTATATACTCTTGAAAAAGCCGACCCACTCTAACTATATATCTAAATCAAATGATATATTTATAAAAAAAAAAGAGGAAGAAAAAAAACAAAGAAGAGAACAACCAACTGTATTGTGCACAATATAATATATAAACAATATAAATGAAATACGTGAAACGTACAAACGGATAGAAATTCGAGCCGACAAGCAGAAGGACACGGCTCTATGGACTCGGCTATTGATGCTGATCAAGTGTAGCGTAAATATTGTATGGGGCCGGAGACGTCTTCTTCAATGCGTGACACACTTCACGACAAAATTATAGTACCCTCTGCTTGGGTGTAATGAAGAAAAAAAAGAAAGAAACTTTGGAGGCGACGCGCGTTTCATAAACTTTGAGTGTTTCTGGTTCTGGCATGCACTTATTTTCTTTATATTTATTTATATTTCGCTCAGCATTGAATTTACCCCCACGCTCCTCTTGCTCTGTTTGCCCTTTGGTCGTTGCCATCCTTCATAGCGTACATATTTTCGTCTTCTTCAGCCCACATCGGTCTTTTCAGTTTCCTCCTATTGAGTGGTCATATGTTTTGGCCAGTGCTTCCAGCTGCCTTCATCTGGCGGTCCTTGGAAGCCCCGCATCGGTCTGCAATTTTGGCAAAAAAAAAAAAAAAAAAAAACAGAAGAAATATCAAGACGAGAAAAAAATTTATTTATAATAAAATACACCAACGAAATTATGTAGGAAATTTCCGCTTTTGGATGCTGCCGCTGCTGTGCAAAATTTATTTCGCATTCACTTTACTCAAATATGTGCTAGATATTGTTGAACCTCCATAACGGTGCCTGTTCCGTGTCCATTGCCGCCACCCAACTACCCTTCAAAGTGGCACGCCTTCACCAAAGTTGTGAATCGCAATTGAATTTCAATGCAATAAAGAAAGTTATTCCTTTGCATTGCCAATTGCCAGAAGCAGCAACAACAATAACAGCATCCTTGGAATTCGAATCACCAAGCAGCTACCCTTCACTTTGACTGTACATCTATCACACACCCATAAACTCCCACAACTCGCCACCATGCCCTCCTCCACACCTTGAGTTAGCGGCTGTATGGAGATTGTTTCGCATTTGCAGTTATAATCGACTGCAAGACACTGAAAAGGAAAAACTCAATGCAGCTTATTTAAGGTTTAATCAATTTTGGATAGTATAATCCAAGCAATATCACTGAAAAAAAAAAAACGTTAATGCAATTCAGGTCTTAAAATTAATAAAACAAATTAAACACTCATTTTACAAATATACAAAACGCTGCAGATTTAGTTCATGCATTAAAATCAATCATTTTAGCTTGAGGCCAAATAAAATTTGTTTGCAACAAACGCTGAAGCACGCGAAATACTTGCAGCTTAACATCCTGACTCCATACATCCAAAAATGATATATAATCAATATCAATGAACTGCATACAATATAGGTTTAGCTGTGGGTTATTTAGAAGTAAGTGGCACTGTCGAAACTTAAATCTTATTGAAATCATGTCATGACCATTTGAAATTTAAGACCTAATCAAATTTAGAGTCAAATGTTTATGTGCGGAAATTGGTCATTTGACCAAAATGTTAAAACTGTTGCGATGCGATTGCCATTAACCTCAGCTTGTCGTGCGTTGGCGTGTTTGGGAACTGATACTCGGTGCATCATTGCAATGAATTTGCACTTTCGTCGTCAGCACAAAGAAGTAATTACTTAATGTATGGTGGTACAGACGGTGTGGTCTAGTACTGGACCGCAAAATCAAAGAGCGTTGCCTAAGCCCAAAGTGTCAGTGCCACAAATCAAAAGCCAGCCGGAGCCCGGATGACTGCAAAGCGGATGAGAGTGCAGCACTGATAGACAGACGGACGGATGGACGAGATGGACTACTGAACGAATTGAAGGACGGGAACTGACTGTCCTGACTTTACTGTCCTGCACTTGTAACACTTTTCCAAGCACTGAGCAGACCCACACCAATCCTCAAATGGGTTCAGCGTCCTGACGGTGCCACATGATATTGCAACTGTTGTTGCTGCTGCTGCTGCTGCTGCTGCTGCTGCTGCTGCTGCTACTGTTGATGTTGCCACTGCCGGTTGCTGTCGCTGCTAACGAGTGGCGAGTCGAGCAATGATTGTGGTTACTTGTTGGTTTTCATTTCATTTTTCATGCCACTTCTTTGACTGAGTTAGTCGCCGCAGTCGAAGAGAAGGTGTGCTGCCATCTGCTTGTTAAGCACTTTAAACAATGTGGCTTTAGTTCACAATCCCCATTCCCATCCCCATCCCCATCCCCATCACCATTTCCATGCCGACCAAGCGTCTGCAACAGAGATTGTTAAATTTAATTTTGCCACTTGTTTAACCAGTGACAGAGCACGAAACGAATGCAGACAAGAAATGCTGGCCAGCTGCTTTGACTTTGTGCCCGCGCCCAAGCACAATTTGTCAAATGAATTCCCAGTCATTTTGCAAAATTGCAAAAGCAACTGGGCAGTTGGGCAGTTGGGCAGCTGCTGGACAACTGCAGAACTGGAAACTGGAGAGACAGCTGAGCAGACACTTGACACGTCAGCTTCTAAAGTGTGCGGGCAACGTGCAACTCCGGAATGTAACGGGCGGATGGTTAGCAAATATTTAAAATGTATTATGCTCGGATATTACCTGGAAGCACTGACGGGTGCGCGTTGATTGCGCCGCAAATTACTTCTGAAATGAAATGGGATTGGATACATCGCGTATACGCCACGTTCATTCCTCGCATTGCAACATCCCACAATTTAATTTTCCAATTAAATGCCAAAAAGTTGGCTTCGTCCCTTTTGCTTGTTGCTGTTTTTTTTTTTTGGTTTTTTTTTCTTGATTCTGATGTTGCTCCATTTGTTGATGCTGTAGTTATTTTTGGGTGCTGTTGCGCAAAAGTTTTTTGCGTTAAACTGACATCGGAGAATATTACAAAACTCTGCGCGCTAACAGCAAATGGCAACAGCAAAGCTGCAAAATTCGAGATAAATAAAAAAAAAAACACACAGCGCGCACAACAATTGCATTTGTTTTCGGATCGGTTACACAAACATCTCCAACAAAAAACAAAAATGGCAAATCAAACAAAATGCAAAGCCAAAACCAATACAAAAAAAAATTGAAGAACTAAAACGAAGCGTAAATCGCAATTGATGAATATCGCGAAAAGTTAACCAACAGAACTGGTTGAGTTGAGTGCGGCAAAATTTAAATACATTGCATGTTAGCAATTTGCAATGGTTGTGGTATTTACATACGTATCTTAATAATAATAATTATAATAATAATTAACTTGTAATTCTATTTCTTGTCATGGTTGCACTTCCACAACTCAGCTGTCAAAGAGTCAAAGGCGAAATTTTCTTAATTTCTTTAATGGACATAAGCGATTTATTAACCTGTCAGTTGCAGAATGCTGGACAAGCTTCGAAAACAATGTGTCAACCCGGGTCGACCGTATTCCACAGATATGCTGCATTATGCAGCAGCTTTTGACTTCTGCCAGGCACCTTGCCAAGACGATTTCTGAACTGTTATTTTTCTCAAGTCTCTGACACGTTTACACATGCAATTTAAAAAAAAAAATTTGCTCAACTCTCGCTGCGAACTTAAGAATTGAGGATTTTAGATTTGAGTGAGGCGGGATACAGCCTGTGGCAGAGGCAGTGCCGTAAAGCGAGGCGCACAAGTGTGTTCAGTGTCACATTAGCCGCCAGCAATTGAAATTAGACTGCGTCCGGGCAGTTGGCTTGGCTCGGCCAGCTGCAAAGTTTTGCGAATAACTTTTTGGATTGCAATGTGGCGGAAAATTGCAAGTTGCGACCGAAATTAAGCGGCCTACCGCAGCATACTCACCCCCTCACTTCGTCCACTTTATGCTGTCGGTGTGGGGAGGGGAACGTGTCCAAATAAATAAAAGTCAAAGCAAACAATTTTATATTTTATTCGCTTGCCAACATGCGGCCACAAATTCTAAAATGTTGGGCAATACTAAACCCTGAAGCTGCTCTCCCAGTTACCAACGAACCGTGCCCACGCCCACCATCGCCCCTCGACTGAATGGCAACACATTTCAACTCATCGGATCGCATCGCATCTCATTCCATCTCATTTCATTTTAGTTTGCTTCGTTTGGCTTTGGCAAGTGTCTCTGCTACTGCGGCTGTTGGCAAATAATTATTTATGCAGCATCCCGAAACTATGCAACCGTGCCCTGCCCTGCCCTGCCCTGCCCTGCTCGCCAAGTCCTGCCAATGCCCTGCCAATGCCCTGTCCTGCCGCGCAGCGCCCCTTCATCTTAACCACCTGCCAAAAAGTTTTGTGTATTACACGCGGTGCTCATCAAGCCAAAGCATTTGACGTTTGCCGGCCAAAAAAGTTAAATGAGTTTTTATGCCAGAGCCTTCGGACACAACCACCACCAGCAACGCCATCACCACCACCACCACTAGCACCACCACCACCACCTCCCTATCGCTTGCTGGGCCCCATCCCCACACTCTGCCCAGCGATTTCTAATTGGAAAAAGACGCGCGTCCGCTCACTGGCAATGACAATACAAAAGTTTGCAGCTCGGCGAAATTGAAATAAATTGCCAGCAATAACAACAAACACAATAAATAACAATGAACGAGTTGGCAGCACCTTTCGCTTGGCTTTGAACTTGAATTTTGGCGTGGGCTGTGGAGTTTTGGGGCTGGGGTTCTTAACTTTACCATAGGGATGGGAGTAACTGGCAGCTGGAGTTGGGGTGCTGCGTCCATTTAAAACTTGATTAAGGGGCTGACTATCGAAGGGCAGAGAAAAGCGAAGTTATTGTTGTATTTGTTATTTTTGGTGTAATTGTTGTTGGTGCTGTTGTTGCCATTGGTTAACTTTAGAGGCAAATGAGAATTCTGTGCGCTCCCTCATGCATATGGTCCGTTAAATCGCTTTAATTGCCAATTTCCGGTTAAGTAATTAAAAGCGTTTTGCTCGCTCATCACGGAAATTGGTAGAAGAGCAATTAAATAGCAAACATATTTTGTGTGCTCTCAACCGGCTCACAACTCGCAGCTGACGACGACTCACAAGTGACGAGCGGCGAGTAACGAGTTGAGTCTGACGATTCTGATTCATCAGATTCAAATGGGAGCGAGTGAAATGTTAAAATGAATAAATTAATGTGCGCATGAATGACTGCCTGATTGATTGACGCACGAGTCATGCCCCAAGTGTGGGCGCCCTCGACAATTTAAATGCGTTCTCCACTTGCTATTGCAGTAAACATTTCAATTGGAATCATTGATTGATCTTAAAAAGTAATGTTTCAGCTCTCAAGTAATACGTAAAGCAAGTATTACGAATGAACCAATGGAGTGCAACGCAAAACGATTCACAGCAAAACGCCAAATGACAGCACTCAGTTCAAAATGTTTCCTATCAAAAATTCAGCTCTGACTTTTTAAAACAAACTGTATTTTTGTAAATGAACTCATCGGCGGATGTCGGTTCAAATAAATGAAAACTTCTGTTCAATACAACAGGCTGTTATGGCCCACTCGAAAGCTTTCCAATATTAATTCGTAATTTAATTTACAAACAGAACAAAAAATGTAAAAATGCTGTAATTCGAGTGAATATATTTTAATTGTATTGCCAAATTCTGTTTAAAGTCTTGGTGGAATTGCTCTCATTTCCAAAAGCCGACTTAAATACTGAATGAAAATTCAAACTGAGGCAGCGCATTCATTTATTCACAATCCCGATCTGAAATCAACGGAATGCGACAAACACATTCACATACATATATATATATATATATATATACACATTCATACATACATACATACAACATAACTATATAGACTCGAATGTTGATCCTGATCATGAATATGAATACTTATTTGGGGTCGGAGATGCTTCCTTCTGCCAGTACATACAAGATATAAGATCGAGAGCATGAATGACTTGAGAATAGTCTTGTTGTCTGTCTGTTCTGTTCTGTTGTCAATGCCACATTGCTCTTTTTACCTGTATGCGGCCTGCTCCAGAGTAACTCTTGGAGCACAGAGTCTTTGCTATCGGCTTGCGGTAATTAAGTTAGCAGCTCTTTCTCTCTGTGCCCCGAACTCGTCTCTGTTCTAGCCATATTAATTTGCAGTACCAACAGGGAAAGGAAAAAATAAAATAAAATATGTAATGGGCTCGTGCTTAGCGTTTAATTGCGTATACTTTCACGTTTACTTCATGAGTATTCGCATATTTTCGCGTTGCAATAAATACAAAAAATAATTAACTCATTAAATAAGCATTTGGCGTTTGCATTTGCAATTTGCTTGCCTGCCATTGCGAGGGCGTGTTAAGCGTGATGGGGCCAATGGGGCCAATGGAGGCGATGGGGGCGATGGGGGCGATGGTGGGTGTGGCATGTCATAAATATTGCTTAATGTTTGGCATCAGCCAAATTGCGTCGTGGCAGGACACTCAGGACACAAACCAATGTATACCCAGTGTTTGTTGTATTTTGACTAATGCACAAGCTCTGGCCAGCTTGTTAGGTCAGTGAGTGGGTCTGTCGTTGTTTGGTGTGTGGATGGTGCTTGGCTAGATGGCAGGTAATTTTCGTTGGTGCTAGGCCGCAATTAATGCCAAATGCCAAGAGACAGGCATATGCACTAAATGTCTGTGTATATACGTATATATACACATTTCTCTATACATATGTATGTATATATAAATGTGTGTGTGTGTGTGTGTGTGTGTGTGTGTGTGTGTGTGTGTGTGTGTGGACAAGTCTGTTGTTTGGCCGACCAGCACATGGCCGGACATCATCATTATCGTTCTTAACAACTTACAGCAAATAATAAAGCATCATTCATAATATTCCCTGTGTGAGTGTGGGTGTGGGTGTGTGTGTGTGTGTGTATGTGTTCAAGGCATGTGTACATGTGACCCGTTTGACTGTTCACTAAATAATTTAGTTAATTAATTTGCACACACAAATGGCAGAGTCTAAAACTCTGGCCAGACTTAAAGTTCTTACACTCAATTAACATTCAGAATTATTTATCTAAAGTTTAGCAGACACAATTACATACACACACACACACACACACACACACACACACACACACTTACGCTCAGCAATGTAGTCAGGTGTGTGAAAGAAATGTCTTGCATGCGCATAATATCCTTTGTGTATGAGTGTGAGAGGACTGTGAAATTTCAGTAGTAGCAGCAGCAGCAGCAGCAGCAGCAGCAGCAGCAGCAGCAGCAACCACAACAACGGTGAAACGACAAATGTTCCAATTGTTGGCATTTGCAATTATTCATACGCCACGTAGACAAATGTGCTGACAGGACACGTAGCATGGACAAACAGGGAGACGGTGGACGCACAAGAAATGCAGGACATTCCAGTTTAGATTTGTTGCCGGCTTGTAATTGTCGCAGATAATTAAGTCGCAAGCACTCGTTACTCAGCCAGATACTATTCCACACCAGGTGGCCAGAAGTGCGGAACGTGCAAAGAAGAGGTCAGCAAGAAGTATGAGCATACATTAGGGAACCACCTGACCAGCTATCCACATTGACGGCCTAATTGTCAACGTGCAGCAGATATAAACAAACAAGTAGGAATGCTATTGAGAGATACCCTGAACCCAGCTGTTAAATATATTTTAGTTTTATATGCGGAAGTGCTTGACGATAATTATGCATATAGCAAAGTGTTTCGCCTGCTGATTGTAATGAGATTAATATGAACATTTGTTTTTGACTAAGACTTAGGTGCTTTCATCGTCTTGATAAAATGTTAGTAAACATTGTGGCTTTTGTCGCCATCGAACATGGATATGGATCAATATTCGCTAAAAGCAATATGCCCGGGCTAACCGATTACTTATGTTCCAAATTTGAAGTCTCAAGCTCATATAGTCTTCGAGATCCTTCTACTGTTACATACTTTTGCACAAAACCAATATACTTTTTTAACCAGTTTTCAATTTGTTTAGGGTATAAAAACTTTCAGATCTTACTTCCTACCATCATTTGGGATTTGTAATTCAATTATCTGTATTAATTGAGAAAAACTTGTGACTAATTGGCATCACTATAAACTTATGCCAAGAAAATTATGGGTATCATCTCCCTCACCTTAACGCTCTCTGATTTCCACAATAAATTTAATTGTGCTAATTAAGAAAGTCTTCAATCATCTCATGATGAAATAGCCTGCCAAACCTTCGACTGTTGTTGCAGTAAACAATGCGAAAGTGGCAAGAAGCAGTCAGGCGGCGGTGACCTGAGTCAAGTAAAAGAGCATCCCAGTTCTGAACGTAAACTAAGTTGAATGCCTGAGTTTTGGTTATTTCTTAAATTAAAAGTTACAACTTGGGATCATTTTTGTGTGACTTTGCTCGTTATGTGCCATTCCAGCTTTTTCTGGCTTTAGTATTTATTTAGAAGCTGCCCATTCCATATTGTTGCCGCCTCCATCTGTCCGCTGTTCTCAACCATGCAGCCTTTTCCTGCTGCTCATTATGGCCTTTAGGAGGGAGAGAAACGACAACAAGATTATAAGCAAAGTGCTTCAGTTTTTAGTCTTTGTAAAATATTAAAACACATAATTTAAAAGTAAAACCAAAGCAGGGAACCGTTTCAAAGAACAATGCTGACAGTGCCAGGAGTCGAGACCCTGTTGCAGCCCCCAGTCCAAGTCGAACTCCATGCCCAGTTGCTGCAAGATTAAAAGGAAGTGCCTCTAACTTGTTATTGTAAGATGCATTTCGTTGTCGGCCAACCCAATTTGTTGCAAAAGAAGTTCAGCTGAAGTTGGCAGTGTTGCAGTTGAAGTGAAGCACAAAGCGAATAAAACGGAGGGGAATGGGGTGAGGAGTTGATGAAAGGGAAATTTATAGCATATTCGTGAAATTTCTAAAACAAAACATACAAAAAATTATTAATTCAACCAACAACAGCAGTCTTAGCCATGCCGAAGACAACACACCCTATCAGACCGAGAACTCGCCTGTCTTTTGAGTGTTATAGAGATTCTTATAATATCCATAGAGGCCCTTAACCAGACAAAGATAGGTAAGATAAGAATAGGGACTGATGATATAGGCTCAGACGGGGGCACAATAGATATAAGAGTTGACTGTACCTGAAGCCCTAATTATAATAATAATAATACATGCAAATTCAAGGTTTGAATTCCCACTGCAATTGTATGAAATAATGAGAACTGGCAATATTTGGTTACATGGCTTCTATTCTATTTAAATTAAGATTATTCTTCGATTATTTAAAAAAGGCATGAGAACTTGTAATGTAAAATACACTAAAATATAAATTTGGTATCGATTCTTTAATCTTTTAGTTGCCGGAGGCTCAGGCTCTGACTGAACTTAAAGTGAAATGCTTTCATTTAAGTCTGCTTACATTTATTATATATATTATATATATGTGTGTAGCACCCCGAAATATTTTTGTTTTTAATTTTAAGTAAACATTCGCCCTTAAGCTACAAGATTGTAATTGAAAGGAGCTTTACCTAAAATAATATTAAGCAAATGTTAAACATTTCATGATGACTTCATGCAAGTTTTTATTGAATCTGAAGCGAGTGATTTGTGCTTGTTCTTTTTTGGTGGTTGACTTCGCCTCCCTTTGGCTTCATGGTTTCTGTGTTATAAATAATATAATGCATATGATTTCTAATCTATCCGTGGGTAGTAGCAAGTGCCAGTCAGACTGCGTCTGTTTTCGAGTGGTGCAACAATTTGTGGAGCCAAGCCGCAGAACCTGCAAGTGGCAGCCAAAGCAGTCACCCACCCACTGCGCCAAGTTACAAACAACGGGCTTTGCCTAAGCACATGAACACAGGCACACAAGAAGTGGATCATAGTTGGTGTTCCTTTGCTTTTGAGTCCTTTAATTAAATATTTGTATATATTGTGTTGCCCCTACTGCGCGTTGCACGTAGCAGATATTGCTGTCAGCTGTCGACTGTGTTTCTTTGCCAGCTTTTTATGCACTTTGTTCGAAACATTGAGCCTGATAAAAAGCAATTTCCTTAAGTAATTATGATTATCAATTATGGAAAAAGGAATCTTTGACGAATGGTAAATGATGCCATACAAGAGCAGCAGCAGCTCAGCTGAGTCAAACATCCTTAAAATGTGGATTAAAGGCTCTAAATATGTTGTCAATTCTAACACAATAGAAACTAAAAGGACATCGGTGCGGGTTGGAATAAGCTGTGATATAATATATCATGGTTAAGGGTATACAAATATGGATTTAAGCAACTTATTTACAAAAGTAAATTCTATGCAATCATCCAACAAAAATGCAGTTAACGGTAAGAAAAAGTTCCAGGGCTTTATTTTTAGCGATATATTCTATTCAAGCTTTATTTGCTCTACATTTTGGACTTAAGATTCAATTCCTTATATCGATTTTTTGTTGATTTCCTTGCCCTCTTGCACAATTCACAACAAGACACAGATTAACATATAACAGTGCAAGTAAGCCGTAGAGAAATAAGTACCTCAGAGACAATAAAAATTGGTATTGGTCGATTCATTTCGTGTATTAAAATTCACTCTAAACTAAACTTCAACTTGAGTGTGCATGAGTGCATCAAACTTCCAAACTGAATCCAGCGGAATCCTAATATTAATATTACAAACCAAATCAAGTGTAACTCAGAGAGCACATTCCGCAATCCACATCTCAAATTGCCTTGAGCTGCATCGCGCGCGCTATAAACGGCGCTAATTGCGGCAATAAGACAACAAAAACAACAGCAACATCACATCAATGGGTCGCCCAATGAGTCGGGACCTTGGCAGCAGGCCTGCTGGTCAATGGCCTATTGGCCTAAAGACCAACACCGAGGACACAGGACGCAGGATACACAGGAACAGTAATAGCGCAACACGTAATTGTTGTTGCTGCTATTTGGTGTCTATTACGACCAGGAACTGACCAAGAGCTGACCCATTGTTACAGAGAAAGGCTTGACAATAAAAGAAAAATATATACAATATATGTACAGAGAATTGTCCGAACTGATACATATTATACAACACATATACTCATAATAAGCCCGAAGATGTTCTTTTGAAGAGAACCCAACGATGTCATTGCCCTTGAGCTCATTTATCACCCAACTGGAAACTGGAAACTGGAAACAAAATACTGGATTGATCAGTGTAATGTGAAAGCCAGGTGGCCAAGGTTTAATTGTGTGGGCTGAGTCAGATTTGGTTAGTAATATCTTGTCCAAATGATTCTCATATAAAATTTGATGTGAAACATGACATATCATGACTTGCTTGACAAGAAAATAAGATAAATTAAGATGCAGGAACTCATTCCCAGCGACATCCGATATTCCAGTGGAAACCCAAGCAGACCAGCTGATATATATGGTTACATACGTATGTACAGAAAAGCACTTACTATTCCTGCTGATCAAGAATATGCATTACATACACAGATACATTTACACAGCAAATTGAAAGCAAACAAAATCGAGGGACAGCAAGGACTTCGAGCAGTATTTAGAGCACGGCGCTCCTGGCACTCCTGCCGTGCTGGGCGGGAAGTGCTGGGCAAACAAAGACATCGCGAAGTAATCAAAAGCCAAACATGGCCAACGAGCAGCGAGCAAATTGAAAAAAAGAGGCAACTTGGCTGCAATAATTGTCTGGCTGTTCGCCGCAGTTTGTCTTGTATTGACATTTACCGTTAAAGGACATTTAACAGAGCTGACAGCTGACAGCAGCTACACATTGAACTCGTGCTCGAGCTCGCTCTCCTTGGTGTCATCAGTCGGACGGTTGGTAAGCAGCCGCAGTCGTCGATCCGGCAACAGCAACTGATCAAATTGTTGCCTACTGTTGTCGGGCAGCAACTGTTCACGCTCCTGGCTCCAGTGGACGCAACGATCTGTCTTCGCTTTGACCTTCTTCTCGGGTTCGGGTTCTGGTTCGGAGCGCGGCTTGGCGAACTCAGTCAGCGACTGCCGCAGGTTGGGCAGACTACGATATTTGCTTATGCCGCTACCAGATGGGAGTTGAGATAGTCCGATCGGTGTTGCGCTCGTAGCTGCAATTCGACTTCGCTCCACTTGCTCCAGTGGCTTGAACACATCCACAAAGCTGGGCGGCGTGGGCTGCGTCGAGGAACGCGGCAGCTGCGAGTTGAGCTTGTGCAGCGTGTTGCAAAAATCCTTAAGGCCATGCACTGTATGATAATTACAGCCATTGTCGTTGCACTCCCTGCTCAGACAAGGACGCACGCTTCCTGGCGACCATGTGTGCTGATAGTGCGGCATATCAACGTCCACCTGGCGTCGCTCATCCAGATCCAATCGATCGATGGCACTACGCAGCTGGGGATCGTGCAGCGCCACCTCGCGAGCCAGTCGCACATCGTGGCGCCAGAAGTGGTGATCCCGCTGCACCGTCGGAGCCACCTCCTTAATGTGTAGCACCACAACGCCCATCAGCCAGACACAGATGACATTGAGCAGCGTCAGTGCCATGCTGATAGTGGCACACACAAAGAGCTCAATGTGCAACTGCTGCGAATACTCGCGGTGCTTGGCCAGGCCCTGCAACAGCTCCTGATCGAGTTGCATGATTTGGGTGCACAGTGCGATCGCCAGCAAAAGTCCCGCATTGACTGCCGGCGGCAGTAGGGATGCTGATATCGCCACGCCCACCAGCGAACCCATATTACCGCCCAGTACACCAATGGCCGCCGCAGCGCCAGAGGTGAGCGCCGTGCAGAGGCCAACGGCCAGTGAGTGAGTGTCGCAGCGCGACATGATCTCCTCGTTTAAGCCGCTGGCGAGCATAAAGAAACGCCCCAAGCCGCACACACAGACGCCGACGCCAAATATGAAACCCATCAGCATCGAGATGGCAATGCCAATCAGCTCATTTTTAATGCCCAGCCAGCGCAGGCCGCGATCGCCAATCACCGAGCCAAATATGGCCGCTATTATGGGTCCCATCAGCGGTGAGATGAGCATGCTGCTGGACAGGAATAGGTAGCTGTTCTCCACCAAACCAACACACGACAACAGCGCCGCGGCCATCAGCAGCACCACAAAGTCAAAGTTGATAGTCGCATCATGACGCACCACTCGCACCATCTGGTTGACATTCAATCGGCTGCGCACCGAGTCCATGAAAGTCTGCCAGCCCACTCGTTGTCCCTCACTCGACTGTGAGGCTTCGGTTGCTATTGCCGCTGATCCATTGGCTCCTGCTGCTTGTGCTGCTACTGCTGTTGCTGCTGTTGCTCCTTGTCCAGCTGCTGATACGTTGCAGAACTTAACATGCGTCTCCAGGCAACTGACAGCGGTCAAATTAGTGCCCGGCCGGTCGCCAATGCCCCAATCCTGCAGCGTACACAAA
Organism: Drosophila setosimentum; assembly: GCA_035043505.1. NCBI lineage: Eukaryota > Metazoa > Arthropoda > Insecta > Diptera > Drosophilidae > Drosophila > Drosophila setosimentum. The sequence continues at coordinate 14,474,877 of JAWNMY010000090.1, read as the reverse complement.
AACCGCTCGTATCGCTCGTCCTGCAGCAGATCGATGCGCGCCTGCAGCTGTCTGTTATCGACATCATGTGACCAGAACACATTCTTCAGCTGCAGTTGCATCACAATGCGACGCAGCACTTGTGCCAGCGGTGTATTGTCCGGCAACTCCGGCAGCTGCAGCGCTCTGCTCATTCGTGGCAGCAACCTTGGCTCCAGATTCAAGTGCTTGGAGTGCAGTTGAAACTGGCACTTCTCCTCCTGCTCGGTGGGCACCGTCACCATCACACAAACGGAGGCACTCATCATACAAAAAGAACTTGAATTTTGGCAATACTAAATAACGATAAACGTTAACTTAACACGCTCAACTCTGAAATATCGAGGGCAAAGGAATAAATTGGATATTTCATCTAGTTATAGACTCTTAAATAATTTCCACAATTGTCAAAGCTGAGCTACTTTGGTTAGCACCAACTGGACAAGCTGATGGAATTATTCATTAAAAATATATTTGAATTATCATAATAAATATAACACTGGTGAGTTTGGTCGGGATTTCATGGCAAATGTAATAAATATTATGTCAGAGTCTGAAAACGTATTTATTTTTAATAATTACATACTAGACAAGAATATTGTATATTTGTTTATATTCACCAAATACTATGAGATAATAGATATATGTGAGGTGCAAACTCAACTGTAAATTATTTCAGTCGATCAATTAATTATTATAGATTATTTTCCAAATTTTGCGAAGATTTTCTTCAGGCGGCTTTTGCCCCAAAAAACCAATCGCCTTTGATCTGCGTGGCAAGCGGTTAAAGCAGTGGCTGCTGTTTCTTTGGTGTTTGCATATGCTCAACCTGTCGCACACTCTTTGGAGCAGGATGGCAGAGGAGAGGTCTTGTGTTAACTCGCACGTGTCCTGTTGCCGCACAGTCGACACACTAGCAGGACGAAATATAGCAAGCAGCAAGCTAAATGTCAACAAACTGCAACAACAATGAAATATTATGAGGCTGTTTGGCTGACGACTGCGGTTTGACAGTAATAACACACACAAGCACGCACACACAACACACATATATAGCTATACACACGCACAGCATAAAGTCGTCGAGTGAAAATTGGGCAGGGGGGCGGGAAGGCGGAAAAGCGGATGGGCAGAGAAGCAAAGCAGCAAAGCAGCAAAGAAAACGCGTGAAAGCGTAAACAAAGTCGCATAAAAAACGCATGCAAAACGAGCAGCTTATGTAACTATAACGACAGCAGCAGCATCAGCACCAGCTCGATGCAAGCATTGTTCTGTAAACACACACACACAGACACACAGACACACATACACACAGCAGGCCACACACATATGTGGTATATTTTGCTGCCAAATTCCTCGGTGTCCATTAAATAGCGGCATTTTTTTTCACGTCTTTTTCCATCTGCCATTTGGTAGTCGCAGTGTATATGTGGGTGACTAAGTGTGTGTGTGTATGTGCATGTGTGTGTGTGTGTGTGTGTGTGTGTGTGTGCTTTACCGAGATCAAGCGTCAAAATTACATTGTTGGCATACGCTGTGCAACTTTTTTCGCCATTCGACTGCGCTGACCAAGAATCTTTTTCTTTTTTTTTTCTTTTTGTGCCTTTTGCGGTGTTGCCGCCTCGTGTTTCCTGTCAACCCCACCAACTGCCCTTGTTCCTTGCCCGCGCTCATGGCCCCTCGGCAACAGAGTGTAACTGCTGTTATTGCGACTCCTGCTGTTGCCGTTTGGTCACCTCGAAATCCTGTCCAGCCATCACAACCAACCAACCATCCAACCAACCAACCAACCAACCAGCCGGTCAGCCCATTGTCTGCTCTGCTTTAGCTGCTCGTTTTTTGGCTGTCCACAAAATGTGGGCGGCAAAGCTAAGAGAAAAGAAAAATCAAATACAAGAAAGCTATCTCAATGGCAAACCGAAATGCAAATACCTTCTCCTCAGATACTACTTGTACTTTAATCAAACAGTTCTCGTTGTACAGGCAGCATCTAGCTCATATGTATGTGTGATTTAAACATTAAAACCATATATATATATATATATATATTGATTAAATGATCGTGTTGGAGAGAAGATACTTCCTCATAGCGATTAATTTGTATGTAAGCAAGACAAGCATATATATGTAGTATGTGTATATTCATAACGCCATCGGTGGATACTTTGCAATCAAATGACAATCCCAGCTACGAGGGTATTGAGAGCCCACCAAAAAAGACTCCACAATGGATAAAGAGGTTCATGCACGGCATTGAACGGAGGTCACTGGACAGAGGACACAAGACGCACTGAGCAGCGTTGATTGTTGCAATTTCTCGTTAAATTGAATTCAGTCGTTCAATGCGAGCCCTGAGCCCCGAGCTGAGTGTTGTGAGTTGAAAGAGCTCCACTGCTGCATGGCTGCACGGCTGCACGGCTGCACTGCTTATTTATGACAAGTGTCGTCAACGAACGGACAACGGACAATGGACAACGGACAACGGACATCGGACAATGGACTCCGGACAAGGGAATATTTCCAGCGACAATGAGCAACAGGCAACGGACAATGGACAACGGACAACAGCAATGACAATACCGATGACAATGTTAATGAATACGGTGCGATCTCGTGTTTGGTTTTCAAATTGTGCAAAACACATGGCAATAGCTCATTGCACATCTGATTGGTTTAAACTCAGCATTATCTCGACTCAGTTCATTTTGTTCAATTTGTGCTGCTGGAAAGCTGCTCTGTGTAATAAGATGGCGATTCTATTGACACTGTGATTACACTCTCGATTGCACGTTTAATAATTATAGATTGATTAAGTACTTGCAAAGGGAACGGCTATGTTTAATTATTAGCAACAGTTATGAGCCACAAGAATGAACAATAATTTGTATATATGTATACATTTTGGAATGAGGAAACCTGGCAGGGACAAGCCATTAATTTATTCCATAAATTTGCATAATGATACAATAATAAACTAAGCGCGTAATGGAGATACACTTATTACTTAAGCAATGGCACATCAAACGGATCAAGGATACACAAATGCACAAGATACAAATACAAGCAGATACAAATAAATAAATACTTGGTGTTGCCCCAACGGGTTTCTCTTTGATCCGAGAGAATATTTGTTCTGTTTATTTAGCATGTGCATGAATCAGTGAACCAAATTGGGTTGTTGCATTAACTAAATCCCTCAACAAATTGTAGCATAATTTTAGGCAAACATAGTTGACTGTGAGAAAAAAGGCGTCATCTCGACCCGAACCATGCAGAAGCACCTGCTGAGTTAGAATCGCAAGGACCCACTCTATCGAACTGCACTCAAGGACTATGGTGTCATATAAGTACCCAAACACTTGAAAATATTTCAATCTCAGTTGCATGGTTGTTACCTGAAAACAATCTTAAGGATTGTGTGCAGGAATTCTGAACTTGAGCACCCCGAGCAACCTATTTAAATATTGTGTAGATATGCGTATAATTATATTCAATTACGTTGTCACCAACATTTTGATTACAGCATCGCTTTCCGGCGCACTAAAATTCCAGATATGTAGCCACAGGAAATGGCAACCAAATGCAAAATTATGCGCCACATTTAATTGTAATTTACATTTAATGTCATTAATTGAGTTGCATTTCATGTGTGCGTTTGTGAATGAATTACGACAAATAGAATTTAAGCATTTGCATTGAGAGGCAACCAAAACAAAAAAAGGCAATTTGCGCATTTGGAAATCTAATAAACCGAGTGCTTTCAAAATGCGATGGAGCTGGGCCCAAAGATATATGTTAATGGATGCAGACATGTACTTTCCGAAATATATATACCATATCGAGTAGAGGCTCTATCGTTACATTAACTGCAAAAGCAGCAAACACAAAAATAGCAGCAGCAAGAAAAACAAAAAAAAAATGTTGATGCAGGAAATCCCAACAATACCAATTACACACTGAACACAATTGCTTAAGTGGCCAACTTTGGGTGCAGGTAGTTGGGACGAGGCAACTGAATGCGTGGCATGAAATGCCAGTAATGAAAATGCCAAATAAATAAGGTGTAAACACTCGTTTGTGTGTGTGTTTTTGTGTATGTGTAAGTGTGGCAGTGTGTGAGTGTGTGTGTGTGTGTGTGTGTGTGTGTGAGCAGCAGCCTTAGCCTGTTTGGTAGCTTATATGGCAACAGAATCGGAATCGCCTATCGTTATCCTTATGATTGTTATACTTAAGTTAACAACAGCTTAAACAACAGCTCTTAACTTAGTAATCAAGCACATTCACACACACACACACATACAAACACACCTCCCGCCTTATATGCCGCACAGTGGGCAAAAGTTGAAGCATTAAAAACCAGAACAGTTGTTCAAAATGTGTATTTGCAATAGAATTACTTAAATTCTTGCTTCAATTACAATTATAATTTAATTATATATTGTTATTTCATCATAAATAGCCTGAATAATATCGGAATTTTTTTAATTCGAAATTTATTATTAAAAAATTATTATTTGTGCAAATATTAAAATCGTCATATAATATGGACTTTAATTGCCTTAACTATTTATTTAAATATGATGGGAGATGAAATGATAATTATCATGCGATTATATTGAACAAACTTTGTGGCACTGTACATGTTGCAGGCACATCTAAAGACTTCGTATTCATTAAGAGAATACAGCTAGTTGGCGCTTGGTTGCTCCCGCCCAGGCAATGCTAACATGAATACTAACACAAGTGTCTAAGGCAATGTTAGTGGCAGTGGCAACGAGGCGGCATTTGGCTGGGCTTTTAGCTACGCTCGTTCTGTGGCAGGCGCAAATCCCCATAATCAGAAAGCTTTTTCACTTTATTTGCGTTAGTTTCAATTATATAAACAACGGCAGAAGCATTAGGAACAGAGGCAGCAGCGGCAAGTATAACCAATTACCGCTTGATTTAGCACACGCACACAAATGCAAACAAAGCTTAAACACTCACACACGCATACACACCCACGCATACATACACACGCACACACACACACACACACGCACACACACGCACGCACACAAACACATACAAAAGCAGCAGCATCCATGACAAACTTATTGAGATTCATTGAGCAGATTGTGAAGCTTCACTTCAGTTGAGTTGAGTTCAGTTCAGTTTAGTTCAGTTCGGCTTTCAATATGGACGGATTGCACAACGCTATCTCTCCACCAATCTCTACATGCCGCTACCATTGGCAACCCTCAGGCCCACCAGCAATTCATTATGGGCAGGTTTGACTGGCAGACAATAGCTAATGCTTCAACTGGCAAATACAAATATAAATACAAATTCAAATACACACGCACTCAGCTGAACGTTTGTAAATGTGTGTGTGTGTGTGTGTGTGTGTGTATGTGTGTTTTTGCGTGCATGTGTGTGTGTGTGTGTGTGTCAGTCAGCCAGCGTATTGTTTACTTTGCATAAAAGCTCAGCCATTGAAAACTAAAATACTGCACAACACATTAAGACTTTGTATTGCATAGCATTAGGCGCCGTTTCATATATATTTTATGCACACATACACACACACACACACACACACACACAGAGAAGGAATGTGCAAACGTTTAAGTGCGTCGTCGTTTTATCGTCCTGCTTTCAGTGTGCAGTTGAGCTTAATAGTCAAATAAACAGCAATTTTCTTCTGGCAGCAATTTTCCGTTGCAGAAGTTGCCACTTGGCTTACACAATCACATCCAGCCACCACCCAACACCGCCCACCGCCCAATTTCAATTTCATCTTTCACACTACAAATATTCAGCAATAACTCAGAGCCCGGAAAAAGCACACAACTTTTCTTTCTGTAATTGAAATATTTTATTTGTTATATGTTTGACTTTTATGACAAAATGTACAAATACTGAAAATAATAGAATAATAAACTCGATACATAAAATTCCATTTAATTTATCACCTAAATTGTGCAACTAAGAAAAGTAAACCACATTTTTCTTTGTGAATGTTATAACAGAAATGTACGCAGCCAAAGAATGTGCAACAAAAAATGCTAAGCTGTCGTGCTGCAACCGGCCGCTAGGTGGCGCAATCACGGCGCATAACTAAGCGAAATTATTTCTATTTTCTTAGCAGTCAGTCAAAGAAGCATACCCATCATATATACCTAGATAGCTATACACACATACACATATACATTCATATTCACACACCCATTCACAGATGCAGATGAAGATGCAGATGAAGATGCTGATGCAGATGATGATGCAGATGCAGATGCAGATGGAAGCTGAGCTGCTTCAATCAGCGCCTAATGCAGATCGTTAGGCAAACACGCATTTCAACATTTCAGTCAATTTTTCTCTTCCTCTGCGTCGAAATATTTTATTCGTCATGTTAACATGCCGTCTGCATATGTTTACCAATGAATTTTCGAGGGAAAATAAACTAAATTTTCCTAATAGCATTTGCTACATGAGGCAAACACTGCGATCGAATGACAACAAGAGCAACAACAGCAGTAGCAAACATTGCCACCTACGCCGGCTGCAAGCAAGTGTGACAGTTATATTAGCATAATATAAGTGTGTGTGTGTGTGTCTATGTGTGTGTGTGTGTGTGTGTGTGTGTGTGTGTGTGTGTGCATCCTCATGGGCGTTGCTGATTTTGTTCCATCGTCTGTTAATTTGAAAGCTGCTCTCCGTCGATGCCAGCTGTCGTTGAAATCCGCATTGACATCCGCATTGACATCCGCATTGACATCTGCATCTGCATCTGCATCTGCATTTGCAGTGTTTGCATTTAGCAAACCCAAAACCTGAGATGCATGATTTTCTTTGGTCAATGCTGCTGGTTCTGCTGTTACGGCTCTCTGGTGATTTCCCATCAATTTTGACAGCAGCAATTCGTGTCTTGCCAATTCTTTTGGCTGCTTGTTTGTGTTTTGAAGCACAGCCAAATTGCTTGCCCAATTTTCGATGCAGCCGATTCATAAAAACTAAGCTGACATTACTTTTTGAATGAGTTGAAGTTGGCTTCGTGCACAGTGCCAACTTGCAGTCGCGACCGCATGCCCAGCCAAGCGGCCAACTTAATCCCGCATAATCGCACCATTCCCTGCTTAGAACAAACGACAATTTCTCGTGTTCAAAGAGAGAACGGGAGGGAAGTGGGGTAAGAGGGGTGATGTCTGCAGACGTAAACTGCGGCCAGGCTATTAAATCATGATAATGAAAGCCCTTCGGATCCTGGTCTGGCAGTGTGTAAATAAGACGCCACTTTGCCTTTTTGTAATCCATTTTCCGTATTTGTTGCTCTACGTCTTCCTTTATGTGAGTTTTTCGTCCTGGTTAACATTCCATTTGTACGCAAAAGAATTTCTATCTCCAGCTGTGTCCTTGAGTGAAAAAAAGAATAACAATTTTGCATGATTTAGGATCAGTGGCAACTGAACAACTGAAGCAGTTGTCTGTGCACATTACATCACTCCATTTCTAACCAGCCATTAAAAAAAAAAATTCGATATTACTTTTTATTCGATATTTACGATATATATATATATATTTTTATTTTTTAATTTTCTTTTCGATTGTTTAAGACACCAACAGAAAAAAGATTTATATTTATGTACATGCATTACATTTAGTTTACAATCATTTTGTGTTTTTGTATTTAGATAGCATAAATATTACGCTTAAGTGCTAAAAAAAAAATTATTATTATAATATTTAAGCTCGTATATCTTTGAAAATGTTTCATTATGCATTTAAAAAGCAACGCAAGTTTTCTTTGTATCTTAAATACATTCATATTCAAATTCAAATGCAGCAGCAATTTACAATATTTAAAATTAACCGTCGCATATTAATGGCTTCCCATTGAAGGTATATACACAGAGACAAGGATTTACATAAAAAAAAAGAAGGAAATGTTAATTGTAACACGGAAAGGGGTGAAGGGTAAGGGTATATGGGGATATGCATAGTTGGGGCTAATGGAATTTATGGTACAAATAAAGTAGATATAATAATATCAATAATAATAGCAGTAATCATATTCTGTGTGGGTGAGAGTGTTTTAGTAGATGTGCTAAGAACTAGGTTTAACTTTAAATAATCACAATTAAATATTGCTAAGGTATACAGCAGCAACAGCAGCGGCAGCAGCAGCAACAACAGCATCAGCAACATCAACAATTTCCATGCTACTGGCGGATGCGTGCTCCACAAAAGCACATAAATAAAACTATTGTAAAAAATATGTATATTAAAATTAAATCAACAACATAAAAGACGCAGCAAACTAAATAACACAAAAAAAAAAAATTACAACATCTTAGAGCGCTTGCAAACAAAAAAAAAATATATTAAATAAAATTAGATCATAATCGAAATTGTGGACAGAATAAGTATGTACAATGAAATACATACAAATAAAAAAAAAAGAAAAGAAAAACTAATTTAATAAGTTTTGAAAATGATAAAAGAAAAATTGCAAATGAATTTAATTATAGACAAATCTGAGAGCCAAGTACTTAGTGGAAATGAACAAAAAAAAAAAACAATTGGACGCCATTGCAACTAGACAAACAGACTTCAACACATAATTGAAACGTTGTTGCCGCCGGCATCGCCCCACAACACGACAACAATCCAAGGCGCCCAGCGAACTCCAGCTACTCTCGGCATTAGCAAGAGCAGCTAGGAGTAGCGCCGCTCCAGGAAAGCGCCATATGCATATTGGCTTAAAGGCTCGCTGTAGCGCTAAACATTAGCGTTGACACATTACGGCAATGCTGCTGATGTTGATGTGGATGTTGATGTTGATGTTGATGTTGTCGTTGTCGTTGTCACTCTTGTGATGCTGTCGCTAGCACGAAATGTTCTAAATAAGCGCAGCAACAGCGAACGATCCTCACCCTGCTCATCCACCTGACGATCGAAACGCCAGCCAATGTTTGGCAGCCACCAAAACGGTGAATAACCGTCATCGGTGGGTGTTTGTAAAGTTAATAATGGTGGTGGTGGTGGTGGTGTTGTTGTTGTTGTTGTTGCTGTTGTTGCTACTGTTTTTGTTGTTGATATTGATTGTGGGGTTCCGCCAATGTTATCTACTCTAATTATTTTACTATTCATAGTGCTACGATTCGTATTAATACTTAAATGTTGTTTGGCTACAGTTGATGCTTGTGTTGCTGCTGCTGTTGTTGTTATTGCTGTTGTTGCCATTGAGCTGCCAGCAAAATTGCCCGATATTAAAGTAGCTGCAGGCGTTGCTATTGTCTCTGCTGTTTGCTCTGTTGAGCTCAGGCCCAGCCTTGGCATGAGCTTTGACCAAAATGTTGTGGTCTCTATTTCTGTTTCTTTTCCGATTGCTGTTGCAGTTGCAGTTGCTGTTGCAGTTGCTGTTACTGTTGCTGTTGCTGTTGCATCGATAGATGTTGCTGTTGTGCTAAACGCGTCTGAACTGCTTTCGATAATTGGTGCTGCTGCTTTTGTTGTTGTTGATGCTGTTGATGTTGTTGATGTTGTTGTTATTATTGTTGTTGGTGTTGTTGGTGTTGTTGTTGTTGTTGTCGTTGGCATTGTCGTATTGTTGCTGCTCGTGTTGGTCGTTGATTGTTGCTCTTGTTGCTTTTGTCGCAGCTGCGATAATCGCCGCTTGCCGTTAACCAGCTCGTTTATAATGCGCAATTCATGCTCGAAATTAATTTCACTTGCCGCCTTCTCACTGTCACCCTGGCCACCGATTGTATTTGTCATTAAATTTTCACTGGATGCCATATCGTTCAGCACATCCAAGTCACTGTCAGCATTACTGGTGCGGTTGCTGCTGCTGCTGCTGCTGCTGCTGCTGCTGCTGCTACCACTGGCAGCAACATTTCTGGCAAAATGTTGATAATAAAACCGGTCATCATCTCTCTTATTGCCATTGTCATCTTGACGCATGGCAGCAACTTCGGTTTCAGCGGCAGCATCGACAGTGGCTGGTGTTGTTGTTTCTGCTGTTTCTGTTGCTGCTGCTGCTGCTGCTGCTGCTGCTGCTGCTGCTGCTGATGTTGTTGTTGTTGTTGATATCGATGCTATTGTTGCTCTTGCCATTGATGTAGCCGTTACTGTTGTGGCCATCGTGGAACTCAACTGAACCGGTTGCACTTTCGATTTTTTCACGACGCTTTCATCGATGTGTTGTTCTTCTCCAGGAACTCGCGCCTGGGTCGATGACAATGTCGTTGTTGCGGGTGTCGCCTCAGTTGCTGTTGTTGTTGCTGTTGTTGTCGTCGTCGTAGTCGAAACAGCAGCAACAGCAGCAGCAGCAGCAGCAGCATCGCCATCATCATCCCATGTTGGAACAATATCCGTCGTCGCTGCATAATCGCCATCTAGATCGGCACTGAGCAGCGGCGAGATGCGGCGGTGACTGAAAAGCGGCATCATATTTACGCTGCTGCTGCTGCTGCCGTAAACCGGCTGAAAGGCGTCGACCTTCAGCAACTGCTCAAAGTCCGGCTCCGGCTCTGGCTCTGGCTCTGGCTCTGGCTCCGTCTCTCCGTCTGCCTCTGTTTCTGCCTCCGTATTTGCCATTGGCCTCGCATCCACACTCGAACTTGTCACCAGTTGAACCGTATCCAGAGACACGCCCACTGGCACAACAATTGCATCGATATTGCCAATATCGCCAAAAGTACTAATGCGGCTGCTGCTGCTGCTGCTGCTGCTGCTGCTGTGTACACTGACGGATGTTGTGCTTGGCAGCGCGTTGCTGGCATCAGCCAGCAGATCTGGAGCATCAGCAGTGATTCGATTGTCCGACTGACGCTGCGACTTATGTGCTATTGTGGGCGTGGCCATGGTCGTTGCAGTGGCAATTGCAGTTGTAGCTGTTGTTGATATTGCTGTCGTTGTTTTGACAGCATCGGGCTGTATTGGCTCGTCGGGAGCGGTGGGAAACTTCTTTTCGAATATATTAAACTTGAGTGGTGCATCCTCGCTGGGCAGCGCCTGATCCTCGGCACCACTTGGGCTGGTTAGCGTCGATAACGGTTCGCGCTGTATGATCGTCCCCAGCGGCAACTCGTAGATCATCTCGTCGCTCTCGCTGTCGCTGTAGTCGTAGTCCGTAAAGGGGACTTGGCTGGCACCACTCTCGCCCAGCTGGCCCTGCAGCTCCTGTGCCACCAAGTCGGTGGGATTGATATTGATCTGCGATATGCAATGATCGTTGTACAGTTTGTGGCCCGGCGGGCAGTGACGGAAGGGCAATGTGAATATTGACTTGGGCATCACTTTTTTTGGTTTCTCCAGCGTACGTTGCTCGTCGGACAGGCGCAGCCATGCCTGCCAAGCCTCCCCCTGGGCATTGCCCTCAATGGGTCGCGAGGTGATCGGTAGCGCCTCAACTCCTGGCCCCCGCCAGGTGTGCATGTCTAGCGCTGTCAGCGCCAGCAGCGGTAGCAGCAGCCAGCGAACGGATGGTTGTTGCTGCTTGTTGCCTCTCGATGATGATGCCATGACGGCAATCCTGCAGCTCCAGCTCCGCTGCAGCGTTACCAATGCCCACAATCCTACTGCACAATCCTATCGCTGCAATCAGAAATCAGAAACAAAGAGAGAAAAACAAAAGCGGATTAGTTTGACTGGTCAAAGTGTTTTGCCCTTGCAGCAAGTGGCAACTAGGTTCTGTTAACCTGCTTTTGCTGCTGTTGCTGACCCCTGCCCTGCGTTCTAGCTATGCTTTCTCTGCTGCCAATAGCAGCTGTTATTTTCAGTCTGTATGTGTGTGTGGGTGTATTTTTTTTTATATTTTTTTATTGCTTTTCTTTTATTTATTTTTTGTTTTTTGTTTTTTGTCGCCTGAGCATCTTTTGTGTGGCATGTGGAAGAATACCGGTTTATTCTTTGTGTATCTGGGCCGCACACTAAGCGTGGCACCATGGCATAAATTATGGGATTGTCAATCCAATTCAAATGACAAGCGATAAACTTAATTTACATTCTCTTGCACTGCAGAGTTCACCTTTTCGAAACGGATCTTAATTTTAAGAAATCCACATAACCTATATATATATATATATATATATATATATATGTAGATATTGTAATTCCATGTTGATAATTTGCCAAAAACAAATCATTTTGATCGATATCAAAGGAAGGTGCTCTGACAGCAACAAGTATTCCATAGTTGATAATTTATATATGACCTTTATATTATTTTCATAGCGTATATTTGGACAGACTAGAATTTATAGTATAATAGTTTTTGTTACATTTTGTGGCCGTTGTTGCCACCGTGCGCTTCACGCTGGCGTCGACAGTAGTCGTCGCACATAGAGATTATGAACTTGGGCGTCGCTTTAATGTTT